>OY759169.1:44708339-45000839 GCA_963662145.1 Sturmia bella
TTCAAGAGTACGTAAAGAAAGAGAGCGAGTGTGAGTAGTTGAAAATGTTTGTTGTGTAAAAAGTAAACAATTCCGAAGAACTAAAATGTAGTGGTGATTATCACGTGCTTTTTGCTGTATGTGCATGCATATGAAGGTGCGTATGTATTTTGAACATAAATATTTATTTTTCTCTAAGATAAGTATATGTACATGTAATTTTATTGTGCTTTTAAATTGATTTTGAGCACTCTTAGTAAATATGTAAATACCGCTTCGAGTAATAAACAACGAAAGCGATCTTAAAGAGATTTAGAACAACACTGAAGTGAGTTGTTTTCTAGCAGGCCTGTAAGTTGTTTTTCAGTGCAAGTATGTGTGTATGTACATATGTACGTAGATAGCTTCGTATAAATGCACATATGTATGTATTCACATTGAAATATAAATATGTAAGCAAATGCCCTGCTGCTTAACTTGTCTCTACCTTGCTGATAAATTCGTTTCTTGTTACTACTTGTAACGAGACAATTGACAATTGCTTTTACTTGAAGTCGATGTTAGAAAGAGGCAACTATATAGATTTATTTATTTGTGTAATAACATGCAGTGATAGCTTCCCTTTCGGACATTGAGTAGTCGACTACTAAAATTGTTAACTTTAAGTTAACTTTTATGGACTAGCTTCAAATTAGCTACAATACAATCGATTTGTAATTCACTTTTCGTGTACTGGTTATACCCTAGCTGAAACGTAGTGCAGAGTTAACCCAAAATTCAAATAATAACATACACACATACACGGTAAATAACTCTTTAATTAAATTGCTTATGGTCGCATTCGTTTTAAATGTTGCGATGGCTGAGTGAGTATGTTGGCTGCTCACCAGTCTTGAGGCTTAGTGTTTCGATTCCCACCAGAGGCTAACAAAGGAAAGAAGGATGAAATTTAATAAAATAAAATATTACCACCGAACAATGTAAAATCAAATCAGCCTTTATTTGTACATTGTTTTCTGTGGGTACTGACTTGTAAGTAGCTAACTTTAAGTTAGTTGAAACGTAATGCAGCATCGGACAATTGACTACTTCCTAGGACATCACCATGTTAAAATAGTCAGTTGTTTGCATTGAGAAGTAATCCAGGCCTCAACCAGTAACTGTTGTGAAATAGTTAGCTTGGTTTTCGACCGGGTTACCATAGAAAAAAAAAACATCAGGTTGCTGGTAAAATCACTATACCTACCGATTCGCAATAAGCAAGGTATCTTTATATCAGGTAGCTCTCTAAAAGCAGCTGACCACCGCTTCTAATCGTTAAACTGTCAAATGTTTGTTTAATAACTGGATACATAGCAATTCTACCAATAAAATACATGAAGTGTTTGTAGGTGTTGTGTTTGTTGTAGTTATGCGGTTACCTGGTATTGAATTACCTTGATGATAAACGTACAAAACTAACCGAATTGTTAATCCAAGTTATGTTATGCTATGTTACATGGGCTGCCGGTCATGAGACCGGCCCACTTGGGTCCTAGAAAGGTCCCGTTGTGATACCCAAATAGGCTGTAAGGAGCTGCAACCATGATACAACTAATAAGGTAACTTTTTCCCTACAATAAGAACAACTTCAATAAAAATAACATGCATTTTGTTTCTGTACAACTTCTGAAAACGTCAAAAAGACATCACTGCCACATTTACAGATGAGAGATGACCAAAGCTTGCGCTGGTTTGCTATCTCCTTTTGGCTGCTTTTCATCACTGTATTCTTTTGACAGTTGTAAGTCGTCAGATGATTAACGGTTCAGCTGATTAGGCTACCTTATTAGTTATATTATGGTTGTAACTATAGATCAGAGGACTAGCTGGACTCCTAAAGATCTATACTTCGATACATGAAAAATAACAAAAATCGAACCAGCTTTTGAATTCAACAGCAACTAGAATATTTCCACATACATACTATTTATGTTATCTGCAGGGTATCTATATACGTATGTATATAATCACGTTTTGATTTTATATAATAATCAGGGATGGAATATAGTGTATTCTGCAAAATTTTATACAGCAAATTGATACATACGCATAAAACACCTTACAATCATATCTATAATGTGAGTGAAAATTTGTTAATACGTATAGTAGATCTGCATGTCTGTATATACATATGGATGTATGTATGATACCCACGACGCTTGATGGACATCAAAATTGTAAGAATTCTTATCTAACAAACCCAACAAATTAAGTTTAGTGTATTGTTGCAACCCATCATGCACCAACAAATGTTATTCTCATGTTGTTGTTGGCAAGAAAATCAAAGCAATAAAATATGGAAAAAGTGATTAAAGTAAAATTTGCAGTACTGAAAGCTCAATTTAATTTTCACTGCCATTATATTTTAGATTACAATAAAAATGAATTTTTGTATTAGTTTCGGTTTTAAATTATTTAAACTATTTTTGCAGAAAGGCTGCAATTATTGATTTACATAATTGCAGAAACGCTTTATATAACGTCATTGCTTCAATGTTATCAAAACAAATTTAAAACGAGTGCTTGATAGGACGACCTCAAGAATGACATTTTCGAAATATCAAGCACGCGTACATTGAAAGGAATTTAGTTTCTAGTCTTGCGTCCGGCAATTAAAAACTCTTAAGTATAATGAATGCATTACACTGACGCCATGAAATTATTAATTGTTTAAATTAATTAAATAACTCGTTAATTTTCAGCTAATAATTCTTTCCGTATATACAAAGTTGAAATGTCATTTTCTGTTTGATAATTTAGCTGTCATGAAAAATACATCAGAAATAAGATTAAAAAAATCGAAAATTTTAAAAACCTCTATAAAGTTAAAAATAAAAAAATTTAATAAAATTATGAAGTACGAGTAAATACTGAAATTCAGCAAAAATATGAACGAAGTAAACGCTTCGGCAAATCAAACTATTCAATTTATGAATAGTATAGACACACGTGCTCTCCATCTACAAGAAACAAAGGGAGCGTATGGTTGCTCTGCCAACGTCATGTTCCTGTATTTTATTGCTTATCGTTGAAAAATCCATTCACGATTAGGCGAAATTTTGAATGGGAACATTTTTTTGTGCATCTCATTCACCGCTGCAATACATATTATTTTATTACAGAAAATGGGAACACATGTTATGGGAAAAATTATTCATGATCGCACTTTTGGGAAGTGGGGAAAAATTATTATTTTAGGTGAAAAATTATTCATGATGGGTGTGGATATTTTAAGATCTTACAACCACCTGTACATAGTTTAAGTTCATACTCGTAAACTATTTAGACTTTTATTCGTCCCTATAATTCAAATTGCTTACTTCTTCAGGCTCGAGGTCGTTTTGTTTATGAATAAAACTTCTTGGTTTTAGTTAGCATTTAAACTTTTTGAAATGCAATATTTAACTTAAACTTAAATATCGTATAATTTTATGAAACTTTGTGTACTACCGTAAAATGGTTACACTTTAAATTTTACTAAATTTTAGTCACAAGCGCTCATAGTTCAGTTGTGATACGAAATTTTCACGACAACCGTACAGCCCATAACACATAATTCCCATACCCATCTCCGCTAACAAATTTTCATTCTCAAGTTGTGAGAGAGAATACGAGCCAAATTTTCTGACTGAATTTTGACTACTTTGTATTCGAAACAATGTGGAGGGTGGTCGGTCGTCATTACAATGATTATAGCGCAGTTCATTATTTGGTGCAAATATCTTGCGTAAGTGCGAATGCAAGAAATCGTTGATTTTTCTTTGCAACCCAACAACAAAATATACAAGGTTGCACTCGCAATATTTTTGCATTTACGCACCGCTAATTACGTGTTGCTTTTTTCGCATGAGTATTGCGTTTGCAACACTGACACTCGAACAGCTGACATTTTAAAACAAAGCAAACAAAAAATTGTAGAGATGGAGCCAACAGCAATTACCAAAAAAAAATAAAACGTGAAAAATTAAAAATTGTGTACTAATTTATCAGCTTTTATTTGGAATGCAATAAAATATGCAAAGTTGTTAAAAAGGCTGCTCAATATCACTTGCAATATAATCGCAAATGCAATCAGTCGCAACCAAAAACGCACCAAACGCTGAGTACCGCTTGTGTCATCCGCACAATCGCTGCATGGCTGAGCGATGGGCTTTCCGATATATTGGGACTTTTTTTGTTTTGAATTTTGTACCTGTACATTTAGCTTTTTATTTCAAATAACGCAACACAACAGTCGGAGTGACTCTCTCATTTAGTATTTTAAAATACTAATAACGGAGTAATTGTAGTTTTCTTCAATTTGCAGTCTATTTTTGTGCCACTGCATGAAGGTCCACATACATGTACACATATGTATGCATATACATACATACATATGTATAAATGCTCTCGTATTATATAAGGCTTATGCAATTAAACATTTGCTTCAGACTTGCCTCGTTTGAGTTGTTTTGAAAATGTACAAACATACTCGTTCACATGTATGGATGTATGTATACACAGTGTTGAGATAACTACATACATACATACATATGTATGTAGATAAGAAATACTCAACTATAAAATGTTTATGTTCGTACATGCATATGTGGATATCGCCACCTTAAATGCAAACTGACTAAACCACACTAGAATCGAACAACTTTTCACAATACAAAGTGAGTGCATTGTGAGATAATTTCGGGAAGTTAGGTAAGTTGGTATACATACATATGTTCAAAAAGGGTTTTCTGAAACTGTTTATTTCCGATATATGTATGTATGTAAGCCTGATGTTCATGGGAAAGGGATTCCATATTGTTAACGATAAAAATCTAGTTGTGTTAAGAGAGCTGCGTACAAAACACATCGATATTTATCCCCACTCGTTATAGCATTAAGGCCGTGATTCACTATCCTACACAATCGTACGGATCACGGGAAATTGATTGACTCATCTGATAGAACTCTGATCTACTTGAACAAGTTGCATAAAAGCAGCTGCACTATTATGAGAGGTTATCCATTTCGTGGTTTGAAAAGTATAGGACTGGAATTCGACATCTGTCAAACTAAGTTGTTAAATCAATTTTTTTCTTCTCAGTTGAAAGTCTGACATTGACGAAAATGGATCGCTTCAAAATCACACAACGCATAAAAATTATCAAAACATACTACAATAAATTCAGTCAAGTACGAGGCTGGCTCGCACACTTACAGTCCAACCTAAATTAGCGCGTCAAGCGTATTATTGCCGTCTAAGCCACCCATTTTGTATGAAAATGGGTGGTTTACACAGCGTACGTATGTATGTATGTGTGATGTACGTATGGAATGTCATATGTGAATACATATACAGTTATTTTCGCTTAATTAAGTTTCTAAAAATGCACGACTTTTGGCGCAATCAAACGGGAACTCAATTAAGCAATACTCGGTTCATTGAATCGTCGGCGCAATTAAACGAAAATCACTTAATTGAGCAATGCGTGCAATAAAGCGATACACCCATGCGTAGATGGAAAACAAAACTCATTTCTTTAGTTACATATTAAGTTGAAAAATTGTTTAGGTTTATTAAAACAAACAAAAAATCAGGTACGTTCATCGTTCAATGTTTATAAAGGAACAGAGCCATGACCATTTTGCCGCAAAATAGTTTTTTTTACGTTAGGGGAGCAAAAAAAAAAATTTGGCGAAACGTTTGCTCTTGTTTTTCACAATGCGGTTTTAATTTCCGAACCAATTAAGCGGTGACGCAATTAAACGTAACTCAAACGGGTATTTTAACATAGACAAGTATACTGAATGATTTCGTTCCAAGATTTTTGGTGCAATAACGCGGGAAACTCAATTAAGCGGGGCTCAATTAAGCGGAAATAACTGTATTGTAAAAATTTCATGTCTCTGTCTCTTACAGCTTGAGAGTTACGCCTAATTGTTACTTTACTTTGTATTGAGACACCTAGTAGTTTTCGACTTGGTGTTGTTTGCTGTCATTTGTTGTTGTAAGGCATCTGGAAATACGTACAATGTGCGAATTTCGGCTCTCTATCTCCTACGGATCGAGAGCTATAGCTAACTGTTAATTTACGTTGTAAAGGGACACCTGGTAGTTTTCGAATTGTTGTTGTTTTTAGTATTTGCACCTTGCCGCTACAATAACATTCTGTAAAAATTTCAGCTCTCTAGCTTTTACCCTTTCGGAGAATGGACGCTGTGACGGACGGTCGGACGGAAGTAGAAGTCTCGGTAATAGGGTTCCGTTTCACTCTGATGAGTACGGAAGCCTAAAAATTGTGATTCTGCCACAGCCACATATCGTGCTTTAAGAGGAGATTATGGTTTACATAATCGTCCAACTACGCAAGCAATTGACAAAATTGTGAAGAAATTTGAAGAGACTGGAGCGGTTACAAATATTTTAAGGCCTGTGCATCATCGTTCCGCTCGTGTAAGTGAAAGTGTTGCCGAAGACCCGAATGTGACGATTCCTCGTCTCTCTCAGGAATTAGGACTGTCTTATGGCACATTATGGCGTATTTTGCATTTACATAGATCTACACCTACATCCATATAAAGTCCAGCTCATACAACAACTGAAGCCATGAAGACCATTCACGACTTCGTAGATACGTGGAATGGGTGCTTGAACAACAGGCGGTGGACGGCGATTTTTCGAACAAAATTTTCTTCAGCGATGAAGCACATTTCTCACTCGGTGGGTATGTTAATAAATAAAATTGTAGTATTTGGGGCACTGAGAATCCTCAAGTAATTGAAGAGAGGCCATTACATCCTGAAAAAGTCACTGTTTGATGCGCTCTTTGGTCCGAAGGACCAGAGATTGGACCTTACTTCAACGAAAATGACAATAGAACGACTGTCACCGTCAATACTGAGCGTTATGGTCATATGATAACCGACTTTTTTTGCCTGCTATTGAAGAATACGACTTGGAGAATATGTGGTTTCAACGAGACAGTGCCATATGCCACACAACTCGAGCGTATATGGCTTTATTGCAAGAGACATTTCCTACCCGCGCAGTTTCTCCTCGTGGCGATATCAATTGGACACCAAGATCATGCGATTTGACACCATTAGACTTTTTTTGTGGGGCTACACGAAAGACCGTGTTTATGCAGATAAACCTCTAACTCTTGAGCACTTAAAAACCAACATTCGTAAAGTTATGGCTGAGATACCGCCCAATATGTGTCAGAAAGTGATCCAAAATTGCCTCAAAAGAATTAGTGATGTAGTGATTCACACATAATGACAACGTTCAAACTTTATAACAAAAAGAAATATCATGGAAAAAACAATTTATATGTGTTTTATTTACGTTAACTTTTAAAAACCGCAAAATGGATAACCCGTTATATATGTCATGAATTTCGAAAAATCAACTCTGATCGCATACACACAGAAAAATAAATTTTTAAAAATGTAGAAAGCAAAGTTGATTTCATATTTTTCGGTGGCGATTTTGCAGCATAAGACTTTCATTTTAATTCAACTTGATTTTGGACTCAACAATAAAAATTAAATTTGTTTATTAAATTATTTTATCTTATTTATTTTTAATATTTTCTTATTTATTTGTACAGCAGTTTTTGGTTTACCTCTGATATGTAGGGTCGAACCGCAAACTTCGCGTTTCTTGAGTAGCCACCATTTCCACTCATCCATCACAACAATTAGAACGAAAACAACAACAAACAATTTAAGTAGAAAGTTGAACATTTAGATCATGTCATGATCATGATTTGTACTCAAAGTTTTTTCATGTCAATTTTACTTTGCGGTCGGACAAATTTGTCAAAATATCTGTCACACACATACATTTCTAGTCCACACTATAATACTTTTTAAGCCCCCCAGTCATTTTGAACAGATCGTACACACATTCACATAGTCGGTTATTGAATGAAGGAAGTTCAAAGTGGAATGCTAAAATTCGTCTATATGGTAACACTGCTACAGCCATCTAGACCTGAAATAAATGTGTCTAAGATTTGTGGCGGCAAGCAGCAAGCTCGTATAAGCTGCAATGAATGTCAACGAATTTTCAGGTGGGCCGATGTTGTTTGCCTTTCGGACTTTCGGTTGTCGTTCGCGCAGGTTGGTAGATCTTTATTTTATTCAGTAAACTCGTGCGAGATAGATAGATAGGGCCATGGCTTCTTGGAAGTGTAAAAGTTGGTATTCACGATATGAAAAACATGTCGCCTGCAATCTAATTTACTCGCAATACAAATAAGCGGAACACACTTTTTTGTCGTTCAAGCACAGTTAAGCTCCTTTCGTTTGTTTAGAATTAATTCCATCAATTTAATAACAATGGTATGTGTCAGTAACCGTGATTTATGGCTCAGTTTTAGTGTGTTTAATTTTCAATATTAAATCTATGCTGTCTTTTTTTCCTATTCGAAAAGCTCTCAAAAAAAGAACTGTCATTACAGCGATGGTATTAATATTTGATTGGCAACTAAAGTAAAAGCAAATTACCACTGCAAAATTTTCATGTTTTTGATTGTTATTAAAAAGTTTCTTGAAAGCATAAACCCGACATTGACACTAAAGGCATGCAACAGTATAGCAAAAAGGGCGGCCTTATTTTTTCTACCACAATAACAACAAAATACAAGCAATAAAAGCTACTTCTTGTTGGATGTAGTTTCAAATTCATTGAAATTATTTTGGTTCAGTTATCGGGCTTATTTCTTAGAAAAACCTTGTATCATATGTAGCGGCTATATATGGAGTGATATGCGGGGCTTTCACTTATTTTTTAACAAATACCAACTGCGAACTTTTTTGCTTGTCAAAGAAACTTGATTCGGGAGGAATCAAGCCTGTGACCTTGGGGACTGTTACTAGAGTACTCTTCCAATTCATCCATCAGTTGTAGTTTGGTCACAGAACAAATTTCTTTAAATTAGACGGCCTATATCGGAGGTATTTTTGACCTTTCCTCTTGTGGCCAGATGTATGTTTCGCTTGCACAGTTTGGCCTATATATGCATGCACCGTTATCTAAAATTCTCATTTCACGCATTTTAATCACTTTCGTTAATTCCTTAGCACCGAAATTCTCTTAGTTCACTTACCAAACAAACTTCTTTAAGTATCGGTTCGTGACATATTTCGGCAATATACATACATATGTGTGTATCTGAGCACTGACTTCATATATTTGTATGTCTGCCCCAAATTATATATTTGTATTACCGAAGATAAAATTATTTAATACCCCAGTTTTTGCTACACATTGGGTATATAGTATACATATACATATCGACCAATATCGGGAAAATGTTTTTAATTCTGAATAGAAAATTTTTAAGCTCTCTTAAAGCTGAAATGTCTAAAAAGAACAGTTTCCGCTATATATGTAAATAGATCTTCCGAAAAATTGTTTTAGATCGCTTTTAGGTGAAATTACACAAGAAACCGGTTTTCGCCATGTATCGGGCTCATGTGGAATAATATCAGAAACAAAACTTTTCACTTTAAATAGGCTTTCTCTGTCACCAGATTTACTTTTTGGTTCAGAAATGCTTATTTAGTTCGCATGCAAACGAAATTTATTTAAAAAAAAAAAACTGCAGACAGCTGAAAAAGACAGCAAACATTTTTTAAAAAGGTTCATTTTTGGACCTGAATTAATACATTTCATTTGGCTCTCAAAGCAAATATATAATTAAGTTCAGATTTTTGTTTTCGTTTATTGTTTTTAGTATTACCATTGTTATTTTTTAAATTAATACAAAAAGGTGAATATTTTTGATCTAAAATTTTTATATTTAAATAAAATTACCCTTACTGGGATAACTACCTTGTCGTGGTGTGAGGGCTTAAGTGTGGGCTGAAATGCACACCTGTTCTGAAGATAAACGGGGGTCCTTGTAGGACCACAGATTGGCTGATGAATGAGGTGGGTATAGAAGCCTGCATACTAAAAGTTATCCACCCCTAAACAGAGGTGTTACGCGACCCATGCCTACCTGTTCTCTTTGCAGTCGGGGGTCACGAGGCTGTATTTGAACGGAGCTTTGCTGATACCTGGGCACCTCAGCAAATAGACTACGCCCCCTCCACGTTATCGGGGGCTATGACGTGGAGGAAATCCCCTTCCCCTATACTCGTGGGACCAAAAATGTTAAATTCAAAACCAAAAATTCAAAACAAAACGAAGACAACGACAATGGACATGCAAACGGACAATGGAACAAAAAACAATACAGGGACGGAGACGCCAAAAAGGGAGGAAGATGTGGTAATGCCCAGGGCGGACGTAAAGTCAGCTCAGCCTTTAGGGAAAGGTGGGAATACCAACACTGACTCCCTAAACCTAAGCCAGCCGAGTCGTGATCCCTCACAGGATCTCGCTAGGCTGGTGGATGACAAAATCGCGAACCTAAAAACTAGTAAAAAGCGGCTGTCTGGGGCTCAACGGCGAAAACTTGCCAAGAAGAAACAGGCAGCAGCTTTAAATACGCAAGATGCTCCAAAGGAAGTATCGGAGACTCCTTCTACCTCGGTAGAGACTGCCAAGAGGATCCGATCTCCTGAAGAGCAGAACATTGCGGAGCCGAAGCAGAAGAAAAAGTGCTCCTCGTCGACCAGTAAGTCGCCAAAACCGGGCGTCTCCCTTCTTAAAGGAGACTCTACAAAGAATCCTTCTGGTAAGGGGGTCAAAGGTGCGGCATTTACTTAGAAGGCGGGTACGTCGGTGAAATCTTCCGCAGAAGCAGAGAACGCAAAAAAGCGGAATCTCTTCATGCGAAAGAGGAAGCTAGACGTAAATAAGGTGAAAGAGCCGCCATCTTATGCTAAAGTAGCCAGGAGGCAATACAGGGATGATCTATGCTATGCAGTAGTTGACATCTCACGTCCAACTGGCAAAATACCAGAAAATCAACAGCAAAGAGTTGAGGATCTGGTAAACAACGCAATATTGGAGTACGTTATGACACCCAATAACGAATCTCCAATACAAATCAATAGCTGCGAGTTTCAAAATGGTGTGTTGATGTTAAAACTAGCATCACAGACCTGTGCAGCCACCCTCAAGAAGTTGGTAGAAAGAATCCCCTCGCCATGGGACGGCTGTAAGCTGGAACTGGTGTGTGGGAGAAATATACCAACTCTTACAAAGGCAACCTTCTACATCAAAGGATGGGGATGCAAATTCACATCCGAGCGTGTTCTGGAGGTTATAGGAAAACAGAACAAGGAACTGGAGGTAGAGAAATGGGAGGTGTTTCACAGAGAGGAGGACCAAAATGGTACTCTTTTTGTAGTGGGCTTCGACCGAGGATCTATTTCCAGCCTTTCCAAATCCAAAGGAAGGGTGTTCTTTGTTTCAAAAGCAGTCTATTTTAAAATAGGCAAGTCTCGTATCGGCAGTGGGGGTGAAACAAATCCCATCAGTGACGAGACAAACCAGGCTGTATCCAGCCAAAATCAGGCGGGTGTGACAGAGGTCCAGACGGCCAAGGAGAAGGTGAAGGCCGATATCACCAGCTCCCAAGAGGACCGCCTATTGGAGGGATGATGTGGGAAATCATCCAAATCAACCTCCACCGAAGCGAAACGGCAACTAACGCTTTGATGGAGAGAATTAATAAAGGTAAGATACATGTGGCGTTAATACAAGAACCCTGGACGACAAAAAACAGGGTTAGTGGATTAAACCACGTTAATTTCCAATTATTTTATGCAAAAACGGGGAATCGTCCGAGGACCTGTATTCTTAGTCACAAAAATTTATGCTTTCTTTTATCCACAGAGTTGTCAACAGCAGACGCAACAGTACTGAGGCAGGGAAATGGAAACATATGCCTAGCATCAGTATACTTGCCGTATGATACACCGACACTACCACCAACGTCGGAATTGCAACACCTGGTGGAAGATTGCAAAATGAAAGGTAAGAAAGTACTAATAGGATGTGATGCTAACTCGCATCACATAGCATGGGGCAGTACAAACATTAACAAAAGGGGTCAAGCTCTTTTAGAATTTTTCAATACTAACGATCTATTAACTGCTAATATTGGTAATAAACCTACCTTTATTAATAGAATAAGAGCGAAGGTATTAGATTTAACTATATGTTCTGAAAACGTAATAGATGAAATTGCTGAATGGAGGGTTCTAAATGAGCACTCATTCTCAGATCATCGTTATATCACGTTTAAAATTGCAAGGCAACCGCCGGAACCTATAACCTTTCGGAATAAGGCAAAAACGGATTGGGCAAAGTTCGGAAGGTCACTTAGCTCTCGTCTAGGGCAGTTTAACTTTAATCGTCTGGAAAGAGAGAACATAGACAGCAAAGTCAAGGTCATTACGGACGCTTTAATTGAGTCGTTTGAAGAGAGTTGCCCACTTCGAGAAAGGAAATCCCCATACGAGAAACCCTGGATGACGGGGGAAATACGGGCTATGGGGAAGGAAGTCCGTCGACTATTTAATAGAGCGAAACGTAAGAAATCAACAGTATATTGGGAGGACTATCGAGATAGACTCAGAAAATACAATAAGAAAATAAGAACAGCTAAACGTTCATCCTGGAGGCTTTTTTGCGAACAGGTGGACAATGTTAGCGACGTTTCTAAGATTAAAAAATTTCTATCAAAGGCCCACATTCAAGCTGAGTCATTAGTGGATGAATCGGGCAGAGTAATTGAAAATGTAGAAGAAACTATTAAACTCCTCATGGACACACATTTTCCGTGTACCCCGGTAGAACCTACGGCTATGCTGGAGAACGGGAGAAGTGGCGAACATGAAGTGCCTATTATCAGCGATAGGATGGTTATGGAAGCGATAAAAAGCTTTTCTCCGTATAAGGCTGCTGGACCGGACGGTATCTTTCCGGCACTCCTACAGAGGGGGAAGAATTTAATTTCGACCCATCTAGCAGGAATTTACAATGCATGCCTAACTCACGCATATATTCCATTGAGCTGGCAGGAAGCGAGGGTAGTGTTTATCCCCAAACCTGGCAAGCCAAATTATTCTTCACCAAAGGCTTATAGGCCAATAAGTCTAACTTCCTTCTTGCTGAAGACCATGGAGAGAATAATCGACGACATGGTTAAAGGCAGAATCGCAGGCGACATGCTGAGGTTCAAACAACACGCATACGTCAAGGGTAGATCTGTAGATACAGCATTACATAATGTGATGGAACGCACAATATAAAGTGGTGGAACGCACAATATAAATATAAGGAAAAAGGTACATTGTGGGACCCCACAAGGAGGGATTTTATCACCCTTTCTATGGACCACAACGATACATAGCCTTATTAGGACTCTGACCAATGAAGGATTCAAGGTAGTCTGCTATGCAGATGACGTCATGATACTTTTGAAGGGAAGGGATCCAAATCAACTGTGCAGGAAAGCCGAGAAGGCTTTAGCCCTGGCACACAGCTGGGCTCAACCTAGGGGGTTGAATGTAAACCCGGACAAAACCGAAATTAGTCTATTTACAAGAAAGACAAAGATTGCTCCGTATAATGAGCCGTGCTTTCTTGAAAGGACAATAAATATTTCCGACAGGGTGAAATATCTTGGAGTCATCCTGGATCGGAAACTAAAATGGAAATACCACATAGATGATAGAGTCAATAAGGCTCATATATGTTGGTCAATCTGTAAACGGGCCATAGGCACAAGATGGGGGCTGGGTCCAAAGATGACACACTGGCTTTATAGCAGCGTCATTAGGCCGATTATGACCTATGCTTCTATAGTGTAGTGGACGTCGATGGAATATAAATGCAACATCAAAATTGTACAGAAAGTTCAGAGAACCTGCTGTCTTGGTATAAGTGGGGCTCTCAGAACAACACCAATAAGGGCGATGGAAGCAATATTATCCGTCGAGCCAATCGAAATTCGTATAAAATATGAAGCGGCTCTCACAGCGAAACGATTAAAGGTGATGGGTGAGTGGATCGATCAGGGACACGAAACGCATCATCAACAAATCTTTAGAGCCATAGGCGAGTCTACACCGGAAAATGCGACGTCAGATCGTATACCGGAGACCAGACTAGAGGCCAATTGCGAAACATTGATTCCTGACTTACATTCCTGGTTGACCGACCCTTTGAACCAGATCCCCATGGGGCTTCATTGTTACACGGATGGATCAAGGGCGAGGGGAAAAACAGGGCTTGGTATTTATATAGAGAATACCACGGAACTGTTATTTCGTCTGCCGGACTTTTGCACAGTCTTTCAGGCAGAAATTCGGGCAATTACGGAGTGTATTAGGGTGCTCAATGAAATTGGAAGGCCAGCATCTGTGAATATATTCACGGATAGCCAAATGGCCATCAGGGCGATCTCAGCTGAGCGGACTAAATCACGAACAGTTTGGGATTGCAAAAATGCTATTAATAGTTACTCGTCTCATGGTGAACTGCGCATCATATGGGTGCCAGGGCATACGGGAATAACTGGAAATGAAAGGGCAAACTCACTTGCTTCAAGAGCAAGAGAGTTAAGTAACATAAGCTTGGTATGCGCGAAACCTCTCGATGCAGTTAAATCTGAGCTAAAGAACTGGGCTCATAGAGCTCATTTAACTCTCTGGAATAATGAAACTGTAGGACACAATACAAAAATGCTATGGGGGGATCCAGATGAGGAAAAAACGGGGGTATTGCTAAGACTTAGCAAGCCCGAATTAAGTAGATTAATGGGAGTTCTGACAGGCCACTCTCAACTACTTTCACATCTTAGCCGCATAGGAATAGCAGGAGGAGATGAATGTAGAGCTTGTGGGGAGGAAAGCGAAACATTGGAGCACTATTTATGTCAGTGCCCCGCTTTCTCACAAATACGATCCCGACATTTTGGGAGAGACACCTTACCAGACATAACCCAATTACGGGGCGCATACTGGAGGAAACTAAGGAACTTTGTGAATGACACGGAGTTCCTATAGACCTATGAGTCAAACTGGTTCACGGTTAAACCCACGGAGCGCACAACAAGCCCATATTGGCTTAGGTGTATGTCGTAAGACATGGGCAGTAGAACCCCTCCATTCAACCTAACCTAACCTAACCTAAATAAAATTAAAACAGTATAAAGTTGCACATTTGTTTTTTTTTCTGGTTAAGGACGAATGCGTACATAAAGGTATTGTATGAAGAAAATAACTCTGGTCAGTATTCCAACTATCATTAATAAGGTTTTTATTGCAGTTTAAAAAATTGTGTAGAATACAGCAACACATAATAATTTTACTGTTAAAATTTGGATGATTGTCTAACCCTTTTCCTATGCGTCGGAATCTAGCCTTTAGGTGCCCAAATGCATTTTCAACTACACTTGCTTTGATAAATTGTAATAAAACATTTGTTTCTCTAAGGAGGCAGACGTTGAAAATGGGTATGGCTTCATGACTGTGCTACAGATTTGTACGGATTTTTCTTTTGAGATATGCGATGATTCAATCATTTTACTTAATTTCGACAGTTGGTAGAGAAACTGTAAAGTTGGTACAGAAATATATAACTAATTGGAAAATTATTATAGTGAAAAACATGTGTGATACCAAATTAACCGATAGTCTACCAATGCAAATAAAACCGTTGAGTACCATCCCTTGTAATTGTAATGATCAACAGCCTCTGCAGTTGGTGGCTTAATTTCAACATGACATCCATATGTTTAAAAAATTGTTCATGAAAATGTATGAGTAGATTTAAGTAAAATTTATCTACATATATATTTAAAATTGTAACGTGACGACTGACTGACTGGCTCATCATCGGCCAGCCCTAACGGCTAAAGCTAGAGTAATCAAATTTCGTATGTGGGCAGCTCTTCCGATGTATGGATCCACTAAGGCGAGAGTTGTGGAAATTCGCACGGGAAAGGGGTAAAAGAGGGTAAAATCGGTAATGCAATGTCTCCGGACGTTGAACAGATAGCACAAAAATTTAAAAAGCAACCAAAAGTATAGTAAAAATAAACGGATATGTGTCTGGTACTTTTTTGATGTTTTGAGTACTAAGGGGATAAAAGGGGTAAAAACTAAAGTTTAGTACTTTTTTGAATTGTATATACTATCTATGTAAAGGATAGAAACTGGAAAAAAACTAAAAACTGAATTTAATTCCCGATCCCGATTTTTAGGGGGATGATAGGGGTAAAATCAGATTTTGTGTACTTTTTTTTAATTGTAAAGATGGTTGGGAGCAGGAAAAGACTAAAACAAAACTACACTCCTAAGAACAAGGTCTCAAAAGGGCGTAAAAGCTTACTAAAAATGATTGGACAGGTGTCTGGTACTTTTTTGAGATCCTGACTTTTAGGGTAACAAAAGGGGTAAAGGAGAATTTTTTTTACTTTTTTTAATTGCAGAGATATATGAGAGCAGGAAAGATGTAAAAAATAACTAGACTCCTAAAAACAAAACTACGGATAGATTATACAATTTTTTGAGTTTTCAAAGAGGACAAAAAAGGTAAAAAGGGATAAGTTTGTAATTCTATATATGTATATCTCTCAGTTTGGTCAGGGGGTAAAAACTGGTATAAAAGGACCAAATCTGCAATTCTATCTTTCAGTACATAATGCAAGTAGCACAAAAATTCAGCAGTTCAATACCAGGTAGCTGTACAAAGGCAGTAAGTAGACTACTACAGGAAAACAACTCAAGGCAGATTAATGACAAGTACAAAGGCAGATGGCTACTGCTTTGGCCTGCTAAGCGGTAAAAGATGTGCGGCTACCTGTTATAAATCGTTTTTGAACTGTTTATGTTTTGCTTACGGCGAGATCATTCGTTCTTGAAATTGGTTTCAAAGTGTTGAAACAAGAATTTTATTTTACAAAAGTTAAGGAGTTATATTAAAAAATTTAACTTTTAATACATAATTAACATAAATTATTTTCTCTTCTATTTTTTGAGCTACGAGTATTTTGTATATATGGATTATTTCTTTAAATAACATCTGCTAACGAAGTAGCGGGTAAAATTCTAGTTTAATATAAATGTCTTTTAAATGCAATATATTTAATAAGAGTTTTGTATATTATTATTGCTTTTCTCGACATAAAATAAAAACGTATGTCAAATTCGGGTCGGCTTTAATAAATGGTACCAATTGCCGTAAAATGAAAAAGTGTGCTGCCAGATGCTTACAGATTTTGTACACTATGCAAGTGTTGATTATACCATGGAGGATAGAGTCGCTTACCCCGACAGAAGGCCGGTTGTCAAGAACAAATTTTGCATACCTATGAAAAAATTTATTGAACTAAATGTAAAAAAATAAGATTTTTGATGCTTGAAACCGTTTATGAATTCGCGATTTTATGTTCTGTGCGAAAACTTCCATCTGGCAGCACTGTTTTACCAACATTTCCATATTTTTCTTAGTAAATTCCGCAACTTCAACATCGAATTATTAATAAACTAAAAGACTCCAGCAGACTTCACATTGGGAGATCCACGACCCCCTCTACAAACCTATAAAACTCATTTCTTTCAAAGAAACTGTTTCATTGTTGATTTTTTGTTTAACTCATGATACAATTAATAAGGTAACCTTTTCCCTACAATAAGAACAAAACTAACATGCATTTCTTTTTTTACAACTTCTGAAAACTGTCAAAAAGGCGCCACTTCTACATTTACAGAAGAGAGATGAACAGAGCTTACTGCGATTTGCTTCCTCGTTTTGGCTGCCTTTCATCTCAGCATTCTCTTGGCAGTTTTAAGTAGTCAGATGATTAACGTTTCAACGGATGGGGCTACCTTATTAGTTGTATCATGGTTTAACTAAAAGTGACTCGTCATCACAGAATACCACCAGAAGGGTCACCAGCTCTGCCGGACTACAAAAATGACCAATTTTCAGTCAAATTTCATGAAAGTGGCAGCCTTGCGGTGCTGGAGCATCCAGTGAAGGACAGCAAACATTAAAATTTTTATATAGCTGTCTCTGTTGGTTGACTCCGCATTTGTTTACATTTGATTTTTGGTTAGGAAAATTCAGTGCAACTCTAATGCAAACAAAACAGCTTTGCAACCAAACAGGTAATAATTATTTGTATTTAAAGTCTTACTTGCGTTGAGTACATCACTAGCAATACATGGAATATGGTTAAAACTTAGTTTTCAAAGCTTCTCATTCACGTTTTCTACTTTTTTCGTAAAAATTACAACAAAACCAATATTTTCCAAACACTTTACAACAACATTTTTTCATTGTTTATGTTTGTTTTTGTGTACGCTAGTTGGTCTCATACACTCATGTTGCCATTTTTTCCTGTACTGCTCACTTCTGGCTGGCCCAAAAACAAATGAAATGGCCACTTAATAAAAGTCACTTTTGGGATATCTGGTTATGTCTGTGCTCGTCATGCGCGCATAGAAGAGAGTTGTTATCGTAAAGAATTCTGTGATAATATGAAAATATTAAATAAATGGGGCGCTAATACAGAACCTTGTGGAACACCACATGCAATATCACCCAAATGCATCACAAACTTGCACATAAAATTTTCTGTCATCGAAAAAGCTCTGCAACAGTTTAATAATTGAGGGGTCGAAAGCAATCCGTATCATTTTGAACAATATACCATTGTGGTACGGCTTATCGAGGGCCTATTCAATGTCAAGTGAAACAGCCACTGCACTTTATCACTCCCTCAATTTCTGAACAACATCGCTGTGAAATTTTAACAGTGCGTAAACTGTTCTTTTTTTTTTTTGAACCAAACTGCCTCTCAAGTATATACTATGTTGCCTATATCCATCTTTTCCCGAATAACTCTTTCAGAAAGCTTACCGGTATTAGAGAGTAACGAAATCGGTCTAAAGTTATTAATATCATTATTGCCCCTTTGTTTCTTAATAGGAATAATTTTCGTCACTTTCCATGCGCACGGAAAGTAACAATTATTCAAGCAATTGTTGAATAGCATACTCAAATACCTTAATTGGAAACTTTCTAATTACAAAATTTGATATGTTATCCAATCCACCCGATTTCTTACTATTTATCATCCTACTAATGCTTAACAAAGAATTTAAGTCTGTAAACTTCAATCACCCAAAATCATACAGTGATATGTTACTTTGACTAAAGTTGCAATAATTTGAAATTGTAGAAACAGTGTTGCTTATTGTATCCTGTATGCTAGAAACATCCTTATGTGCAGAAGTCCCATGGAAAATTAAAGCAAAATTATCTCTTAAGCTATAGCAGTAAGCTTAATGGCAAAAAAAAAAAAAAAATACATGTAACAACACAGAGCCGACTATCAGCCGCATAAAGTTGTAAATAAAATATTTGCAAGTTGTATTAGTGTGCCATAGAAAATCGTTTATTTAAATACTTTCATAATTTGAACTACATATTAACATAGTGTGTGTCACGTATCTGTAGTTGGAATAAATAAAATTCGCAACCGTTTGCTTTGTGCCTGATGTATTGTTTTTAGTAATTTTTTTATGATAAACAAACTCTTATCAATAACAAGATATTCCCATCCCCTTTTAGGTTGGGTATACATGCTACCGGGATATAATATATATAGTTCGCCAGCTTACATGGGTCCATTTAACGACTGTCTGCTCTTGATAATTTAAGCTTTTGTTAAGTTGAAGTCTGAATATGTTATCATTTGCTCCAATATCGAATATTTCAAACTATCGAGAGTTGACTGTACTGAATAATGTAAGCCCCCTAGAGTATGCTTAGCTATTAGTTTAGTTTCAAATGCGAGTTAACATTGAATACTGCGCCCAAGAGTATGTAATCGATTATAAAAACCATTGAAGACTGTAAATTAACATTTAGTGAAATTACATGACTGGAAGTTTCAGTACATTTTAATTTCTCCAATACATACATATCGACGTGTGAAAAAACAAATTCATATATTTATATATAATCGTTATTAGAAAACTTACCGCCGCAATTGGTTTGGAGCCCATATTCTGAAACAAAAAAATCTATGAAGCTAAAATAATTTCAAATAATACTGATGTATGTATATTTGGCTATAAGTCCATCAAAAACTAATATGTATTATGTTATAAAATTGCTCATTTATTTAATAAAGGAGGCATTGAAAATTCGTATGCAAACAACAACAATTTTTTGTATAGAATTTTAAAACTATTATTTATTGTTTTTCGTTTTAATTCTAGCAATGCGCTGTGAATTACAAAGTAAATGTTTCGATTTGTTTATCACTTAAACCACTCTTGCATAATTAGGGAGAAATGGTTTTGGAAAATACGATTAAATGATCGATACTTTTCTATCGATACCATGTACCAAAAATTTGCGTCCCACACTTTAATTATTTTGCCCAATTAACTATATCGTAGCACAAAAAAAAAGGAGAAATACTCTGCTCTGGAATAATAATTTCAAAATAAAATTTGTACAATCTGGAAAATAAAATTCAAATCAGTTCGGATTATAAAGTGCATAAGGAATAACAAAATTGTGTTCACGAATATGACCGAGTAGTGTTGACTAGCGAAGTTCGGGCCATATTTTTTTTAATAAAATTTATTTTTGGTCTTCTATTTCCACAACAACTTGAACATGCTTTTACCTTTACAAGAAAATGTCACCTGATTTTGATGTATATAATCATTACAAAAATATATGTACATATATAGCCATTTATAATTGCAAAATATTTGCAGAATGCCTAAAGGCCGTGTCAGATAAAACTTTGTTGCTTTGCGTGACGTTTATAACTTTGAAAGAAAAGCGTAAAACAAAAAGTGTATGTCACAATAAAAACTTTGACAAGACCCGCGCATTGTTTGTTTATCAATAAAATATTGAATATATAAAATATTTTATATACATATGTACTTATTTGTAGTTTTGTTTATTATATTTTTGAAATGAATTTATTCATTAAATTTATAAAATTTATTTATTTATTTGGAATTTTTTTTTTATTTCTGTTGACGCCAAGAAAAAATAAAAGAAAATGAAAGCAGCTAATTGTCAAAGCGAGCAAAAAGATGAAAGATGCCCAACTTTTTGCTTTGCTTTGCGTCAAATAAAATTTATGTGACAAGTGCCATATAAACACGTACATTTATCTTAAATGTCAAAGCGTGTAGCTAACGCAACGCGAAGCAAAAGTTTTATCTGACACGGCCTTAAGTTCAAATTCCTGTATTTACATATAAAGTAATATTCAGCATAGTCAACAACGGAATTCCCCTAAATAATTGCAAATAATAAAGTTGAGCTGCTATAAAACTAAATGCTCTGTTATGTTTCCACAACTAAAAAAGTACCTGTAGATTTATGGTGGTGTGGCTATTTGTTGTAGAACTTAGGGTACCTGTTTAAAGTTGTCTTGCTCGTGATTAGAACCAAGGTTGTCAAATGTAGCGATTTCTCGTCAAACATGGTGATTTTAGTACTAATTTGTAGTAGTTGCCAATTTCATCTACAATCTAATGCTAAATGTTATGAGTTTTGCTTGTTGACAATTACATAAATACTAATCTATTTAAATAAAACTATGATATGCCATACCGCTTCGGCAGCCTTTCGTCTCTGTATACTTTGCGACATTTTCATACCAAAATCAAAAGAAAAACATTCATCATAAAACATAACAAAATTTTCTTTTTCACAAACTTTAGTTATGTTTTTATACTCACATAATAAGTATTTTGAATATTTATGTGTCTCCATTTAATTTATCCTTACAAGAACCATAGCCGGTAGCTCGTAACTTGAGCAGCAGGTGATACACCTTTATACACTATATTTTACATAACCTTAAGTGTCAACAGTGTTCAAGGCCATACGATTTCTAATTTCCTTGCTAAAGGCCGTGATTCACTATCCTACTCAATCGTACGATTCATTCACTGAAAATTGCGAGCTAAATCTGATAGAATTCTGTCCTACTTTAAAAATTCGCATCAAAACGGCCACACTATTATACTTTTGTAAACAACTTCGAAAAGGCAACTCTGATCGCATAGAAAAAGATGGCTTTTGAAAATTTTCAAAAGATTAACAAATCGGACAGACTTGTCAAAAAGTCTTTCACACACACATACACTTTTAGTCCAGACTATCACACTTTTCGGACACACATGTCATTTTTAACAGATCGTACGATTCGGTAGGATAGTGAATCACGGCCTTAAGCAATTACACAGCTCTGGAAGGGCATTTGCAATATTAAACTCTAAATACTTCTAAATATATATTCACCAAAACGATTATCTGCATTCATAAAAGAGTTGCAAGAAATAGACACTGTAGAATTAACGTAAAGACGAAAAAAAAAGAAAAATAAAAACAAACAAGTTGGAAAAAAAAGCCAAAATTGTTGAGTTCAAGAATGAACTTTTCTGAAGTTGCTGAAGGGGAAAAGATCGATTCAGAAGTATTCAAAATGAGTTAGATTTAACTAAAATTGCTGAAATGGCATAGCTGATAGTGACCCAAAAGAAGCAATAATGCGGTTGCCTGAGGAAATCGTGAGAAAATCGTTTAGTATTTTTATGCATTTTATTAACAAACAAAAATTAAGAAAATCCCAGCTTCATTATAAAATAACTACAAACATTGTTGTTTCAAGCACACCAAACTATCTACATACATAAAAATATAGTAAAAGGAATGCGCTTACTAAAAATTTCTACAAAATTTTAATTCAACTTATTCCATACACATAAACATGTTTACAAAATTCGTGGGTGCACAACACTAACCTCCGATTTTGACTTGGGACTTAAATACAAAATTAGTAAATTTTCCTTAAAATTTAAGTTGAATTTAAAATAGCTTATTTTTGGTAATTAATTTTGTAATAAAAGTGCGGCAGCACAATGTAAGTGTCAAAAAATTATCGATAAATCAATAAAAAACAGCTGTTTAAACAAATTTGGCAGCAAGTAAAATTGTGAAAAGTTTAGAAAATAATAAATTGTTTTGTAAAAATTATTAAAATGAGTAGCAAAAGTGATAAAAGGACTCCCAATTTCACTGCCACAGAAATTGATTACCTTCTGGAAATAATAAAAAATCAAATTATGAAACAAAACAAAAAACATGTGCAATTTTCTTAATTTGCAGAACAAAACCAAACTGTCAAAATCATATGGCAGTACGAAAAATTTAAATCGATTTTAAATGGGCACGGCAGGCCGTTTAAGTTTGATTTAAATAGCAACTGTTTGACTCAATTTTGTATTTAAATCAAATTTAAATTGAAATGGCATTTAAAATACAAGTCAAAAATTGGGGGTAATGTATCTTAGTACCAAGGCGAATCAAACTAGAATTAAAAAAATCTGCAAAAATTGCGTTACGTAATTTGTGAACAGCCCCTTATCATTATTTCTTAAACAAGTTAAACCCAGTACTACAATTAATAAAGTTGTCATACAAATTCAAATTTTATATATAGTTTGACAGACATATTATGAATATAATTCATAGTGACACTACTTACTTCTTATTAACATACATACATATATGCTTGTTGTAAGTGCTCGTAAGAATGCTGTCTATTAGTCTCTTTTTTGAGTAAATTAAAGTATAAATATTTTTTAAGTTTTCTTGCAATTACTTTCTCGTAGTTGCCATAAATTTAAAAATTAGCGAAGCTAGAAAAATGTCAAAATAAAAGAGCTTCTGTGAAGAAAAACGTCATTTTAGTGTTTTTTTTTTTATCAAAATAACGTAAAATCGTCACGTCTAACACCCCTGCTCAGAACGTTTAACTACATGTATTGCCACTACCAAGAAGTGATTCTACTCTACGAAGAACAAGTTCTTGCAAATCGGGGCATGTTTGACTTCCCCATTGATGCAGCATTGGCCCAGGACAGATGAGCAAGTTATAATGCTAATTTTTTTCGTATAATTTTCCCTGAGCTTCATTAATAAAATATACCCACAAAAATTCGTTTTATTCGGATCAAAAATATCAGCTTGATATAGGCTAAAATTTTTCGTATACCTTAAGTGGCACACTTTGGATATACATATGTAAATCTTAACTTACATTTAGTAAGTAGAATATGAAATTTTATGATAATCACTACACCAGTTTAGAAATGCTTAGATTACATACATTTTTCATAAAGTCCCTCACTTTTCCTTCTCATTTGCAAGAATAAAAATAAATTGAGTCAAGTACGAGGCTGACTCGCACACTTAGGGTTCCGTACGTATGTATGTGTAATGTATGTATGGAATGGCGTATATGAATACATATGTATATTTTATAAATTTCATCTCTCTGTTTTTAAAGCTACCTTATGTTGTATGGGGACACCTAGTAATTTTCCACTTGTTGTTGTTTTTGTAATTTATTGTTGTAAGGCATCTGGGAATACATACACCGTGCGAATTTCGACTCTCTATCTCTTACGGTTCGAGAGTTATAGCTATTACTCTACGTTGTAAAGGGACACCTGGTAGTTTTATAGTTGTTGTTGTTCTTAGCAACTGTTGTTGTGGAGCATATGTGAATGCACATATTGTGCAAATTCCATCCCTCTGTCGCTCACAGTTCGAGAGTAACGGCTAATTGTTACTTTACGTTGCATAGGGACACCTGGTAGTTTTCGACATGTTGTTGTTTTTAGCATTTGTTGTTCACAAGCATCTATAAATACATACACTATGCAAATTCCAGCTCTCTATCTTTTACGGTTCGAGAGTTATGGCTAATTGTAACTTTTCGTTGTATGGGGACACCTGGTAGTTTTCGACTTGTTGTTGGTTTTAGTATTTGTTGTTGTAGCGGCAAGGTACAACAACATTCTGTGAAAATTTCAGCTCTCTAGCTTTTACCGTTTCGGAGAATGGACGCTGTGACGGACGGACGGACGTACTTGTCTCCGTAATAGGGTTCCGTTTCACTCTGATGAGTACGGAACCCTAAAAAGATGTCATAAAACTGTTCTAGGAATCAAAATAGTGTTGCACCACAAGGGCAACGCTGGTTTTTAACAGTGCGGCTATCTGTTGTTCTGTACTATTAAATATCCACAATTTGTTTGCCAGACACACAGCACATACACAAACACATACGCGAACAAAAAACAACTGAATTTGTGGGAAAATAGAGTACTTCTACCACCAAAATTCATGAAGTGCTTGATGGCGTTACATTTGCTATGCTAGTGCGACTACCTGAAGTAAAGGGGCCCTGTGTATGCCTGTTTGCATTTACATTACTGTAGAAAAACGTACGTGATAAGCTCAAAGGGAAAAACGTACGAAAAACCAAACAGTATACACATTTATGTACATATTTATATGCAGAAAGAAAATACATGAGTATATGTATATCGATGTTTTATACAGGTAATAAAGCTGCTGCGTGGGAGAGCTGGATTGGGTGATGGTTAATTGTGTTTTGAAATCAAAGTTAAAGATATTACAATATATTCTGCTATTTTTTAAAGTCTTAAAATGTTTAGGACTGAAACAACTAATGTGAAATTCAGTTGTAGCCTGTAATCAAACTATTGCGAAAATGCAATAGAGTTTAAACGAAAAAAACATGTACATACATACTACATACATATGTTTGCATCGGTTCAAAAAGAAATTGCAAAGTAAAATTTTTAATGAGGCAAAACCAAAATTAAAAGGTATAACATATATGTATTATGTTCAAACGTCTAACATAAAATTCGGTAGCTATTATGTTATGTTAAGGTAAGTACCATGATACAATTAACAAGGTAGCCTCGTCAGCTAAACCGTTAATCATCTGACTACTTTAGGTTGTCAACAGATTGCAGAGATGAAAGGCAGCCAAAACGAGATAGCTAATCCGCATAAGCTCAGTGCATCTCTCTTCTGTAAATGTAGAAGTGACGTCTTTTTGACAGTTTGCATAAGTTGTACAAAAACAAAATGCATGTTATTTTTATTGAAGTTGTTCTTATTGTAGCGAAAAGGTTACCTTGTTAGTTGTATCACGGTAAGTACTCTGATTAAAATTCCACGCGGAAGTTGTCAAAATGCATGTAAAAAAAATTCGCATGAACTTTTCGTGAAAAAATGTTGCAGAAGTAGTACTCTGCTCATTTTGAGAAAAACATATGAAATGTATCTGGCAACATTTTCTTTTAGCTGCGAATAATTGAAGTGGCAATTCTTCCACGCTGATATTTTCATTGCAAAAATTTAAGTAAAATTTTTTGGACAAAAAATAAAAAGAAATGCAAAGTAATAAAGAAAACCAAAAAATTAAATTCAGTGCGACAGAAATGCGGGAACTGATATCAGCCGTGAAGAAAAAGAAAATTATTTGCGACTTCTTTGTTCATTTTGATGTATTTGTATAAAAAATTAACTTTTTATTCTATAATTAAATTTTTCTCATCACAATCCAAATTGCAAAACATATGGGTTTTGTTTACAGACGTAAAACAATGTAGCATACTTTTAATGAAAAACTCGTTAAATTGTGTAAAAACGCGGGATAGGCATCATTAGATGCATGAAAAATTTTCCGTACGAAAGAATCAATGCTGCTCAACATTTTCCGCAGTTTCGAACACAGTACTTACCTTTACGCGGGCCGCCGGTCCTGAGACCGGCTCACTTGGGTCCTAGAAAGGTCCCGGTAGCTATTAAGAGCACTATATCTGATGATAAACATTGCATAAAAAGTGTAAACGCAAACTGTCGTTTCAGTAATCAAAATCCAATAATTCACCACCCGACGGCATAATAGAAACGAACGCTAGAATGTCACAAAAATGATGATGTCTTCGTCTCTTATTAAATATATGCAGCAAATTATTGAAATAAACGATACATGAGTGACGACTTTATTGCACATGTGCTAGGCACTTTGGAGCTTAATAACTTATTTTTGCCTTTTCAATAACATTGTAGATTGATAGAGCTACAAACTTGTTATTGTCTGCCATAAATAAATACTGTAACACATTACATTATATTTTAATGAAAGAGTACCAATAAACGACTTGCTGAAGCTGTACCATTAATCTCATCACTGGGGGCCCAATTCAAAACAACTAACAGGTGAGAGCCGAGTAACAAAATAATAAGTGTATGTTAGGAGAAGAGAGTTTTACGCAGAATCGTGAGTATATTTAACATAACATTTGCGTGTTAACTCAAATGAGCTGTTGCTGTTAGCAACATTTGTTTGATCGATCAACTTGGTTTTCACATGATGTTTTCGCCAAAAGAACTTTATTAAACCAAAATTTAGTGTTTGAATAACGGTCGATTGGTTTAGATGGTTTGAAGGGGACGGATAATGTGTGTTTGGAAAATTAAGTGACAAACAGTGAAAACAAACAAATATTTCAAGAAAATTAAAAAAAAAAGTTTAGCCAAGAAGTAGGCATACACATACAAGATATTTGAAAATGTTAACAAAAATTTTTAAGTGTTTTAAAAATTTTCAAGTTGCCAGATAATTTATGTGATTTTTTTACGGCAAATAGACCAAAACAAAAAAGTTAAAATTTAATGAAAGCAGTGGTGAAAATGCATAGATAAATCAAAATAGTGGCATAAACAACAGAAAAGAATATTGAAATACATATTTATGTATATATACAAAGAATCGGCGCTAAACAAACGTGTTTTGGGTTATTTAAAATTTGTGTATTATTAATTTTAATGTCAACACAAAAGATTTGCCAAATTTTCATAAATAATTTTTCAAACAGTATAACAATGGATACCAGAGACGATACTGTTAGCGATGCTTGCCTATCGCCCGCGAACGCTTCACCACCGGACTTTGACTTTAATTTACCGTGCCGTTTTTTTAAGAGCTCTTTTGCCCGCTCACTTTCACTAAACAATGCTTACAATAATGCAACTAATAATCAATGCAAATCTTTGGATTATGATATACGCTCTAATAATAGCAACAACAGCAATAAATCGTCTTGTTTCAAAAGAAACGTGACAGCTGTTTCAGCAGTACCTCCTCTGCCCCAAAGACGTTTAAGTCAAGCCGGATCATATTACCAACAGAATGAGGCCAACACAGCAAACGAACAGAAACAAGTTTTTGCTGACACTGCAGCAGCAGACATTGATTTCAGTGAGGAGGAAAAGCCTCCTGCCTTGCCAGCCAGACGCCCTCTGAGTCTGCACAATTTGACGTTGCCTCAAAATTCAAGTGTCAACGAGTGTCAAATGAATGCGGAGCAAAAATTCCAACAACACAGTGTCTTGACACAATTAAGACAACAGGCCTACAAACAAGCAATCAATTCAATAATTCCGGTAAATAGCGATAACAATAACAACACCAACTATGGGTATGATAGAAAAAACTATGCTGATCATGACACTGGATTACAGCTGTCGCCACAACAGCATCATCTAACTATGAATCAAAAACCCCAGCTCCATCATTTTACTGCCTCCGGTAACAAGAACTCGAGCAGCAACAGCAGCAGCAGCAAAAGTTGTAACAGTAGCAGTGTTAATAACAACAGCAGCAACAAAATCAATTTTAGAAGGAATAACAACAGCAACAACACACACATTGTCTGGCCAAATCAACAGAAAAATGTGGAACAGGTTAGTTATGCTTTTACTTAAACAAATACCAGGACTGGTGATTTGAGTGTATTTGTAATTAATTTCGCACATAAACATTTACTCTGTGGCTAGCGATGTCGTTACGTTAACGCTCGCCAACATTCTGACCCAAGAACTATTCTTTTTAAAGTGATATTAAATAAAGTGTTCGACGCAGGTAACCATGGGATGCTTCGGGCTTCCAAAAGCTATCGAACTTTACCCCTACTTTTTCTTCGGTCAAAATGGTGAAACTGTCAAATGAATTTTGTCAGCTTAGAGAAGTGTAAAATATTATTCATAAAAATCTTCAGATATGTTTGCTATATTTGCGGACCTAAGTAGAAATTATTTATTTATTTATTTATTTATAAGCTAACTTAAATCTATGCTTAGATCTAAGCTAACAAGATTAAGCTATGGCTACTAGGCCTTAAGCTGAGTAGAAATTATGTTATTTGCCTTTATTACAAAATGACTTTCTTTAGTATTTTAGTTACAGAAAAACAGCGTACATACTAGAGATGTGCTCGTGAGTGTTGTTTGGCTCACGTAACGCACGTCCTTACAGGAGCAAAACGAAAAAGTTCTTACGATCGAACAGGCTTGTATTGAAACAAAATATATGCATATGTACGTAAAATTTTTTATTTATATACTTTAACATTCAAGTTAATAGAACAACGGTCTCACGATTGAGAGACCGTGAAACATAACGTTTTCATCCGAAAACAGCTGAGTAACTCTTTTCACGCTTGAAATGTGGTTTTGTGCGTTCCAGAAAAATGGCCAAATTTATAGTTTTTTGAGAGAATTTTTCGTTTGCTCTCATTTTACCGGAATTACCTTGAACAAACTTATTGACAACACCATCAATAATAGTAATAATTATGCAATATGTTTACTTTCTTCGGTGAGTTAAGAAAGGGAAATAAATACCTACGTAGAATTAAAAATCGATTATTTAAACCAGATGAATATTGTTTTAAAATTCAAATAATCTTATCCTTTTAAAAATGTTATGTTACATTTTAAAGTTATTTTTTATGTATGTAGGGAACTATAGCATGTTCAAATTTACAAATAGGTACATATTTTAATTATACAGCCCAATTCTGAATACTCCCGGGGAGTCTTTCTCTTAGGGAAAACACTTTTCTGGAGAAAAATATCTCCCCTTTTTACATTTGTTTTTCTGTGTGTTTTCAATATGCAAAATTGAGGGAGATACTAAATTCCCGGGGAATTTTTATTTAGAATTGGGCTGATAGTGAAATATGCTGTAATATATTTTTGTATAATTCTTATGTAGCTCAAGTTCAATGCTTGGGTAATCACTATTTTCATTAAAACTTCTGTTCTACATATTTTGTTTATGTTCAAGAATCTATTTTCTTTTATTAAAGCAAACTATTTTCTTTATTTAAAGCAAACTTTGGAAATATTGTTTTTAATTTTTGAAAACTACTTTCAAAAACGCACTTGCCGTTTGGTTTTAGCATTTTTTCCAAGGGGCTGTACCATTCACATCACGTGTTTATAAGACACGACTCGTCGACAATAAGCACTGACTTTGCTTTGTTTTTTTATGGATTAAAAAAACATTGCGACTTTTGTCAAAAGACGCAGCAGCTGTCGGTTTATTTTGGTTTATAGGAGGCAATTATTCTCACCGTGAGTGCCTAAGCGTTGGGCGAATGAATGAATGTATGCGTCAAAGAAAAACTAGTATGTAATTACAAAAGTACATATGTATGTACATATGTATATATGCCTGCGCATCCATATGCATATACGCATAAATAATAATAAACTTGCATACGAATTATAAAAACTGCTTTTTTTTGTTTCTTTTACTGCCTGTTCTTCAATGTCGCAAGAAAATATCAGCGATCGAAATGTAGTCGCTCGATTTCGAATCAATTTGGGTTCCTCTATTTCGACAGCTTGCGTTCGCATGGGCTTACGTTATTAAATTTTTGCTATTTAATTTACAGACATCGGTAAATTAAAGTTATAGTTGATTTTTTATTGAAATATTGAAAAAAAAACTACTAAATTGTTCATGTGTAAATACAACCCTTCTTAAAACTGTTCAGCTGTATCTGACAAACTAAAGCAAATACTTATACCTAAACAACATACAAAAATAAGTATAAAATAAAAAAACAAACATTTTGAATGTGTGGAAACATAGATGGGCATTTTTCAGTACCAGTACTTTTTCAGTATTTTATTTTTTTTACTGATTACTGGAAAAAAAAAAAATCAGTATTCAGTAAATTTTACTGGTTACTGAAAAGAGAAATCAATATTCAGTAAATTTTACTGATTATTGAAAAAAAATTCAGTATTCAGTAAAAAGTACTGATTGCTGAAAATAAGATCAGAATTCAGTAAATTTTACTGATTTGTGTAAAAAAATGCAGTAATCTGTAAATGACTGATAGTAGATATTGCTCACTTACATGAATAGTGGCATAACTGAAAAAACGAAATTCCGAGAAAAATGGCTTTAAAAGTTTAACGTGTTTTTATTTTTTTTAATTATCTAAAAAGGAAATGTGTTATTGGGAAAATAAAAAGTGATTTGCAACTTGTAGACCAATACTAAAGCAAACTATATGCTGTTTGCTTTTCTCAGCACAAGCATTTCAAAATTGTTATCGCTTAGGTTTTGTCTACTAGAGCGATTCCCAATTCCAGCGAAAGAAAACGGTCGCTCTACAGGTGCTGATTTACAGATTGCTGCATTTTTTACACAAATCAGTAAAATTTACTGAATACTGAAAAATAAATTTTTACTGAATACTGACTTTTTTCAATAATCAGTAAAATTTACTGAATACTGTTTTTTTCTTCAGTAACCAGTAAAGTTTACTGAATACTGAATTTTTTTTCAATAATCAGTAAAATTTACTGAATACTGCTTTTTTTCAGTAACCAGTAAAGTTTACTGAATATTGATTTTATTTTCAATAATCAGTAAAATTTACTGAATACTGTTTTTTTCTTCAGTAACCAGTAAAGTTTACTGAATACTGATTTTTTTTTCAATAATCAGTAAAATTTACTGAATATTGATTTCTCTTTTCAGTAACCAGTAAAATTTACTGTTTACTGAAACACGTAATGCAGTAAAAAAGTAATGCAGTATGCCCATGTATGTGTGGAAATAGCTTTTATGGTGTTTTAAAATTTAAATGTATTTTTTATACTAATTTAATAAATAAATTATGGACTTAGCCATCGCCGTGCATTTCGTGGAAACCGAGGGAAAGGATAGTGAAGATGACATATTGTTGCAAAGCTTTTGCCACTCCTCTTCCATTGAACTCTTTGATGCGTTGAACACTGATATTCCTTTTTGTCAAACTCAGGATTTTATTCCATCCAGCGAAAAAGTGCCAGGAACTTTCCCGTTGTTGAGTTTGTAAAACTAATGCAAAACTAAATGACATTCGTCCAAAGGCTGCTGGAAAAATACGCGAACACACCTAATACTTTCAGGCTTAAACCAGACTGCATGTCAAAATAGCATAAGTAACATTTCTATATGCGAAATTTCAGAACAACTCAACAGAAATCAGATACCTACATCGGTGGGTTTTTCCCAAATTGTATGTCATAAAGTACATACATTCACAAGCATGTTCCTTTGTTTTTGCCTTGCACTGAAGTATTATAACATAATATTGGTATGTGCGTACATGCATACATACAAACATATGCAGGTGGCATTCAGTTAACATAAAAAGGAGAAAAAATGTGAACGTAAGCAATGTATCAATGTATGCCTGTGTGCATTTGCTTTAGAATTTAGGGTATACAAAAATCGCACAGTCATAAAATTGTTCAAAATATTAAATTGATAAAACAGTTTAAACAATTGCTCGAACGCCAGAGCTTAAAAGGTTTGTTTATAGAAAATAATAAAAGACATTTTCTACGGTTTTCCACAATACAATGATTATCTTCTAAGGTGAAGTAATTTTCAAATTTTGCATTATTGAAGCAGCGAATTTGACATAATATAAAATTTGAAATGAAGACTGGCAACAACAAATTAATACTACTATAGAAATACCTAATTATTTAGCAATGTGAGTTGTCAAAAACGGCACATGTATGTATGTATGTATGTACATATTATTATTTTCTATTACGTTTATCAGGGCTAAGATCATGTTATATTATTTTTGAAAACATCAAAGACATTTGGCTAGGTGAACAATTAGCTGTTTCGAATTCGCCACACATCTCGTCAGCGCTGAGTCCTTGAGCTCAGGAGCTTAAGTCTTGTGAATCAATAATGCATTGACCAAAACAGCTTATGTACACATAGTTTTGTTTACATATTCAGATTTTTCATTGATCATATAACGATATCGCTTAACTTCACTTAAGCTGTATAAATGTTAACCTTGAAAAGATAAAGTCATTATTTTCAAACAACTTATGTGTACATGAGTTTTTAATTTTTCGTTAAAAACAAAAATATTGTCATATAAACAATAGCCCCACCTTCTTATAAACTTGAATAAAACCTCTTATGTTTATTAAAACTTCACAATACACAATACTTTTAATTTAAACAGAAGCGCTTAAGTTACTTAAGGTCCAGTGCAATGCATCTTCTGAACTCAAAAATATTTTTTTTGCATATTCATCCCTCTTCTCTAATAAACATGTTGCCAATATATTAATTCATTAGTTATTCGCAAAAATTAGGCAGAATAAAAACTACACAAAATTGATTATATTTCAATACTGCAATTTTCGACTTAAGCTATTCTTCCATATTGCCACAGATATAGCTCTGTCAATAAATAATCGAATATTTGGTTTAAACCACAATAATAAGTATACTTCATATTTTCGCACTCGTTTGATACCTGCAGACTCCTTGAAGGCTCATGCAAATGTGTGTGTGTATCCTTATGAAAGTGACACAATGAATGACTTTTACAACTCTTATATTATCACAGTTAAATTCATTACTATTGATTTTGTAACTTTTTTTTCGCTTCTGCTGTAAAAAAAAAGAAGTACAAGTGTCGTTACTTATTGCATGACGATTTGAGAACACGTACCTACTTTTGTAAGGGTCCTTTGGCATTACAGTTTGTTATTGTTGTGTTACCTGTCGTTTTTGTACAGTTGTACATTTTTATATCTGAAACTGTTAACAAATGATGTTAATATCATCTACCTAACCTTGCCTTTTTTTCTTCTCTTTATAGAGAGTGTGATCTCTTTTCATAATTTGCAATAACTTTTTTCTTTCAGCTTCCTTCTTGTATTAAGAGTTTGATCCCGTACTTTTTGGGCAAAGTTCGGTAAAATCAGAGCAATTATGATTTTTTCTCAATAATATCCAAAAAAAAGCACAAAAGTGCGGGAACACTAAAAACCACATTTCTATATCGAAATAATATCATATGGTATGTTTTGATGCTGTATTGAAAATTAAAACATATGCTTTGTGCATTTACCCCCTAATTCATAAAAATTTCTTATTTCAGCTTATAAGCTGGCAATAGTTATCATACACTAGCAGTGTTATAAGTAACTCATAAGAAATTCAATTCATAAACACATTATAGGGGTGAAATAACTATTAAACTGTTTTATTAATTTTGTACTTTATTGTTGGCAATACCACGCAATGCTCACTCTCATTTTGTGCCTAGTGCTGCATATATGAGATGTATGTAAGAAACTGATTATTTGGGTAGCTGCGAAAAATGCAAAATATTATTATACCCTTCACATAAATGTGTAAGGGTATATATAAGTTTGTGATTCCGTTTGTAACGCATTGAAATATCCATCTAAGACCCCATAAAGTATATATATTCTGGATCAGCATCAATAGCGATTACGATTGAGCGATGTCCGTCTGTCCGTCTGTCCGTCTGTCCGTCTGTCCGTCTGTCCGTCGGTCCGTCTGTCCGTCTGTCCGTCTGTCCGTCTGTCCGTCTGTCCGTCTGTAGTCGTTGAAATACCGTTTCTGAGAAAACGGTTTGAGATAGAAACCTCATTCTTTCGCTAAAACGTGTGAAACCTCGGTAGTGGGTCTGCTATTGAAATTCAGTAAGATAGGTCCACGCATAGCCGAGATATATTCAAAAAACCGGGTTTTGAGGGATATTTTGTGTAATTTTTGTATTCAGATTTTTGAAAAAAATTTTTTCTTAAAAACTAAACCATATCATTTTTAGTGCTCATTAAATCCTAGAAATGAAGGAATTTTTGAAATCGGCCCATATATATCCGAGATATAGCGTCTCCCGATTTTTAAAGAAATCGGCTTTATTAGCCAAATAAGACAACTTTTGGCACCGAAGATCAATCAAGATGGTATATATAGGCTATTTAGAGGCAAAAGTGGGAAATTTTTCCACATCGGCCCATATACACTCGAGATATAGCGCATCCCGTTTTCTCAAGAAGTCGGCTCTAAAAGCCAAATAAAACAACTTTTGGTATCAAAAATCGATTAGAATGGAACATATAAGGTGTTTAAAAGCAAAATTGGAAAATTTTTGAAATCGGTCCATATATATCTGAGATATAGCGACTCCTGATTTTTCAAGAAATCCGCTCTTTAAGCCAAATAAAGCAATTTTTGGCACTAAAAATCAATCAGAATGGTACATATAGACTATTTAGAGGCAAACGTGGAAAATTTTGGACATCGGCCCATATACACTCGAGATATAGCGCCTCAAGTTTTCTCAAGAAGTCGGCTCTAAAAGCCAAATAAAACAACTTTTGGTACCAAAAATCGATCAGAATGGTACATATAAGGTGTTTAAAAGCAAAATTTGAAAATGTCTGCAATCGGTCTATATATACCTGAGATATAGCGTCTCCCGATTTTTCAAGAAATCGGCTCTATAAGCTAAATAAAACAACTTTTGGCACCAAAAATCAATCAGAATGATACATATAGGTTAGTCAGAAGCAAAACTGGAAATCTTTTTGTCATCGGCCCATATATGTTCGAGATATAGCGCCTCCCGATATCTCAAGAAGTCGGGCCTGGAAGCTAAACGAAACAGTTTTTTGCACTAAATATTTGTCGGAATGGTACATACAGGCCGTTTAGGGGCAAAATTAGAAAATTTTTGGACATCGGCCCATATGCACCCAACTTTTGGTACCAAAAATCAATCATAATGGTACATACATATGTATATAATATTATATACATATGTATATAATATTTGCGATCATGTATGAATGTATGTATGTATGTATGTATGTATGTATGTATGTATGTATGTATGTATGTATGTATGTATGTATGTATGTATGTATGTATGTATGTATGTATGTATGTATGTATGTATGTATGTATGTATGTATGTATGTATGTATGTATGTATGTATGTATGTATGTATGTATGTATGTATGTATGTAGATACGTTTGTATATATGTAGGTATGTATGTATCTACATATGTATGTATGCATGCAAGTATGTTAGCATAAACAATTTTTTTGCTTTGGTGTAAAAATGTGTATGTATGTACATACATATGTATACACGAGCTTGAAAATGAAAGTGATATAAAGAATTGTTGAAAAAAGGGTACGCAATGAAATTCTTTTAAACAATTGCGTCTTCAAATTCATTCACACAAAAAATCATTTTGGGTTTCCCTACGTACTTACATATGTACATACACACACACAAGTGTATGATGATACGCAATAGATCATCAACAACGTGCACAAGAAAAAAATAATTTTGTAAAAGCAAGCAATGTAAATATGTATGTATGTATATATGTATGTATATAATCATTGTTTTATGGAACACACTGAAAATATTCAATAATAAAGAATTTATTTTAGAGTTTTCTATTATAGATACATACATACGTATGCATGTACCCACATACGTAAGTAAATTGAAAAGAAAATCACACTTAATGGCAATGTTTAGCATTATAATTCAAAAATAATGCAATTATATGCAATTTTTTGTTAAATAAATTTTACTATAAAGTTAACTGATAAATAATTAAGAAATACATTTTTCTTTTCTTTATTTCATTGATATTAAAAAGAATTGGTGTCACCCAGTGGTTGAACTTGAGCATATTAGGAATTATTTAAATAAAAGTTTTGCAGCCTGTGTTAAATCCCGGTAGTGGATCTGATATTGAAATTCAGAAAAAATCGGCCCATTTAAAAGCCAAATAAAACAACTTTTCGCACCAAAAATGAATCGGAATGTATGTACCATTGTGAAGGGTATTTAAGATTCGGCCCAGCCGAATATAGCACTCTTACTTGTTTACTTATATAACATAATTTTGTTCGAATATGAAATAATTTATTGGTTTACCCATTTTTATTGCGAAAAATATGTATACAAGGCTTTGAATTGTAAAAAAATTGTTTCTAAACACATTTGTTTAACGACTGGTACCAAAAGTAGTCGACTACTTACTCTCTAGCATTTGTTTGTGTAGCACTATAATTATTTGCAAATATTTTTCATGAAAACATAATGAAAAGTGGTAAATATTATTTAATTCGCTAATATCTTTTATTAAAATTAATTTATTGATGAATTCTTTCTTCGCAACTCTTCATCAACTCAACGAATGTCTCTTTATCAAACGCTTATAGTTAAGTAGAGGCCAATGCGTGTGTATACATTGTAAATACAGGCAGGATCGCTACTGTTGTTTGTGCGTAGATATGTATGTGTATGCATGCATACATACATATGTACATGTCTATTCAAATTTGCAATAGAGATAGTACTATACATATGTATGTATGTATGTATGTATGTAGGTCTGTATTTCTTTGTGTATTGTATCGATATAATTCGTCAAAATATTTGTAATTTATATGAAAACTAAAGAAAAATTTGTTTGATAAAAGAATGAGATGATTTTTGCAGGGTTAAAGTGTCTTTATGACTGTATATTACTGATTCTTAGAATTTCGTAGAATTTAAAGTACATATGTATGTATGCACAAATTTTCGAATTTCATAGTTTAATGTGTAATGATTATTTGGTGTAAGAAACAATGAAATGCAATCATATACACATTCAAGAAGCAAAAAATTTGATAAATAGTGTTCAAATAAAAAATCCTCAATTCAACAATTTTCACTATTAAACGCTTATAGTTGGGTAGAGGCCACAATAAAAATATCCAATTTATAAAATGGTTATAAACAGCATAATAAGCTATAAATCGATTATGAATACACTTTTCTGGATTTTTGCTCATAAGTTGTTTATAACACTCTTATAATGTGTTTATGAATTAGGCCGTTAGATTTTAAAGTACTTTGCAGGTACTTTATATGAAACGCCAATTGAAAAAATCCATGTTGGTTGGTTCAGGTGAACTTTTTTGTTTGTTATTGCTTACTTTTCTTTTTGCAACAGCTGATTGTTTAAAGAATACGGGCTGTTTCGTGCAAGAAGAACAAGAATATTTCACTTGCACGAACTTTCAACATGGGAACAATGTCGAGTACGGGATCACAACTATTATTGCCATTTGTTACCGCCTGATCTTATTTCAACGCTTGTTGCCTCTTATTTTTCTTTAATATGTTTTTCATCTTAAAAATACCAAATTTGTTGTAATGCTTGGGCACGTTGTTAAATAAATATTAAGAGCTTATGGCGACATGCACAACTTGTTTTTCTAAACAAATAAGTGTGTTCCATTTTCCAAAGAGCATTTTCTCTGGAGCATGCTTTTCAAATGGTTATTTACTGCTGAGTCAATTAATACATAATTTCAATTAAGTGAAAAACGCTTAAACATGTCCATTATTAGGCTGTGGATCTCCGCGTCCTGTATTAAGGCATAAAATAAAAGCAACCAACAATATTTTTTTAAATATTCTTACAGTACTTTAAAACATCATTCGACAAAAATCGGAAACAGATTGATAAATTTTAAACCTGAATTTGCCAAAAGTTTACTTTTGAAATTTTGAAAAGCACTTTAAACCTTTTTGTGAAATTGCAGGAGAAGGGCGAAAAGCCCTTATAATTAAATGTCCAATGATTAAAATCGTAACAGGGCGCTTTTTTGAGAAATCTAAGCATATTTCGAAAAATCTACTACTAGAATTTAAAAAAAAATGACTTTGGTTCTTTTAATGAAAATAGGTGAACACATTGTAGATAATTCTTAAGCATATCTAATTAAAAGCCCAGTTCAAAAAATTCATTTCAGCAAAAAATTTGTTTTTTCTTGAGTTAAAGATCTTTTATTATGTATGTATATATCTTCCTAAATATTTGTTGATATATTGCTCTCCTTCAGATAGCTTCTTCAGGGCAAAAATATTAAAAATTTTTGTTATGTTTTTTTTTCCAACAACAAAAATAACAAGTAACATATTTTAAAGAAAAATATTTTCAAAAATGAACCTAATTATTATTTGCTATAAGAGCCAATTGAAATGTATTATTTTAGGTCAGCCGTCTATATACCGCCGACATTGCTTTGATGCTACTCAACTCGTCAGTAGACTCGAAGAGACCTAAAAGAATCTCTAAGTTAACAATTCTTGAAAAGAGTGTTTGAAATTTAACTATTTTCGAGTCTACTGATGAGTTGATTCAAGTCTACTGATGAGTTGAAAGCAATGTTGGCGGCATATAGACGGCTGGAAAAGGCAAACAACATTAACAAGGTCTATTTTTAGACCTAAAATAATGAAACATTTTCTTCATTACTTCACTTAATTAATATTGATTTAAAAGTGACAAACCAAGGGTTGAACTTGAGCCTGAAAAGGTAATTTAATATAAATGTATGTAAAATTATCATAGTTCAATAAAACTAAAATTTCAGTAAAATGTGAAAAATAGTTTCTTTTCACGTCTTTCACTTTTTCAAAAACGAATATCTTTTCGAAAAAAAAACCGATCAAAAACGTGCAGTATTATTGTCCTGAAGGGGATATCAAAAGCAGAGCTAAATATTATAAAAAATTTACGAAGAAATATAAAAAATCAGTTCTGCAAATGCTCTTGTAATATAAAGACGTGCGGTCTTGTGTTACAAGCGAAAGAATCACATAAATAATTTAAAACAACAAATTCTGCATTCATCTGAATATCAATAACTCGTACATTGTAAATCGAAACAATTATAAAAGTAAAAAGGAAAACAAACAAAAAATTGAACGAGCAGCAAATGACGATTCAAACGCACCTTGCGTTAATGCAATGATTAAAAAACCTAAATCCAAAAACAATGCGCTGAAAGCAAATCAGCCAAAATTATCAACAAATTATTTCTTCCCGTTACAAGCAGTAGAAGACAACGAAGATGATAATGATGAAACCATTGAAAAAAAAAAACCAATCAAAGCAAGAATATCACCTATCACAGTATTAAAATGTAAAATAGAAGAACTCCATGAAATTTGTAAAGCAAATAAAGTTACTGATTATTCGATAAGGAAAATTTCTATCGGTCTTAAACTGTTTTGTCGTTGCAAGGAAAGTTTTGATAAGATATGTGTTGCTCTTACAAACGCATACGAATATTTCACCTATGCAACTAAAAGTGAAAAGCCGTACAAAGCTCTATTGTTTGGGCTGAATAAATATGATCCTATGCTCATAAAAAAAATTGCAAGAAATGGGTTTAAAATGCCTAGACGTAAAATTAGTTGTTAAAAAGAATAACTACAACATCGAATATTTTATCTATGTTGTTTACTTTGAAAGACAGTCTATTACAATGAAAGAGTTAAGGCAAAACTATTCCGTAATAGAATATGTTAAAATCAAGTGGGAATTTCAACAAGCAAAAAGAAATAAAATCACACAGTGTTACAATTGCCAGATGTTTGGCCATGGTTCTAATAGATGCCGAGTTAAAACATTCTGCGCAAACTGTGAAGGCTCTCACAAAACAACTGAATGCAAAGAGTCTTTAATCAAATGTGCAAATTGTAGTGGGAACCACAAATCGACGGCTGACGATTGCCCAAGTAAGACCACGTATCTGGAAATTCGACACCGGTCAAATCCCATTCGTTCCATCCGGCAAATCCCTACTATCATAGCAATTTTCCAAACACATTGAACCAAATTGCTTCTAATTCGGCACCAATCCATCAAGAACAACAATGGCAACGAAAAATTAATATTAATAATAATAATAACAAGTGCAGCAGTGAGTTATTTACGCTAGAAGAAATTAAAAACCTAACTCTTGAGCTCATCACGAATCTCCGTAACTGCAAGAGTAAAGCAGATCAGTTTGAAGTGATAACAAATCTTGCTTGTAAATTTCTTTCATAATGTCAAATCAACTTAATGTAATGACTTGGAATGCTAGAGGCATCCGCAATAAAAGTCTTGAATTATTTCATTTCCTGATGAGTCATAACGTAGATGTGTGCTTAGTGTCAGAGACATGGCTAAAGTCAACGGTTTCCATAAAACACAGAGATTTTTATGTTTATAGAAATGACAGAGAAGATGCAAGAGGAGGCGGTGTATCCATTATTATTAAGAAAAATATTAAACATAACTTATTACCAATAGTTAACACTAAATTAGTCGAAAATATTGGAGTAAAAATTTTTACTAATAGTAGTAACATAGATATATTTTCATGTTATTTTCCAGGTGGTTCAGCAGGTGTTGACAATAACAAAAAAATACATTTTGCATCTGACTTGCGCCTGTTAAGCAGTGTGAGTGAAAGATATATCCTTGGAGGGCATTTTAATTGTAGACATCGGAGCTGAGGATGCTTAAGAGCAAATTGCTGGGGAAACATCCTAAATGAGAAAATAGTATCATACAACATCAATATTGTTTATCCTTGTGAATATACATACCTATCATCTAGTGCTAATAGACAAGGATCTATACTAGATATTTTTTTAACTAATGTCCCCAACACAGTTTCCTCAGCAATAGTCCTGAACAACCTTAGCTCTGATCATTTACCAGTCCTAGTAAAGATCAGCAGTGATTTTACCAGGTCTAACGTGATACTACATGATTACAAAAATGCAAATTGGTTAGCTTTTCGAAGATACATCACTAGAAATATAAACATACCTGATTCTAGGGAAATTACATCAACAGACGATATCGACTCGTCGATTACGCAATTCAAAATCCTTATTAAAGAAGCCATAGATATAGGAATACCATCAAAAACGCTTTCACCTACACGAAAACCACTAACTACGTACCTGAAAACCTACATACAGCTAAGAAATGGACTTCGACGAAAATGGCAGCGGTATCGCAACTTGATAGACTTTCACAATATGAAACTCCTTAATAGAAAAATAAGCGAAGAAATCAAAAAGCTTAAGAATAAGTATTGGTCGCGGTTATTGACAACTTTAGACAAAGGAACAGCTCCATTCTGGAATCTTACGAAAATTATTAGGAAAAAGAGCCCCTTAATACCCATTCTTAAACACAATGGTACAAGATTATTTACTAACGCAGAAAAATGCAATATTCTGGCTCAAACTTTTGCTCGCAATCACTCAGTGTCGTGCCACCTAGGTGACAATGCCACAACCGCGCTAGTAAGCGAAACCCTTCAATCTTTGCGATTAACAACTATTACCATCCCTGATGGTACGTTAGTAGGTAAATCCGAAATAAGTAATATAATAAAGAAATTAAAAACAAGAAAGTCCCCAGGGTTAGATGAAATTAATAATAAATCCTTAAAACACCTGCCAAAATCAGCTGTCGAGTTCCTCGCAGTAATTTTCAACTCATACCTCAAACAAGGGTACTTTCCGCAAGATTTTAAAAAAGCAAAAATTATCCCAATTCGAAAACCACACAAACATGCAGATAGCTCTTCCTCTTATCGTCCAATAAGCCTGCTGTCATCTATAGGTAAGGTTTTTGAAAAAATTTTGTGTGAAAAACTGTCGGCTTTCATTGAATCCAAAGGAATTTTTCCAAGTTATCAATTCGGCTCCCGCAAGGAACATAATACTGTTCAATCTCTAATACGAATACGAAATTTGGTCACTAAAAATTTTGTACAACAAAAGTCGACGGCAATGGTCTTACTAGATGTTAAAGCTGCCTTTGATTCTGTATGGCATGACGGCCTTATCTACAAAATGATGCAATTTGAAGTACCTAATTTTTTAATAAAAATTCTTCAAAGCTTTCTATCGAGGCGGTCTTTTGCAGTTTGTATTGGATCATCCTGTTCCGAAAATTTCAATACTCCGGCAGGTTGTCCCCAAGGCTGTCTCTCCAATTTTATATAACTTATATACCTCAGATCTACCCCAACTTGAAGGTTCCATCATGTCAGTATTCGCCGACGATACAGCAATATTATGCTCTGACATACTTTCTGAAAGCATAATCGCCGAATTAGAAAGAGATTTAGAAAAACTAGCTAGATATTACAACAAATGGAAAATTACCCTAAATGCAGACAAAACCCAGGCTATATATTTTACTAGAAAAAGAAAACCCTGTTATATTCCTCAACGAAATATCACTTTCCTAAATAAAGAACTCGAATGGGAGCAAAAAGTGAAATATCTAGGAATAATAATCGACCCAAAAATTAAATTTAAAGAACACATTCAAGATATAATAAACAAACTCAACGTTCTCACTCGCATACTCTATCCTTTTATTAACAGAAAGTCTTCTCTAAGTACTGAAAACAAAATGCTTATATTTAAACTGATCTTCCAGGCCGTTATATTCTATGCAGCCCCAATGTGGCAAACAGCTGCATCATGTCATATCAAGAAACTTCAGATTGCACAGAACAAGTTACTGAAACTTGTATATAATCTTCCTTGGTTCTATTCAACCCGCAGACTGCATACAATTTCGAATTCAGATCTTGTAGTTACCAGACTTAATAAACTGTCAGAAAAATTTTATACCAAATGCTCTTGGTCAATACATACTCATATTAATGATTTGACATCAGCTTAAGTAGTTCGTAGGATTTAAGTTAAGTTGGTTTTATTAAAATTTTCGAAAAATACATTCAAATAGGTTTTTTCTCTATAAATTTTTGCCTCCAATATACTTTTTTGCAAATATTGTATATGTATAATTTTCATATTTACTAAAATTTACTAAGTAGAAAAAGTAGGAAAAAAGAGACTTGAACTATTGTAATATAAATTTAAGTTGTAATTGTAAACACATATGCTATATGAAGAACAATAAATTGAATTGAATTGAATATAAACAAGTAAGAGTGCTATATTCGGCTGGGCCGAATCTTAAATACCCTTCACAATGGTACATACATTCCGATTCATTTTTGGTGCGAAAAGTTGTTTTATTTGGCTTTTAAATGGGCCGATTTTTTCTGAATTTCAATATCAGATCCACTACCGGGATTTAACACAGGCTGCAAAACTTTTATTTAAATAATTCCTAATATGCTCAAGTTCAACCACTGGGTGACACCAATTCTTTTTAATATCAATGAAATAAAGAAAAGAAAAATGTATTTCTTAATTATTTATCAGTTAACTTTATAGTAAAATTTATTTAACAAAAAATTGCATATAATTGCATTATTTTTGAATTATAATGCTAAACATTGCCATTAAGTGTGATTTTCTTTTCAATTTACTTACGTATGTGGGTACATGCATACGTATGTATGTATCTATAATAGAAAACTCTAAAATAAATTCTTTATTATTGAATATTTTCAGTGTGTTCCATAAAACAATGATTATATACATACATATATACATACATACATATTTACATTGCTTGCTTTTACAAAATTATTTTTTTCTTGTGCACGTTGTTGATGATCTATTGCGTATCATCATACACTTGTGTGTGTGTATGTACATATGTAAGTACGTAGGGAAACCCAAAATGATTTTTTGTGTGAATGAATTTGAAGACGCAATTGTTTAAAAGAATTTCATTGCGTACCCTTTTTTCAACAATTCTTTATATCACTTTCATTTTCAAGCTCGTGTATACATATGTATGTACATACATACACATTTTTACACCAAAGCAAAAAAATTGTTTATGCTAACATACTTGCATGCATACATACATATGTAGATACATACATACCTACATATATACAAACGTATCTACATACATACATACATACATACATACATACATACATACATACATACATACATACATACATACATACATACATACATACATACATACATACATACATACATACATACATACATACATACATACATACATACATACATACATACATACATACATACATACATACATACATACATACATACATACATTCATACATGATCGCAAATATTATATACATATGTATATAATATTATATACATATGTATGTACCATTATGATTGATTTTTGGTACCAAAAGTTGGGTGCATATGGGCCGATGTCCAAAAATTTTCTAATTTTGCCCCTAAACGGCCTGTATGTACCATTCCGACAAATATTTAGTGCAAAAAACTGTTTCGTTTAGCTTCCAGGCCCGACTTCTTGAGATATCGGGAGGCGCTATATCTCGAACATATATGGGCCGATGACAAAAAGATTTCCAGTTTTGCTTCTGACTAACCTATATGTATCATTCTGATTGATTTTTGGTGCCAAAAGTTGTTTTATTTAGCTTATAGAGCCGATTTCTTGAAAAATCGGGAGACGCTATATCTCAGGTATATATAGACCGATTGCAGACATTTTCAAATTTTGCTTTTAAACACCTTATATGTACCATTCTGATCGATTTTTGGTACCAAAAGTTGTTTTATTTGGCTTTTAGAGCCGACTTCTTGAGAAAACTTGAGGCGCTATATCTCGAGTGTATATGGGCCGATGTCCAAAATTTTCCACGTTTGCCTCTAAATAGTCTATATGTACCATTCTGATTGATTTTTAGTGCCAAAAATTGCTTTATTTGGCTTAAAGAGCGGATTTCTTGAAAAATCAGGAGTCGCTATATCTCAGATATATATGGACCGATTTCAAAAATTTTCCAATTTTGCTTTTAAACACCTTATATGTTCCATTCTAATCGATTTTTGATACCAAAAGTTGTTTTATTTGGCTTTTAGAGCCGACTTCTTGAGAAAACGGGATGCGCTATATCTCGAGTGTATATGGGCCGATGTGGAAAAATTTCCCACTTTTGCCTCTAAATAGCCTATATATACCATCTTGATTGATCTTCGGTGCCAAAAGTTGTCTTATTTGGCTAATAAAGCCGATTTCTTTAAAAATCGGGAGACGCTATATCTCGGATATATATGGGCCGATTTCAAAAATTCCTTCATTTCTAGGATTTAATGAGCACTAAAAATGATATGGTTTAGTTTTTAAGAAAAAATTTTTTTCAAAAATCTGAATACAAAAATTACACAAAATATCCCTCAAAACCCGGTTTTTTGAATATATCTCGGCTATGCGTGGACCTATCTTACTGAATTTCAATAGCAGACCCACTACCGAGGTTTCACACGTTTTAGCGAAAGAATGAGGTTTCTATCTCAAACCGTTTTCTCAGAAACGGTATTTCAACGACTACAGACGGACAGACGGACAGACGGACAGACGGACAGACGGACAGACGGACCGACGGACAGACGGACAGACGGACAGACGGACAGACGGACAGACGGACATCGCTCAATCGTAATCGCTATTGATGCTGATCCAGAATATATATACTTTATGGGGTCTTAGATGGATATTTCAATGCGTTACAAACGGAATCACAAACTTATATATACCCTTACACATTTATGTGAAGGGTATAAAAATATAAGTATGTAGCTCAAGAAAATACTAGACCGAGCCGGAAAAAAGGTTGTGCCGGTCCTTAGGGTGAAAGATATTTGCATGCCGATTACAAAACTAAAAACAAAAAAAAAACAAAAATGTTTCCAAGGTTTTTTTGCACGGCCCCTTTAGCTTTTTGTATATTACTCTGTCGTTTGAAGTCCGATCAGAACATATACCGTATACCATCGTTGTTAGTGGCTTGTTTATAGCTGGAATAGTTTTTTGATTGAACGTCAAATTATAATAGATACGTCTTCTGATATCTCGGGTCCTTTCCCACCCCTTTTTTTTCTTGCCAAAAGAAATCCTTTTTCAAAATATTAATCTTTTCCACTGCCAAATTGTCGCCCCTTTTGTTTTTTTATTATTTACGTCGCCATTTCAAGTCCAATTTCGACAAAATTTTTATAGCAATGTTTATGCCTGAAACACGGTTTATTTTTTATCTCAGGCAATTTTTTAAGCGATTGTCAAATTGTTGATATCACTTTTGGTATCTCGGATCCCTCCCCCCAAAAAGTAATTTTCCTAAAGGACAAAAGCCTTCTCTGAAAACGTTCCAGCTTAAGTTCTCAAAATCCTAATCTTTGGCCACTGGTTATAAAACTATTAACGGTTTATCATATGTTCTGAATCGTACCCCAGCCAATAAGTCTTCAACTTGACTTTTATTGTCTTCTTTGAAAATGTCGATCACTACACTTTTGTCCCAAAAAATCTTTGCCAATTCTGTGGAAGTAAAATCGAACTAAAGCCCGATAAAGTAATTAACAATTGCAAAAGTGTTATAGTCATTTCGTTTTATCATAATTTTGGGAAACCCCATTATAGATCGCCTTGCACTCTGTGAGTTGTGATTTTTTTTTTGGCTACTGAAGTTCGCTGGTTTTCCTTTTAAATGAATGAGATTTCATGAAAACCGGTAACCAAAGGAAAAATGATTTTTGGCCACTGTCTCGTAAAATAGTCCGCTATGAGGCATTCAACTGAACTGTTACGCGAGAGACATCGGCGTCGACAAGAAATGCTTACTCGTTCTATATTTTGTCTCGCTTTTTCAAATGATGGGCGTAAAAAGAGAACTTTTACTATTGTACCTGTTGTGATCAAATTTGGTTTGGAAGCATATTCTTATAAACGATTGAGATGTCCTGCATCCTGTAAAAACTAATTAGTTCCATTGTATGCAAAATTATGGTTGCAATTTCTAAAACATATGAATATATCTTGAATCCACTATCAATTGACTGGTACATACATACATACGTATATAAAATAAAAATTTTGTGTCACTGACAACTTTTGCTGCACTCCCGTAAGCAGTTTTTAATTTAGAATATGTCCTCCAAACCTGCATTTTTTTATTCGAAATGCATTGAATATTGTTGCTGCATGATCGTTAAAACAGCATAAAGCTGTTATTACCTTGTTTTTCTCGAATATCTTCATCTTAATGAACATCGAAATAACGAAAAATTACATTTATTTAAAATTTCCTTTTTCAGTGAAATCAGTTTTTTATAATTTAATTTATTTTATGTCTATATAAGTATATATATCTATGTATGTATGTATATGTACTTGTACAACACATTTATAGTCTTGTTTTTGCTGAAATGCATGTTCCAACATGACCTTGACCGGTGGCAAGTTGTTGTTGATGTTTATTTTTTGTGGGCCAGTTTACTTGAGAAAATTTTAATTAGAAGAACAGCCGTGGTTGTGATCGTTGAGCTTGAGAAAGACAAGATCGTCAGCTGCATACATACTTCGTTTGAAGTGATATATTTTTTTTTAATTGCGATCAGCTACTTCTTCCAAGAAAATTAAAAAAAAAAATGAGCCAAAGAAATGGAATTGAATACCAAATTAAGACTACAAAGATGAAACACAGTTTTTAGAATTGTGTTACTACACATTTTTGTTTTTGTTTTTCAAATAGTGGGAAAACAATAATAATATAATCCTAATTTTAGTTCTCTAGCTGTAATAGTTTGGCAGATTGGACAGAATCTTGTATGGAAAATTCTTTGCAGCGACGCTCTTGAGAGGCCAAGTTGATGTTTCTCCATCTTCCCGAATACTCCTCTGTACCAGTTCAATATTATTATCCGTGTGCACTGTTCGTCGTCTGCCAGCAGCAGGAAGGTTCCTTACTACCCCTTGTTGTAGAAAATTTGCAACCAGACGGTTTATTGTTGACTTTGAGGGTCCAACCCGCACATTAAAATAACGACGATATGCACGCTGAGCTAAAACAATAGATCGTTGATTTGAAAAATAAAGCTCAACAATTTGGGCACGTTGTTCAATTGAGTATTGCTCCATTTGAAGTTACCCAAGTATTCTTTACTAAATACTGGAAAGAAAAGAAGAAAAATTATAATAAAAAAGTTATAAGCAATTCAAACCCCTTCGTTAAATTTGGTCCACCCTGTACACATGCTTCTAAATTTATTGAACACGGACTTATTCTAGGGTCGCGATGTATACATACATAGGAATTTTTGGAACGAAGTTCCTTAACGCGGCTTGCTGGTAGAGTGGAAATTAGTAGAAATCGTCACGAAAGCGTGTGAGCTGTTTATATGTATTGGTGTACTGTCGACAAGCAATCGCAATAAATAATAATTATGTAGTTGGAAAACGTTCCAAAAATTTAAAGAAATATAAAATTTAAAAATTTCAAAAACAACACAAAATAAAACATACAGATTTCACCTTGTATTACATTCAAAGATGAAAAACAAAAACGTAAGGAACTTCGTTCCTAACGGGGGTCCACCGACCGCATTTCTTTTTTGTTTTATGTGCTCATATATTCATATTGTCACTCGTACACGTAAAGAAAAAATATGGTTGAAAACTATTCGAAGTATATGATTACAGTCTACAAATATCAATTGCTAAATACAACATGAATGGGAATCATATTGTTAAAAAAATTAAGTTCCTTAGTAAAGTTTAAACATATTATTATTAAGAATTGAACTTAAGGATCAGGTTATTGTTGCCACTAACAATGTTATTACTATACTCAATGGCTGTTTTGTCTCATCCAACCACACTGTTATCGTTTCCGATCTTATTATTTTCAAACAAATTGAGGCTTTCAATAATAATCTTATTGTCCAGTTCAATCATAGCATTGTCCTGTTCAAACGTATTACATTTCAGAAAGGGCTTAGATTTATTATATTGCAGTCAAAATCAACCATTTTGTTGTTGTTTTCAGCCATAATATTGTCATGCATGTAGCAAATTTGCCAAATAGATTTCCAACGGTTGTTCTGTACAAACATGTTTTTCCTCACGTTTTGCCAATCTACGGACTCTATAAGTTTCAATTGTTATTTTACGTATTTAAATGTCTAAATAGTATAGGTCATCCCACCATACAATTTTCTAGGAATCAAGGCGCTTTCAATACACGGAATAGAGAAAATTTGAGAATAGCTTTCTGTCGGTCAGAAACTACTGAGCAACGAGTGGATTACTCTGGATGCAGGGAATATAACAATTTACCCCCTAATATTAACCTTGCAACAATGCGATCACAGTTCAAATCTTCTTTAAAAGCTTTTTTATTTCAAACCGTTGATGAGCTTCTGTTATAATGTACATAATGATTACAAAATGAACTTCTCTATTAAAAAAAAAAAAAAAAAAATACTGAATATTGTTGTTTTCTAAAGATATTAATTTTACCAGCGAACCTCTAAAATACCAATTTGGCGCTGAGGTATCAATTTGTTTATTGTTATAAATATATACATACATATGTTATGACAATAAAAAAAAAGCATGCTATTTTCAAAAAACTAAAAGAAAGATGCCAAATCAATGCAGTGTGGAGCCCGTCCGGGGGGCAGATCAGTTGAATGTCAACAGCTACACTGGGAATCGGCAGGTGATAATGCACACAAGTTCCGTGGTGAATATAGTTCCCTTAGGCAACAATAACTTGTTTTAGCAGGTCTTCATTTGTTCCATAAGTATTACGCAGTTGTTCTATCGCAATAGCTGAACTTTTTTCAATTATTTTTAGATGTTTGAATGCATCCTGCGTGCAGAATTTTGCACAAGTATTAGACCCGTTGCTTTTGAGGGCTTATTTTGCTTTTTTTTTATGTAAGAATAGTTTTCATAAGACGAGCACACATACATTTTCAAATACAATACGAAACTGAGAGAAAAATCAGCTGTCAACGGCTTTAAAAGGTCACCCATCATTTAAAATAAATCAAAAATATTTTGTTTGTCACATATGTATATATTATGTTCATTATGTTGATTACACATTGTAACCATGATGCATGGTCAAAATTTAAAAGATTTTTAATAAAAATGACTTGTTTACCACATCTTTACACATCGTTATAGAGAACATTATGTTGTTATTGCAACCATACTTTAAAATGTTTTTTCTCTGCGTGTAAATTATTGTGTTCTATATAGCAGTGTTGCCTTTGTTTATAGAACATTACAACTTACGCAATTCGGTATGTAGATTAGGGTAGGTCTACAAATTGAACTCAAACAGAATTTTTCTCAGGGCAGCAACTCCTTGATATTATTATTTCTACTTTGCAAAAAGCGTACAAGTTTCTTTTAACTTTTAAAACAATTTCTTTTCATTGCGTACAAAATCATACTTGTGGCAAAAATAAATTTTAGGAAAACTATCAAATAAGATGTTGAAATATTTCTTCATTTCTTCCGTCTTGTAAAAAGCTTCATAATTTACAGGCACAACAGAGAAAGCCTTTTAGCCAACTCCTCAGCAACAAAATGTTTTAACAAATTCTGGTTTCAATTTACTGCATTATTAAGTTTTTATTTACGAGCAGACACGTACTTTGCAAAAAAATATAAGGTTTTTTTGCGGTTAGTTTATAAGTTTAATTGTATTTGACTTAAAAACATTTTTAAACCCGTTCATTTCTAACACCCTGATATTGTAAATTTTTTTTTTCGCCATACATTTGCTAATTCATACGTGTCTGCATGTAGTGGACATTTCATATGAAAATGTTGAAATGTAACGCAAAATGACAGTTTCAAAATCGAGAAAAAGTTTATCTCCTGCTCAACTAGTAAATTATGAAATGATGTTTGATGTCTGACCACGCTGGTGGTAAAATTTAAAAATATAATTTGATGTACAATTTTCTTTTTTTTTTTTTTTGTATTTCTGTGTACAGTTTCAGTCGATATAAGAAAAATGAAATATTTTATTTACTCTTGCTCAGATAAAAAAGTTCTTTAAATGAATATTTGTATGTATAAATTGATTTTATTTTTGTGTACCATACACAAGGCTGCTGCCAGATTTGTTTTTGCTTAGAAAAGCAGAGAGTTTCCCAAAAGAATTGGAAGGAGATTCTTGGAAGAAAAATCTGTTTGTTGTGCATTTCTTTCCTTTTAATTGGTTTTTTTTTTTAACACAAATTAAATGAAATACATAAATATTTTTTTATTTACAAATTGCGCTGTCAGAACCTTGAAGTTTCCTTTTGTGGTAAAATATTTGTTTTTATTTATTCCCGTACGTTTGTGCATTGAGAGAAATTATAGTTTACTCTCATTTAACCGAGCTTTGCCCAAAAAGTAAAGAAACAGAGCTATTTTGAAAGTTTCCTAATATTGCGTCAGAAATTGTTGTTTTTTTTTTGTTTTGTTTTTAATGTAACTATGTGGCAATAAAGGAATGATATGTTCAATAACACTGTGGAGCAAATTCAAATTAGCAAAAGTTAGGGTGAGGGGCGAAAACAGAGGCTAAATTAGAAGATCCGTATCGTGGCGATTGTTTATGTCAGTTCGAAGTTTTGTTTTAATCGACCTTCGAACTTTGCCGGCAGATGCCGATTTTCAACATATTGTTTATATGGTTCGTCGACTAATTGATATTTTTTAAATCTGTAAAAGCCAAATTATTGCTAGAGACCTGTGCAACATGCAAGCTAATGAACATTACAAAAATGAAAAAAAAACCAAGAAATAGGTTAAGCCACATATATGGTAGTACGGAAACCTTGCTGTGCGAGTCAGTTTCGTATTTGTCTAAATTTTTTATTATAAGTAAAAAAAAAAAAATGTCATACCACATGAGAAGCCCATTGTGGAATTTGTCTAAATATTTTATTATATAGCATTTCCAGTTTAAATTAAACATTTTTCAAAATAAATGAAACCTTTTTCAAAATGAACGAAAACTTTTTCAGATTAAACGAAACTCTTTTCAAATTAAACAAAACCTTTTTCAGATTAAACGAAACTCTTCAGAATAAATGTAACTGTATTCAAATTCAATTAAACATTTTTCAAATTAAGTTAAACCAGTTTCAGAATTTAATAGAATTTTTTTTTAAATAATGCTGGTGTTGTTTACCATAAAGTTTTTTCCCTTCCACTGTAAATTCGGCCCGTTTCCAAATATTTCTTAGGGAGCTCCTGGATAAAATTGAAAGCACCCCAGAGTTACAAAATTCATTTTTAATTATGGATAATACCAGAATCCATAAAACCCTGGAAATTCGAAATATGGTGGATAATAGTGAGTGTACACTTAAATTTATACCACCTTATTCTCCTATGTTGAACCCGATAGAGAAAACATTTTCTAAGATAAGTTTCCACGCCCGATCATTATTGAGTGACATTACCACAGAGCATAGTAAGTGTAATTGAGGAAAGTGTCGTACAAATTCATCAAAATGATTGTGCGAACTATGTTATGAATATGATCATGATAATTCCTAAGCGGTCAGTGGAAAAATTCTTCATTAATTTTGACAAGTATTATATAAAAATGAATATGTTTAATATGTTTTATTTTTTGTTTTCTATTAAATTCTAAAACTGGTTTAATTTAATTTGAAAAATGTTTAATTGAATTTGAATAAAGTTTAATTTATTCTGAAAAGAGTTTCATTTATCTTGAAAAAGGTTTCGTTTAATTTGAAAAGAGTTTCGTTTAATCTGGAAAAGGTTTCGTTCATTTTGAAAAAGGTTTCATTTGTTTTGAAAAAGGTTTAATTTAAACTGAAAATGTTATAAGTAAAAAAAAACATGTCATACCACTTTGAGAAGCCAATTATGGAATTGATGACGCGAAGGTAAAAAATGTCTCCATGTTTATTTTAAATGTTCAAAATTGACCACTCTTTTGGCCGTCAAATCTTATACAATCGACTTTCGTATGTATAACTTGCCTATAACTTTGTCAATTCGCTATACACAGAAATTTCGTTGGTGTGGTGAACTTAAATAGTGTGTGTTCTTGTATGTAATGTTTGTTTGAACCTTTCATTTTCGAACTCTTATTATTTTTCTAAAAATGATAGAATAAAAGTAAATTTTAAAACGGGGTTTCAATGGTTTACGAGTCTCTATTGACGAGTTGAGTTGCAGCAACGAAATGTCGGTGGTAAAAAGATGACTGAAGAGTTAGATAGGAAACAACAAAAATACCTCTTTTTATACCCAAACAAATGAGTTTTGAATTTATTTCACTACATAAAAGTACAATTTATTTTCTATTTCGGAGCTTTTCGAGAGAATATGTGTTTTGAATATTTTGAGTTTTATTTTGTATAAAAACGTTCAGGTTCTGTCAAATGATTTCGAGTTCGAACTGACGAAATGCGCTTGCTTAAACACTATTTATCTTCTGTACCATTTTGCTCGATACTCTAAAGCAAATTAATTCTGTAAATTAAGAGCAGCACGTGCTTGTTCCAGTATTGCGCGAATGCTTTTTACAAATTTGGAATTCTTCCTAATCAGATTCAATTAAACGATTTATCTAAAGTGGGTTTAAGCAAAAAGTCAAACTGTTTACTTACGAGACAAACAAGAAAATTCAAATCATAATGTCTTTATCTTAATGACACTTCTGGCTTCAAAACCTGTCTGTTTTCATGAACGTGGAATTTGTTAAAAACAATTTGATTGTTTATTGTTTTAAAAGAGTTTTAATTTTAGAGCTTTTTTTCTCTTTTTTTCCAAGCACTGTTGTTTGTAATCATTTTCTGTTGCTTTTTTTTTAGACATTGCATTCGTTTTTAATTGGAGTTTCGCTGCTGCGAGTATATTGTATCTCTTTTATTGCGTTAATAATAAAAGTTGTAATTATAATTATTGTAACATTTTTCTTTTATGAAAACTAAACTAGTTTTCGAATATAAAAATAAACGAAAATAAAGTACGTGTTGGTAAAAATTGCTTAAATGCGTTTTTTATCGCTGTTTTATGTGTTTTGTGTGCTTGTCGATTTTTCTCTTCTGCGTATTTGCGTGCCACTAACTAAGAAGTGGTTTGGCTTGGCGTTGTTGCCAAACGAAAGCGCAATGAGGTAGTGATTTTCGGGAGGAACTTCTGGACGTTCATTTCATTAGGGACCAATAAAGATGCCGCAAGGATTAGTAGGGAAGCTGAAAAAGAAACTCCCAACAATGTTTATGAAAATTAAAAAATCTTTTATAATTAAAGTTTATTCAATATGCTGTGTTCTAATTGATTCCAGTATCAAGACGATAAGTTTGATATACTCATTCTCAGATGCAATGATTCGTAGAGCATAGTACAAAAATTAACAACCTAGCGCGTAAATATTATAGATATGAGCCAGTCTTGTCGAGGAATGCCTGGCGTCTTCAAATGAGATGGCGAAACGTCCAAACTTGACCCTTAAATGGGTCCAATCACGGCATCAATATCGGCGACGGGTTGACTAAAATGGGGACGCCATTCTCAAATGAGGTCATTGATTCTTTCTGTGGGATACCCTTTCAAACATGTTCCTATCCCACATTGGGATAGGAACAGTAAAGATGGTTTTCAGAACCCACATGCCTTTTTTTGGAGGAATATATGGCCTCGATTGGACTGGTTGCCAGTCGTGAGAGACGACCAATTGGGTCCCAGTGAATAATAAGCTGAATAAAAAATTTCGGTGGCGGCTTAACGGCTGTGCGCCGATAATTTTAGTTAAATACTTCTGCCTTTTACCGTATTTTCAAATTTTACCATATGGATGATTCCATATACATATATCTATAAAAATAAATAATTAAGTTCATTTTTGAATATTCAAAAAAACGTTTACTTTTTGATACTTTCAAGAATACAAGTCGTTGGTAGCCAATGGTCACCCGTTGTAAGCAAAGTGAAGGTGTTGCAAGACGTAAAATGTTTTCTGTATAATAAATTTGTTTGATCATTTCTGATTCTCATTTTGTTCAGGAGCATTTTGGAATAAGTAGTTGGGCGTCAAACATTCTTTTTAGATTTTTCGAGTCTACTGGTGAGTTGTTTAGCAACAACGAAGTGTCGACGGCTGAAAAAAGACGGAAAACATTAAGGTATATTTTTAGACCTAAAATAATATATCTATAAACTTTTTTGTTTTAATAAGACTCACATCTTAACACAATTTACTTTCCTCAGAATCATTCATATAGTGTAAACACATTTTGTTCAATATTTAATTGAGATTTTGATATTTTTAAAATATAAGTCGCTTAGAACCAATGGTTGTATGAAATTTAAATTTTTAGTACTTTTTTTTCTGCGTAAATAAAATCAAAAGTCTCCCTCTCTCTCCGGGTTTTATATGCAAGAATTGTTAGTCATAATGTGGAATAATCTAACTGTTCGACATGATCACTTCCATTCAAAATATTTCAAGTTTGAATTGAAATTGACATTTCGTACGAAAGCTGAGTTACATCTACATATATATTCATTTCACAGCTACATAAAACTGTTCTATTTATCTGATTTCGCGAAAAAAAAACCATTTGGTATCTTCTATTTTTCACAAAACAACAAAAAAGCTATAGAGAAAGAATACAGTATGTAGACCTAAAAATACCTCTTTAAAAAGATCTCTTTTAAAATGGTCTTTTTACACCTAACATGATAAATTTTAATTGATTCTTCATTTTAAATAATTTCTGAGGCCGTTCAAAAAAAAGTCATCAAGCATCAACGCAGCACTTTATTAGAAAAACACCTTGGGATACCGACATTTTGGGAGAGACACCTTACCAGACATAACCCAATTACGGGGCGTATGCTGGAGGAAACTAAGGAACTTTGTGAATGACACGGAGTTCCTATAGACCTATGAGTCAAACTGGTTCACGGTTAAACCCACGGAGCGCACAACAAGCCTATATTGGCTTAGGTGTATGTCGTAAGACATGGGCAGACGAACCCCTCCATTCAACCTAACCTACCCTTTTTCTCATAGGTTTGATTTTTCAGTTGCCAAAGGCAAGTTCTATCGTCTCATGTGTGTATGTGTTGTAAACAGCGATGCCAGTGAACTTTGCTCAAAAACATAATTTTTTGGAAAAAATCGGCAAATTAAGAATTGGAAGATTAATAAAAATAAACTTCTTTGTTGATCTCCACCAATACAACTTCAGCTATTAAATGTTAAATATTCTTTAAGCTAAATAGGTTTTTTTTAATATATTCATTGTGTAGGGAGCCTCTAAGTTTCGTGTTGCTTAAGTTGATTTAATATTATTATTTTCTTGAGCTGAAGGTCTTTTTATTGTATATATTTTGTGTATTCGAATATTTTTGTCGATATTTCTCTGCCATTCGGATAGGTTCTTCAGGGCAATGAAGCGAACTATCGACAAAAATATTTAGATAAATACGATATATCCCAAAAGTAATGCATTACAGTTTTGAAATGTGTAATTAAAATAAAAACCCATAGTTTTGTACTTACAAAAGTAGTCGGAATCATTACTCTCGAGGAATATAAAAATACTTGCAAGAAAATATTTTTAAGTAAATGTTTTTTAATGATTTTTTTTATCTTCTATCTTATTTTCTTTTGTGTTGCAAAGTTTTCCGTTTACCTCTGGTCGGATTTAAATCGCCATTGTAATAAAAAGGTACAACAAGCAAATTAAATACATGTTGTGTTACACTATGATATTGAATCAAGTTATTATTTCTGTACGAATTCAGCATGATCAAATTTTACTCATGCCAATTTTAGTTGCCAAACATCAGTTAAAAGCAAAAAATATATATAAAAATAATTTTTCGTGTTCGGCCCATCTGGGATTCGAACTCGGACCTCTAGGCTTAATAGTTGGCTGTGTATAATAATGAGTTGTATAATAAACAAAAAAAAAAAAGAATGCGTTATAATGTAATGCAAAAAGTGGGAGACATATGAATATAGTTACAATGTAATGCAGGCAATAAGCAGTTGCTATATAAATTGTAAGTGAAGTTTTCGGTGGTATGCTACAAATAGTAGTTACTAAAAATAGATTGTTCTTTAAAGTAATTTATGAATATACTATTATTTATTTTGTCTAAAAAATGAATTCGTAAAAATTCAATATTTTAATATACATAAGTGCCTGTTTTTAAAAATAAACTTAGAGATATTAAAGTTCATATACGACCTGATATTACACATTTATATAGAAAAGCTTCTAATTACACTTTGGTCAAGGGTATATAAGATTCGGCACAGTCGAATATAATACTCTTACTGTTTTTTTTTTTTTAATTTGTAAACTTCATAAAATTGCTTCAAAACCAAGTGCAAGTGTGTTCACGAATACAGGCACAGTTGGTGGCTAAAGTATCGATGGTGATAATGTTAACCGGAAATAAATTAGATTTTCCTGTTTTTCAATTTGTGCGCTTGTACCAGAGTTTGATTTTTTCAAATGTGTAAAATGGCACAATAACAAAAAAGAAAACACCCAAACCAAAAATCAAACACTTTATATGTACATGTCACGATTACCACAGGAAAAAATGCACGGCATGATTTTTATTTCGTCTTCATCACACAACGTTCACAGGTTTCTTCAATGTGGGTTCGTTACAGTGTTTGTATATACGTAAATCTATTGATTTCCTTAAAAATAACAAACTATTTTCAAATATCTTTCCATCTCTGAATGCGCAGCTTATTGAAACGGAGAATATTCCCCATGCAAAACTCAATTTTGAGGGCAAAAGAAAGAAATAGACTTGAACCTTGTATACTCAAGCCCCTCGTCAGTACTCAGTTTCACAACAGAACACTGCATTGTCGTGTCTTTACATTCCAATCATGTGAAATGTATTCCAGAGTGTATTGCTGGCAGGTAGGTCCATTTCATAGATGCGTATACACATGAAGAAATTTACTGTCATTATTGGTATGGTATTCGTGGCTAAATATTATTAATTTACCAATCGATGAACACGTGCTCAAAGTTATCACTTGTGTGTTTCCGTGGTCGAATAAATGTTTGCGGTACCCGTTCATGATTCGAGACAAATTTTAAATGCCATGTTCGATTAACAAGTCGACACTTCGCTGCTGTAAAGTCGTAGGTAGTGAGTAACAGTAGTGTAGGTCAGGGTAAAACTACCTTTGATTTTTTCCAGTGGACCGACGAAAACCAGTATATTGAGCGCTTTTAATGTCTGTTCACAATGGACCTGTTGATCAAAATGAAACACATTTGTTTTGTGCTGCGTGTTGGCACTGACAACACTTTAACCTCAATGTAATAATCGCTTCATAACAAACATACATATAAAAATACATACTTACTGCCAGTGTTGGGCCAAATACATGCTCTGATGTATTTAAAATACAATATACATGAAAGTTGTGTATTTAAAATACAAAATACAAATACTTTTTTTCCATGTATTTAAAATACAAAATACTGCATTCCAAAAGCAAGTATTTGAAATACAAAATACAGTGTAACAAAAATATGTATTTAAAATACAAAATACTTTCAATCCAAAAATGTTTTATTTTCTTTCATAAACACCAGTTTTTCAAAAGTGATATCAGACCAAATGCTATATAACTATATATGTATAGTCTATCCAAGTCAACATTTGATTGATATTTTTTTCTCTTGTTTTAGATTAAAATGTCGAACGCTGATTTTCCTTGTATTTCATTTTTTCATTATTTAACTTTCTGAGAGCTTGGCAACTTTCTCAATGTATGTATGTGCATTCAGTTGCGTTTACTTTACTCAGGTACTTTGGTAATTAAATTGTAGGATTTTAGTTGATGTATGAATGGAGTAATTTTTAGCGAATATTTTTTGACATAAATTCAAAATGTATTTTGAAAATTGTATTTGAAATACAAAATACTCAATCGCTTAGTATTTAAAATACAAAATACAAATACATTCATGAGACGTATTTAAAATACAAGCACAAAATACGTATTTGTATTTTAAATAAGTATTTCAAATACCTGTATTTCAAATACTGCCCAGCCCTGCTTACTGTCAGGTTTTCAATTAACAACATCTGCTCCATTAATGCACACATGTCAGTTTGCTAAGACTGCTGGTAACAGTGTAACATTTAAGCTGCAATAAATTTACTTACTTTTGTGCTCGGCTCCTCTAATAATCCATAACGTTGTAACAAATAATTGATCTTGTTTTCTGTTGCTGGTCATTACCTAAAGTGCCATTAGCTTTCAACCTGCATAAATGTTTTTGGTTTTGGGTTTTTCGTTTCTTCAACTTGTAGCTCAGAAAGTTTTTTAAATTAAATTACGAAATTACATATTGTCTAATGCATCACTAATACCATGTTCATACATGCGCCTTTATTGAGATAATCGCAATAAAGTCCATTATTAAGAGCTCAATATTCCATACAAAAAGTCAATAAAGTTATTGCTTAATAAACTCAAAATTGCTTTGAATATTGAGAAAAAGATGAAACACAACACTGTAAAAGAAGTGTTTAATAAGCAAAAGTATACAATGGGAGATGAATGACAAGATAAATGTCAACAAAAGCAACCAAAACAAAATAAATTATTTGAAAATATTTTTCAATTTTTCTTTCTCACCACCAAAACAAAAACAACAACTTTTTTCCAGCTGTCAAATAATAATTGAGTTGGCGCAATATTTGTATGTGTGAACGCAAAAAATATTATGTCAATAAACTGAATATTATCTCAATTAGAAATGCATGTATGAACAAGGTATAACAATGTTTAGGGGAACATCAAAATAATTGCTGCCCAACAATTTCTATAAATATTTTTCCATTGTACAAGTGCTTAAGTAACAAATTTTATTTGAAATAAATGGGTTAAGTTGAATTTGACTAAAGCGAAAATGGTGGCTAACTTAAAGAATGAATTTCCGTTAGCGACAGGTAATCGCTACATCCCATGTAGCAACGTGGCAAAATAATGCATCATTTTAACAAACAGCTGAAAGAGCGGTTAAGTTAGTGAAGGATTTTCTTGGCTTAATTGCAGCTGAAGAGGAACAAAATCAATTTTTACTACGTTGTGTACAAGAACACAGACAGATGTGTGGTGTAACAAAAAAAAAAAGAAATGCGGTCGGGGGACCCCCGTTGGGAACGAAGTTCCTTACGTTTTTTTCTTCATCTTCAAATGTAATACAAGGTGAAATCTGTATGTTTTATTTTGTGTTGTTTTTTAAATTTTATATGCTTCTTAAAAGCTTTGGAACGTTTTATTTTTTTTACTCTTGACACATGTAGTATTTTTTGTCAATCTGCTACAAAACGAGGAACATTTTTCAATATTGCTGTTTTTTGCTGTGACATACTTTACTATAGCGACATCTATCAACTGATAGTGTCCGTTTTCACAACTAATTAATATTTATTGGTAGGTGTCTCTGCTGACAATTGTTTGTCGACATATACACCAATACATATAAACAGCTCACACGCTTTCGTGACGATTTCTACTAATTTGCACTACCAGCAAGCCGCGTTAAGGAACTTCGTTCCAAAAAATTTAAAAAGAAAATTTTATGAATTGAACATAGATAATAAAATCTAAAACCTAAAAATTAATATTTTTTGTGTCCATATTCTATCACTTTCCTGGTCTTAGGAAGGAACTTAGGGCTTGTGGCAGGACAACATTAAAACAGCAGCACAGGGGGCGCGGTAGGGGGGCATGGTAAGAGGATTCCGAACACACTGAATATTAGCAAATTTTTAATAAATAAATGTGTATGAAACAAAAAAAAAATTAATAGACGGTTTCAAATTCCAAGCTTATTCTATGGCTTTCATGCTGACCTTTATCTTAAACTTTGGCAACAATTCGGCACCGGTAAACGTTATCCGATCACAATAATATTTCATAATTCGGTTATTCGGAAAAGGGGGAAAAAATGGAGGGTACGCTGAAGTTCCGGAAGAATCGCGATCAAATTACTTATGGAAGATTCTACCGGTCATTGATGCCGTCAGATCCCAGATGTCTTGCAATTCCCAGAAATTTCGCTAATTATTCCATAGACGAGCAGATGATACCATTCCTTGGACGATTGCCAGGTGGACTTCGTCAGTATGTTCGCAATAAGCCACGACCTCTTGGTCTTAAAAATTTTGTATTGACTTCGTCATGTGTTACTGTTTTAGATTTTGAAGTGTACCAGGGCTCCAAAATACCATTAGGCGATAGAATGCGGGGACTAGGCGCGCAAGCGTTATTCTGCGCTTAGTAAGGACTTTACCAAGTAATAGCTCTGTGTTCTTTGACAGATATTTTACATCGTTACCGCTTTTGGAAAAAAATGGCTGAAATAAAGGTGCATGCAACTGGTACAATTCAAACCAATTGGCTGCGCAAAATAAATCTGAAGGATGACAAACTATTAAAAAGGGGAGCATCTGATCTGATTATTAGATCAGATGAAAAAATTGTTGTTGTAAAGTGGAAGGACAACAAATCGGTTACACTGGCATCCACAGCATATGGCCAGGAGCCAGTAGGTACAGTGAGCAGGTGGAAAAAAAGAACAGCGATCTAGAGTTGAAGTTAGCTGCCCAGCCTTCGCCATGGAATACAATAAAAACATGGGAGGAGTAGATATTTGTGACCAAATGCTGGAGTGCTACAGAACATGGCTTAAATCCGGAAAATGTATATTAAAAGTTGCACTTCACTTCACTTCCTCGATTTGTCAGTGGTAAATGCTTGGATGGAACACCGGCTCGATTGTCGAGTCAAAAAATGTGTCGCGCAAATCCATCAAGGATCTTCTGGCTTTCAAAATTTAGCGATTTAAACGACAAAGAAATAGAAGAACCGTTAAAAACGAATAGCAACTGTTCTCCTTTGCCAGGAAGCAGCAAACGGCTAAATGGAGGTGGTCATTGGCCAGTAGTTGACAAGTTGAAGACGGCAAGAGCGTACCGTTCTAGACATTGCAATAGTCGCACACGAACCCGGTGCGTAAAGTGCAATGTATATGTGTGTCTTGCTTCAGAGAAGAACTATTTTAAAACATTTCACACTGTGAAGCAATGAATTGTTTTTGTTTTGTTCCTTTTATTTTGCTGTTATTTTTAGTTATTTAAATGTTATTTTTATTTATTTTTTAATATGAATTAAAAATGTTTGTTTTTTTTTGTACAAAAAAAATTTTCTTTTTTGCCAAGCAAAATCCCGTGATACACATATGTGTATGTCCTGTTTTGAAGGACATGAAATATTTATGGACATAAAAAATCAATTTTTGTGTTTTTTTAAGCGCAATAACCTCATACCGAAAATTTATTCCGACAACTTTAAAATTGCTTGAGACTGAAAGGGGTATCTGAATTCGAAAAAAAAAAAATTCCCCATACAAGCATGGGACAGTCTAATGTTGTGAAATAACAACTAGAGATCATAAAAAACTAAGAGAGAATAACGTGAGGAGTTTATAACACATTTGAGAGTAACACATAGCAACACAAATGTTCGGTTTTAAATGAACGTCATATACATATGTATGTATAACATGAGCTTATTTTATTGTTGGGAGTTGTTTTTCTGCAAAAAAAAAACTGTTGTTCACTATTTAGAGCCATACAATTTTGTTGACAATTTAGAGAGTTCATATAAGAAAATGAATGTTCACATTAGTGGATAGTTCATTATGTATTGTGGAAGTTCACATTACCGCCAGTTCACTGTATGTGTACGAGGTCTGATCAAAAAATAACAGTTTTTTTTTTTTTTCAAATTTTGTGAGTTCGATTTGCGCATTATTTTCTTTTCTCTTATATTGGTACGCATGTTTGTAATATACAAGTATATGAATATTTAACTTCGGCTCTCAAGAAAGTCAACATGAAAAACGAATACGTTTGCGCATGTTTAATACCAAATAGGTATACGTTTAGTAGATTATTTCCCAGGTTTAAGTCCCTACATGAATGGTTTAATTATGTTTTAATGACTGTAAGATTTCAAATCTTTTATTGAGAAAACGTATGCCCTCTGGCAGAGTTTAATGATTTGTTTTTAATTTTATTGCACAAAATAACAAAATAAAACTTTGACCAAAGCAATTGAAATTTAATATGTATGACGCCATCTTGCTTAAATATTTTAATTGTTTTTTATTTTACAAATAATTTCACTTTGTGTAGGCAAACACCATTTATGGTTTCCTTGAAAGAGGCTTTGACGATTCAAAATGAAAAACATACAAATTTATGAATAAATTTTTAAATATGAAATTGATACCCAGTTTAATTGAAAAGCAACCATTAGCAGCATTAAGCTTCACTTGTTAAAGAAAAACAGCAACAGTAATAAAGTTAATTCAATTTTATATTTAATGTTTGCAAACAAAGAAGACTCTTTTTTTTTAACATGAAACCGCAAAAAATGAAGAAGAAAAAAACATTTGAATTTTAAATAATTTTTTTCGTAATTACTGTTGCAAATGAAACAATCTCGTAATTTATTGTACAATGACAATATTTGTGTGTTATAATAGTTATAATAATCATAATCAAATAATAGTAATCATTTTTTTTACTTTAATATACATACATATGTATGTGCGGGTGATTTTTGGACGCACATATTCAATCCTCGAAACGAATTTGTAGCCAGTTGCAACTGTATTGTTGCATGACTACAAGTCTGTGTGTGTGTGTGTGTGTGTGTGTGTAAGTGTACTTTTGAATGCGTGTCTAAAAGTATATATACATAAGTGTGCATGTAACTCTAGGTTTCTTTAATTAAGTGCTTTCTCAAGTGGATGTGAAATCAACTGCAACAAAAACAACGAAATTTTGGAAGAAAAAAAAGTATAATGTGACAATTGAAAACTGCAAGATGCAAAGAAAGGTCATTGGTATGAATGCGATGTCATCCTTCGAAATACACAGAAAAGATTTGTGCAAAAAAATTAATTAATAAATTTTGGTATGATACTACCCGGAATTTCAGCATATCGTTCGACATATACATAAGCTTCTTGTAGGCTTCTTGTGCACTGCACAGATTTATATATTTAAAATATTTTTGACTCATACATACGTCTATTAGAATTCGGTATCGTACCCAATGTTTTTTTAGTTTCCTCTAAGATATATCTGATACTGATGTTATGTCTGGTAAGATGTCGCCGGATAGATGGCAGGACGGTATTTGTGTGTGGGCGTGGTATTAGCATAAATAGTCCTTCAATATCTTGCTATCCTGCCCAGATGTTCTACATTCATTTCGTCCAGCAATGCCTATGCGACCTGAATGTGCTAGGCGTTTTGTGACTGACCTATTCTATTATTCTACTCAATTCGGGCTTTCTAATGCCTGATTTGGACCTTGTATATTGTGTAGTGTACCTGCCAAATTTTGCACTACAAAATCCGAACTTGGCATATAAACTCAACACAAATTGTTTCAGTACATTTACAGAAGCTTTTGCAATGTAAACGTTTTCGATTAGAGTTTGTTCTATTTGCAAATGCAAAAGTGCATGACATCAGATGTCTTGCAAGTGTCATGCTTGTGATCGGGTAAAAATGTATTAATGTAAATTAATTGTTACTTTAGGTCTAAAAAATAGACCTTAATGCTTTCTGTCTCTTTCAGCCGTCTATATGCTGCCGACAGAAAGCATTAAGGTCTATTTTTTTAGACCTAAAGTAATAAATTTCAATTGGCTCTTATAGCGAATAAATAATTAAGTTCATTGTAAATTATTTGTGATATTATTGGAAGAGAGCACAGCATTTTTAATTAACTAGAATACATTGAGAAGTGAATTGTTTATTGAAATATATACATATGCACATATTTGCGGCTGTTGTAAACTATTGTAGGTTATGTCAGGTGAAACCAAAAACCAACATGTGAAAGCAGAAATTATAAACCGTCTGTAACTATCAATTTTGTCAAACGAAAAGCCATCGCACAAAACAGTTAGTCTTAGTAGCCCCTTCATTTCTTTGTCATTTGGATTCCGCGGTTTCATTATTGCAGAGAGTTGAGTGCACAATTCTTTCGTTCAGATTTAACTGTGTCGAATATTTTTTTCTCATTGCATGCTTATGTGAACTCGCCTTCTCATATCCAGTTATTCCTGCATGCCTCGGCACCCACATGAGGCGTAGCTCACTATATGTTGAGCAGCTGTTAATAGCGTTTTTGCAATCTCAAATTGTCCGTGATACAATCCGCTCACCTGAGCCTCCCCAAACTTCCCTTGCAGAGCTGACCAATAATCTGACAGAGGGAATAACAGTTCTGGATTAGTATTCTCTTGATAAAAATCCGAGTCCCATTTTCTTCCTCAGCATTGGTGCAATGTTTTGCAATTGAAATTTAGTCTGGTCAGCGATATGCGACCTGATATCACATGGATCGATCAGGTACATATCCACTTACCCATCAACTTAAGTCGATTCGCTGTGAGCACCGTTTCATATCCTAAACGGATTTCGATTGACCCGGCGTATAATATTGCATTTTTGAATGTCCCACTTATACCAAGACAGCAGCAGGCTCTCTGAACTTCTTTTTCGTTTTGGTGTTGAACTTATAATCCATGGAAGTCCACCATACTATAGAAGCGTAAATCGTAATCGGCATTAAGCCTTATGGACTCTTTTTATTTGTGTGGTGCTGCCATTTCATCTTCCGATCAAGGATGACTTTTAAAAACTTCGCCCAGTAGCCTTTATCGTATGAAGTTATCTGCGTTTTCCTTGTAAGTAGACCAGAAAAAAGCCAAACTCGCATTTTTTTGTTGTCGATTTTTTTCCATTTTGTATTGAAATATGGACAGTGTTGGCTTTAGGGAAAAATGCGATTTAAGTTCTTTCTGCATGAGCCCAGCGATTTACTTAAATTATTAAACATATCTTATATGTCTTAGAATCTCTCAACAGAGACTTTAAATATTTGTTTTTCTCCCACCTTTTTGTTAAATAAAAAATAAAACTATTATTAATTGAGCTTAAGGGACCTTATTAATTCAGGTCCAAAAATTAACATTTTCAAAAAATATTTGCTGTATTTTTCAGCTGTCTATATGCCGACGACAAATACAAATCGTAGTAACCAATGGTGACTCGTTGTATAGAAGGTTGCAAAGAAAAGTAGAAGTGTTGCAAAACGAAAAAAGAAATGTTTACTGTGTTAAAGGTTTGTTTGAACATTTCTGATTCTCATTCTGTTAATGGGAATTATGGAATAAGTAGTTAAGTTTCAAACAAACTTTTAAGAATTTTTCAAGTCTACTGATGAGTTGATTAGCACCAACGAAATGTCGTCGGCATATAGACAGCTGAAAAATACAGCAAATATTTTTTGAAAAGGTTCATTTTTGGACCTGACATTTCAGTTGGCTCTTAAAGCAAATAAATAATTAAGTTCATACTTAAGGGACCTGGTTTGAATGTTGACTATACATGAAATGTATCTTAGCCTGGGTCGATTTGTATGAATGGGAAAACTGTAAAAACTGTTGGGCGAAATAATTCTATGAGTAATTTCAACCCAATCTATTTGCAGTGAAAAATCAAGAATTAAATATTATTTTTTATTTTCGAATAGGAATTAACGCCCTGAAAGAAAAAAATTTCATGATACAGAGCAAACTGATGTTTTCTTGCTGCAACTTTCCAGCTCTGCATGATCAAATGGTAAAAACTTTTTTGAATAAGTATCACATTGCAAAGACAAAAAAATTAGTAGTTTGGAAAATGGTCGCATTGAAAACTAAATTATATCACATAAAATAAAAATTATTGCTGACAGTCTGCTTTTGGTAATCGACTTTTGCAACAATTAGCGGGGGAAATTGTCAAAATTGCAGCAAGTTCTGTAACATTGTGAAGCTGCTTTTCGAAGTCCGGGAGGATATTAAAAGAAAATGAAAGCTGCGTAATTGTCCGTTGTTTGCTTAATCGAAGGATCCCTGTCGGAGTACAAAAAACAAAACACAAACACAAATATAAAAATAAACTTAATTAATTTTTTGAAGACTGACTGAATGCCTAGTTGATTCAAAGAATAGCATACACACATAGTATATGAGTGGTTAACTCAATTAAATTGCTTCTTGTTGCATTTGCTGTAAATTGTCTGAGTGGGTGAGGTGGCTGCCACTACACCTCACGACTCACGACTCATGACGTGAGGTGTAGTGACTTGAATTCAGCCGGAGTTTGACAAAAGAACTTGGCAGTATAGAGATAAAATAGGCCAAGTAGAAAAAGAGGAAATTAGATAGAAATACAATTTAACAAAAAAAAAAAAAAAAAAAAAGCGATCGGGGGACCCCCGTTAGGAACGAAGTTCCTTACGTTTTTTTTTTCATCTTTGAACGTAATACAAGGTGAAATCTGTATGTTTTATTTTGTGTTGTTTTTAAAATTTTGAAATTTTATGATTCCTTAAATTTTTGGAACGTTTTCAAACTAATTAATATATATTTGTATGTGTCTTCGCTGCTGTCAGTGGAGACACTGCCAATCATACACAATTGCTTTTCGACAGTACACCAATACATATAAACAGCTCACACGCTTTCGTGACGATTTCTACTAATTTCCACTACCAGCAAGCCGCGTTAAGGAACTTCGTTCCAAAAAAAAATATCACCACTACTACATTTTCTAACTAGCTTTGAGTTAGTTGAAAAATAATGCAGTGCCGCGGACAACTGTTTATTGCCTATAGGCAATAAACAGTTGTCCCTATAGGGCATTGCAATGTAAAAATAGTCAGTTGTTTGCACTGAAAAGTCAAGCGTTAACCGATGCCTGTTGCGAAGTTAATTTAAAATTAATTTGGTTTCCAACATCCATGTAATTAAAATCAAATTTTTTTTTTTTTCATTTATATTTTGTTTCAATACAAACGTGACTGGTCGTGAGAATTTTTTTGTTGATCGTACGTGAAATTGTGTAATTAAAAAATGTTCGATTGAAAAAATTTTGGTCGTGAGCGTGCGTGATGTAAGCCCGAAAAAATTGTCGTGCATAAAAGTGTGTGAGGAAAAGCATGCTCACCATGAGCCCACGTAACGTTAGCCAAGAAATGCTCACGTGCACATCTTTAAGGTGTCGTATGTTATTAGAAGTTGACCAATGTCAAAACCGGAGTAATTCAATGACACAGACCTCGAAACTTAATTTCAATGAACACATTTTTGTGTTTGATAAAAACCCGTCGACCGTGCATCACTTTTCGTCAAAGGGAAATATATTAACACTGTACTAATCCTTAAAGATCTAAAACTGTACTGGACAATGGTCCAGTATTAATTTCTACCTCATTTTCTTCAAGTGTAGTATGTGCTTTAAATGAAAAAGAGCAAAAGTAATTCATTCATTCTTCATTTACTCGTAAGCCTACACTTCATACACGACTACCTTTTATTTTGCTTCTCACTTTATGGAAAAAAGTGATCAGTGCAAGTTTCAAGTGCAAGACAACTTTTTTTTTAGTTTTTTCCCTTTTCTATGCATTAAGTATGTTTGTAGACTTTTGCGCTTTAATTTCATTCATTATTTGAATCTCTTTTCTTTTGCCAGCAGCCGTATTTCGCGGTTTCATTGTTTAAATTTGATATTCAACCGCTTCAAATCTTGTGTCTACTACAGTTTTTTGACGTCTTGTCGCATCATAAATTTTTTCTTGTGAAATATTTCAAATACGATCATTACGATTACATTGACCTTAGCTGATCTTTATTGCCTTTGTGTGTGTCTTTTTTTTATGGAGATCGTTTGAAGAGTGTGATTTATTAATGAGCTTATGGCTACATTTTCTTTTAAGAAAACTCTATTTAATTTACAGCACTCAAGTTTCATGACTTTAGCATTGATATTTTAATGCTTTCAGCATGAAATGACATATTGGAGAAGTCTTGAGTGAAGAGACCTAAGGAAATCCTTCAGTTACCATCGGTTTTACTTATTTACAATGTAACATGTGTGTGAAGATAAATATGCCGAGTTAAATATATTTGACGCAACGAAATAACGTAACGACATATTTAAGTGTGAAGTATAAATATGGACCACATGGAAAAGGAAGCCAAGGATGTGGTCTATTTAGTGGCATAAGTGCCATTTCTCAATTGTATTTGAGAATTTTTTAAAAAATTTTTGAAATTTCGACTAAGTGAAAAATCAATGATCTTGGAAAGAATTTAGACGTATATGGGCACATTTCTTAAGTGTAACTCAACTGGACAACATGGAAAAGGAATTGAGAAACGGCACTTATACCACTAAATAGACCACATCCTTGGCTTCCTTTTCCATGTGGTCCAGTTGAGTTACACTCAAGAAATGTGCCCATATATGTCCAAATTCCTTCAGAGATAATCTATTTTTTACGATGCTGCTCTTAAATTTTTTTTAGTTTTCTCAATTTTAAAATTAAGATGGTTTTTATTAATATTTTTAAATATTCTTTTATTTTATAACAAGTTACTTATATACATATGTTTACGGACATTTTTACTTTCATAGATAAACATGTTGGTACAATGTTCGCTTACGAAAAACATATTTAACTTCACACTTAAATATGTCGTTACGTTATTTCGTTACGTCAAACATATTTAACTCGGCATATTTATCTTCACACACATCAATGTAACGCAGTTTTGTTTCTAGAACAAGGCTAAAGCCTGCCCAGAACATTATCAAGGATTGCTTCCTCGTAATTAACAGCACGCTGATGTTTGGTGTTTTGATTTTATGATTTAAAGAATTCCAAACTCCTTAGCGATATCTTTTTTCTTTGATGTCCCTTCTTCAACTCTATTAATTACTAATAATTCTTTTCAAGAGAAATACTGCTCCGGTGCATCATTTTCGTTCACTGAACTCGGTCAACTGGTGTTAAAAGTCAAATCATAAACATATAACATATTTTCTTTATAAATAAGCGGTACTCAGCGTTTGGTGCGTTTTTGGTTGCGACTATTTGCGTTTGCGATTATATTGCAACTGATATTGAGCACCCTTTTTAACAACTTTGCAAATTTTATTACACTCCAAATAACAGCTGATAAATTAATACACAATTTTTAATTTTTCACGTTTTATTCTTTTGGTAATTGCTGCTGGCTTCATCTCTACTATTTTTTGTTTGCTTTGTTTTAAAATGTCAGCTGTTCGAGGGTCAGTGTTGCAAACGCAATACTCATGCGAAAAAAGCAACACGTAATTAGCGGTGCGTAAATGCAAAAATATTGCGAGTGCAACCTTGTATATTTTGTTGTTGGGTTGCAAAGAAAAAGCAACGATTTCTTGCATTCGCACTTACGCAAGATATTTGCACCAAATAATGAACTGCGCTATAGTGTTGGTAACAAGTGTAAAATAGAGCTGCTTAAAATAGCTCACTATATGGAGACAAGAACACACTTAAAATGTATTTTTGTTTCCAAAATTTTGTTCATTGTAAAGAAAAATTTATTGTATGGAAATTCATTGTACGGAGATCAAAATACATTGAAAGTGGAACGAAAAAGCTGTGTATTTGATTTTAGTTAATAATAAGGAGAATTGCATTGTATAGAAAGAAGTTCACTATAAGGAAGTTCGACTGTATTATGATTTTGTTTTGTTTTTTAAAACTCCTACCTTCTGACCGAAACCGACTTGGTACTTATTTAAAAGCATCCTTGGAATCAAGTATATACTTGTATTTACTCATATCATTTCGTCCCAGCAATCCTGACGTTGCAGGTTTGATTCCTGTCCAAAATTCTTGTTGGAATTTTTGCAAACAGGCAAAACGCGTGCGTTTTGTGGTATTTTAATTATACTGAAAAAAGGTTACAGCTAAAATATGTAAAACGTGTTGAAAAATGCTGCTCTATGAAGCGCAAAATGCTCTTATTTGTTTTAAAATGAACTTGTTAAACTAAAACTACTTTTAAGCAGACTTATGGGTTACCCAATAATTTTCCTGGAATTAAAGCAACATTTTTGAAAAAATAAAAAATTCACAGCAAACTTATGGAAATGCTCAGGTGGTTTTTCTTCAATTTTTCTTAATTTGTTGTACACTTGCGTGCTTGGAACAATAAAATTGTTATTTTAAATATTTGTTTATTTGTGTTTTTTTCCAATCAATTTCTGTTGAAAATAACTATCAATTTGTCAACATTACCATAATCCATATACCTAAATCAAATGGTAAATATTTAATAAAACAAAACATAAATTCATGCAAAATCATGCACATTGTCTGAATTATCAGACAGACAGACAGACAGACAGACAGACAGACAGACAGACTTGCCTCAAATTTATACTGCGAACTTAAGCATATTTTAGCCATGTTGCAAATAATGTTTTCGTAAATCTTGCCAGACATACAATTTACTTGATGTCGCACTTTAGGTACCAATAACTGCGATTATTTACAGCTTTAAATGCGGTTTGATTGGATGGCAGCAATAAATGGCGAAGTGCAGCCACTCGAAGTGTAACATCAAGTTGAAAATTATTGTCATGGGTATTTCATAAATACATGAATGTTAACAACTTTATTGAGTTGAATTTCATATTCATTTGAAATACCAAATAAGGACTCGCACCATTAGATATGCTGCTGAGACATAAAAAGACTTCAAGATCTGTTGCAGACAAAAAACTCAGCAGTTAAGTGAATACGAAATATCAGAGTGACAATCGAAATTTTTAAATGGTATCAAGTAAAATGGTTATTTGTTTAACACACATATTTTGAATTGTGCCATTTTTTTCATAACTTTTCATTCAAATGTAATTTGATTTTTAACTTTAATATAAAATGTAAGTTTAATGTACTCTAAGCTAAATTGTGAAGCGTTGTGAGTTTTATGTCAGAACTAAGATTAAGTCTTCAATTTCAGTTTTGAAGCTCAGCCGCTAATAGCATTATAACAGGGGTGCCATATAAAAGTTTAAATCTAAACATGCAGTTTGAAGTTTTGCCAAATTTATTTATTTTTTATTGTGAAGTACAATTGTGCCGGTTGGAGATGGCATATCATTTTGTTCATATCGGATCAGTTTTCCAGCACTTTTTCTAGTGCCTGGGGTCGTATCTGGGACATGGCATCACGAATGTTGGCCTTGCAATGCTCAATTGTTTCTGGCTTGTCGGCATAACATTTGCCTTTAACGCTGCCCCGCAGAAAAAAGTCCAAGGGTGTCAAATCGCATCCTCTTGCCAGCCGATTGACATTAAACGTTAGAAGATTTTGGCGTGAGATGTGTGACACGTTACACCATCCTGTTGAAACCAAATATCTTTCACATCAATACCATGAAGAGCGGGTACAAAAACTCGGTCTATCATGGCGCGATAAGTGTCTCAATTACCCATAATGTTCTAGTAAATATGGTCCAATGAAGCCTCCTCTCCCCAAGCTGCACCAATCAGTCACTCGTAATGGGTGTATTGGCTTCTGTATTGACGTAACCACCTAGATGAAAATGAGCTTCATTCGAAAATATGATTTTTTTTTTAGCGAAATCGACATCATGGTGCAGTTTCTCGATTGTCCATCTAGCGAAGGCGAAGTGGATGGTCGTGTGCAGGGGTATTTTTTTTTTTTTTGTTTTTTTGTGAGGTAGGAAAATCCCTTCAGATCATCTGATGTAGCACATCCGGTATGTGGTGATTCCACTAAAAACCTACCTCCTTCTGAGTTCTTCTCTATCCGGTACCGCGTCAGCATTACTTCGGATAGAGACTCAGTGTTGCTTACGCCCTGTCGTCTATTGTCTGCGTCAAGGCAAATCGTTGTATCTCCTTGTCTAGATCAGTCTTCTTCGCCTTAAGTATATATTCGGCATAGTTCCCATGCTTCCTTTCCACGTAACATTTTACCTACTATATTTTCAGCAGTTATTGTGCCGAGGTCTGACTCTAGCTGTGTTCTCTGCATTTCCCATCGTTTGCATTTGAAAAAAGTGTGTTCTGCGTCATCAATATCTCCGTCGCTATATATGCAGCTCATGTTTTCCACTTTTCCAATATTAAAAAGGTAATATCCGTGCCCCGACAGCATTTGGGTTATGTAATAATCTATTTCTCCCTCTTTTCTACTATACCATTCATTTACGTTTGTTATTAGTTTTGCGGTCCACCTTCCTTTTGCAGAGTTGCTCCATTTCTCTTGCACTTTCCTCAGAGTTTCCATGCGCAGATCTTGTTTGTCGATTTCATTTCCCTGCTTTTGTGCTGCCCAGATTTTGACTCTCTCTTCGATCAAGTGTGCAGGGGTATAATTTTGGTCAAAAAACACTAAAATGACGTTTGAAGTTTTTCTTCAAAGAAGCTCTTGTATTTTGAGGTTTTTCTAGCTTTGCTCCTTTTTAAATTTATGACAACTACAAGAAAGGAATTGAAAGAATAATAATAAAAAATAAAACATTGTTGAAAAACATTTTAGAACAAATTTTTCATATCAAATTTGTTTTAAAATGTATTTGAGCAACATGTTATTTTTTATGAATACCGGTGGTATACTTTAATTTACTCAAGAAAAAAAGAGACTAATAGATAGCATTCTTGCGATCAGTTACAACAAGCATATGTTGGGAACAGCCCAAAACGTAATAAAAGAATTTTTCGAGATACAAACGTTGTTAGAAATCAAACCAAAAAAAAAAAAATCTTCACACAGCTCAAACCAGATGGCTTTCATTGGAAGCAGTTGTTGTTCGAATTCTACAATTATTTGAAAATATTTTCGTTTTCAAATTTTGTACACAAGAAATATTTTAGAAAATATAGTAGAAGCAAGTTGTGCATCTCGGGGGTTTTCTATGCCATTCTACGGTACGCCGTATTTGTCAAACTACGCCCTTTTAGACAAACCTACAAATCCAGATCGTTATGCAGTTTTCTCTAAATATTTCCGTTTTCAAATTTTGTACACAACACATGTTGAATTGTTTTTTGTACAATATAAATGATTTTATTAAATAAAAATTAGTTAATTTTGGCTTTATTTGGACATTTTTATAAATTATGTTTTTTGACGTTTTACGAATTTGTTTTTGACGTTTTTCTTTCCAAAGTTTGACGTTTTCTGAAACAATTTTCCTAACACCCCTGGTCGTGTGGCTGCAACTCCTGGGCCCATTGACCGCCAGTGGAGATAATATACTGAATCTTGTGACATAATAGGATGATATAAGTATTGACAGATTCAATGAATGAATATTTTTGTTGAAATTTCGCAGTGGCATTATGAAAAATATTTTAATTACAAAACATATCCAATCCCATAATTTTGCCACATTTTCCCTATGTCTTACAACAAGTATGAATTATATTTTATTTGCTTAGTAACACTGTGCAACAAATGAAAACGTCTTTCGTATCATTTATTACCATCATAATTCTTTGATGGCTACAAAAATCACATTCTATGGATACGATTTTTATCTGATTTTCCCTCCGCTTAATGTGTTGTGTACTTGCGTTTTTAAATAATAAAAATGTTTATTCAAATATTTGTTGCTTTTTTTGAAACCAATTTCTGTTGGAAATAACTGACAATTCTTGTGCAAAATCGTGCACAGTTTTTAAAGAGAGAGTTTTGCTGCCAGCATAATTAATCTCGTGTACATTGGCTCAATGGCAAAAATCGACAAAAATAAATACTCAAATTACAAAAGACCTTAAGCTCAAATAAATATATAAAATATAAGAAAAAAAGGGGTAAAATAACTAAATATTAAAGAAATATAACATGTTGTTTGTGAGTGTGTGGGTGAAATATATACATAAATTTATGACCAATAATGCTTCAAAGAAAACTTGCTCTAGTACAACATTATGGCTACGCACATTTGCTTAAGCTAGCTTATGCACATTATAGCTACTGACCTAATCACACTTTGAAAACTTTCTTATTTTATTAATGGAGAGTACTTTTCAATTTTCTATAGAACTTGTCAATCAGAGTAATAGTTTTAATTAGCTTACCAAAATTTTTATTTTAAGATTTTTATTTGTAATGGTTTTTTTCTTTTATTTGCAGGTATGTTGTTTTTACACGACTGAAATCATACGTATAAAAACTGAAGTAATGTTATGATAAGTATAAAAATGCGTCCACGAAAAGATAGTTATATGTCGTACTTGCTGATGTACTAAAATTGTCTGCAAAATAGAAATATGAAGTAAGTTGCTTAAGTGCATTTGCATGAATGTATCTACACACATATGTATAATATTAGTATAATCTGACCACTTTTTTTTCAATAAGACGAAATTGTGAATTTTATTTACGTCACTACATGCCATGGTGTTCTAACCTGACGTTAGATCAAATCTACGTGGTGCAAAGCAGTCATCACGCGAACGCCACCAAACGTCTAATTCGTTTCGTCTAATTACTACTGACCCAAGTGAGTCGGTCACAGGACCGGCGGCACTCGTAACATACTACTACTTGGCACAATATTCTTGAACCTGTAACGATGCCTTAAGGGCTTCGAGGCATCAAATGTCGCCTGCAATATAATTCTCCACAATGCTTGGATTCAAGGCCTGGTTGTTGACTCGAAATCCCTAAAGGGCATTAGGTCTTTTACCAGCCCCCTTGGTTTCCGCAAAGATGGTTTCTTATAAAAATAATCTATTTTGAGACTACAATTGGTCAGTAGACTTACACGAAATACCAATGCTCTCTCTTACATAAGATATGTTATCAACCAAAAGTTACTAGAATCCAGCCCAGGAAGGTTCCCCTGGCTTAACCGATCGAGGTAGTGCCTAGTAACCTTTAGTGAAGGTTGCCGCTGTGCCGAGGGCTTCCTAGCTAGTGCCTAGGGCGGGTTACTCTATATTGCGATGCGGAAGAAAAAGTTTTCCTGCTGCTATGATAAAACCATAAACAAGCGAAACTTTTTCTTTCGCATCGCAATACAGAGTCAGCAAGATATCTGAACTGAAGTTCTCCTGCACCCCCGACATCCATGAAAGAGAACAAGAGAAAGTTATGGTGTTTGAACATTTCTGATTCTCATTTTGTTCATGGGAGTTATGGAATAAGTGGTTAAGTTTCAAACAAACTTTTAAGAATTTTTCAGGTCTACTGATGACTTGATTAGCACCAACGAAATATCGTCGGCATATAGACAGCTAAAAAACATAGTAAATTTTTTGAAATGGTTAATTTTTGGACCTAAATTAAGAAATTTAATTTTATTGAACTATGATAATTTACATACATTTATATTAAATTACCATTTCAGGCTCCAGTTCAACCCTTGGTTTTGTCACTTTTAAATCCATATTAATTAAGTAAAGAAAAGTTAAATTTTATTGCTAGGAGGACAACCGGCTGTTTCTGGGTAGCAAACACCCTTCATCAGCACATAAAAATGAAAAATATTTAGATTTTCTAGTTTTATTTTCCAGTCTTCTTAACAAATAAATATAAACATTTCTCTATAAAAGCACCCACTCGATAGTAAAACAAGCGATTGATTTGACGTTTGTGTTGGCAGTACAGAAGACATGATCGAAATAGGGGGATCGGAGTTTGCATGAAAACATTTACCTCTTTTCGACTTGTCCATCGAGTCATCGTTCGAATAAACGATCTTCATAGCGGAACCCAAAACAATTTTCTTACGCTTAGAATGCGAACAATCACACGACTTCGACTTTGAGGAACAGGCTATAACTAACGAAAAGCTTCACTCTGCTGTTTTACAAAAACGTTTGGTATCAATCTCAATTGGCATAGAAACCAGAAATTGGAAAATTTGTTAAGCAGAAGCATTTCGCAGAATGTCTGGTCATGCAAAATTTTATATCCATTAGTACTAAAAAGACAAAATATTTTTTTTAATCCATTAACGCTGAATAGAGAAATTAACAAATGGAATAAAAAGTGCAACAAAATGTTGCAAATGTTTAGCATTAAAAGTGACAGGTATTAAGCGAATGCAAGAAATCAAATGCCCCAAATAGAATTGAGCGTGCAAACTGGGAGAACAGTGTGGATTCAAAATTCTTTGACAAAATGTGTAAAAATATGTTTTTCAAAAGTATATTGCCATCTAGGAGCTTCAACATTTGCTTCTTATGATTATGAAATAGTTTTGCTGTCGGGCGGTTAGAACGAAACGTTAAAGAAGAAAAACATAACTCGATAACTGGTGTGAACTGAAATGCAACAAGTGAATTCTTATTAAAAACAGCAAAAGCAACAACTTAAAAATGTGTATGTGCTTGAAGAAACTTTTAGCCGCGTAACAGCCATCATGTATACATGAATACATGGAGAGTTGTGTAGAATTTAATAAATATGGTGCGCGTTGGTTGATCAGTAGACCATGAAAATTTAAAACAAACTGAATCAAACAATACAAGTATGTGTAAGGGGAAGGTAATTTTTATATACCATTGAAAAATAAATTTTATCACATCTTTAAAATTCACTTACGTATGTATGTATGTATGTATATGTAAATATGTTTCTATGTTGTACATATGTATTATGACCAACGTTCCTGTTCAGCGAGCACCCCCATCCATATGTTTCAGTTAAAAAAAAAAATAATAATAATAAAAAACTGTATCGTTACTGGTGCCTATTAGTTTTATTAATCCCTTCAATACCGTGATGATCTAAACAGTTTCAAAGTAATTTCGTCGGACGTTGGCAAAAATGTCACTTAATATCAACTGGATATTCTTACAAATGATGAAAATCCTGTTTTCAGTTTCTGTAAAATTTCAAATATTGAAATAGTTTATTTTCTCATTTAAGAAAGAAAACTTTGGCCGTCCCATGACACTATCACATACTAATTTCGAAAACCACATCTTTTTCGATATATTGTAGGCAACTGCTATTTTACTACTTGCACAGTAACTACTTTTCTTTTAAATAATATTTTTAATCAATGTTTCATTTTTTATATTGTTAATATTTTTCATTTACTTTGAAAAAACAAAATGGTCATTTCTCAACTTTTCAAATTGTATTATTAAATATGTATATAAAATAAAGTTTTATCAAATTCTTTTTATAAATACATACATACATATACTAAATGTCTAATCATTTACATATAATTTAATGCGTAATATGCATATAATGCATATTGTACTGGAACTGGAAAAATAAGAAGGTGATACGAAAGAGTTTTGAGCCGAAAGGGGAAATAGAGTGTTTGTGGATGTTTGATAAACAAAAAATTTATAACATATAACCGAATATTTACTTTGCAAAGTTGAGTAAGCCAGAATTATGTAGCTGCTACTAATTTGTATGTCTTATATATATGTACATATGTATGTATATATACCTTCGAAACTGTCCTGTCGTCAACAGCTAACGCATCCTCTTCAATATTACAAAATTTCGAATACTCGTACATACATACATATATAGAAGGAAAACAGAGACGACGAAAGAATCACGACAAGACCTATTACGAATTTAGTTACTACGAACTTAACGGTTTTAATTAAAACATGTATGTATGTATGTATATTCGGGTCTGTTCTAGAATCCGAATTCACTCTAAAGTGGATTACTTTAGAATTTTTGGTGTTCTGCCATCCGAATCCCGATGTTTTTATTCGTTTTCAATTAGAGTATTATAAGGTGAGTGAAAGTAAATAGAATCGGCTTTTATTCATGCAAGTGATAACTTTTTTAATAAAAACTAAACTTTATCTTTTGATTTGAAGTGTTTTTTATTAAATATAATAAAGAAAATTTTAATTTGCACACAATTATTGGCAAAAAAACCTTTTCTTTAATTTCTTCCAAAAATTTTGTATGTTTTGTCAAATGGCACTTGCGCAAAACCAAAATATGTACAAAAATGTTGCTTATGTTCGAAAACACGAAATTGCTCCACATATTACAGTGTGATATGTCAATGTTTTTTTGGGATAATGCTTAATGCAATCAGAATTTATTGAAAAAGAAAAATTTACATTTTAGAGGAAATTATAATAAATTTCCTATATTTAGTGTAATTTGAGCAATATTTATATTAATATGATTGTATTTAGTGGTCAAATTCCATTGTAATAGTCCGGCAATACGTTCTTTTTACAACATATGGTTGTCATAGATCGTATGCTCATAGCCGGTAAACTGCCGCGCCGGTAATTTCGCAACCTTACTTACACCCGTCGCGGTCAAGAGCGAATGATTGCTGCTTTCAGTAGAGCTGCTTTCTCAGAATAATCTATTAATGTTTTAGTTTTTTGTCATATTTTAACTTAATTTTTAAATTTTTCTGCGTGATTGTAAAAACATTGTTTAGACGGTCGTCAACCGTCGGTTTTTGGTTTGCCACCGGCGACTACTTGTATGTTAAGCTATCTTTTATCATCGGCTTCGTCCTCTGATAGTTCTTTTCAAAACATAAAAAAATGTTTTTTATGTATTTGACATTTAGAATTTTTTTTCGAACAGAAACTTCGAATATCTAAAAACATACTGAATTGAGAACACCAATTTATGAATTATTCGGATTAAAAAAATTTTTCTAAATCAATCCGAATCGGATTCTAGAACAGACCCGATTAAATTATTATCTGACAATATCTCTTAGATAAGCGTTATTTCTAAACGTAAAATATTCTTTTAGATAATCCAGTAAGCACATTTTCACCTATTACTGTTCTACACTATATAAACGAATCACAAACAAAAACCTCCGCATTAATCGAACGTTCACAACCAATGACGATGGACGAAAAAATATAAGTTCAAAAACATTTATCCAACGCTTAGTTATTGACTTGTCTCAATTGATAATATTGGGACACCTGTCTACCGGTGGCTATTGAAGGGTTAACCAAAAGAATGAAAATATCAGTAAAAAATTTAAAAGAGAATAGCAGAATTAAAAATATAACAAACTTGGTAATGCTTAAAAGACAAAAGAAAATATGTATCTTTAAGAAAAACACTCAAAGAAATATGTATACTAATTGCTTGCGAAAGTGGTTTTTAGTTGTAATTTTTATTCAATATAATTTACAATTACGGTATTCAAACGGTCTCATATTGTGTCAAGATGTCAGAAAGTACTAACATTTTATGATAGTTGAAAAAAATTGTTGTTGTGCTGCAAACAAAAATAGTCATAAATTAATAGGACTTCATCGACTGTGTTTAGTGATTCGTCATAAGTTAACAGTATCACAGCGTCACCTAAGAAATAAATGCATTAAAATGTATATTTGTTCCTAAATATGAGTATATTTCATTTAAAATTTTCTTGAATCAGCTATCAAAACATCTAATAGATAATTATCGCACAAACTGGCTATTATTTTAGTTTTTTCACTTATTTTTTGCATTTTGACAAAAATATTTAAATTGCTTTCCTTTTCTTTAACAGCTGATTCATATTTGATATAGCACACTACTTTATGACAGGTTGCTCACAGCAGTCATATATTTTCGTGCTATTATTTTAAGACTTCTGACTTTAGGACGACCCTTTGAATACCGTAAATATGTTTTGAATATGAGCAGGTATAAGTACTATGTTATCAAATGTTACGAACAAAGTTGAGTTAAAGCCTATAGAGCGTCTCCATACAAAAAACTGTAATTTGACTATTTAGATATATTTAAAAACATTTTCAACTGATTTTTATGAAATGTGTTAGTGAAATGAGTCAATCCTCTTTCGCGATAGCACTGAACACTTGCTGTGCGAGTCCGTCCCGTATTTGGATGATTTTTTTTGTTATGTTAACAGGTTTGTCAAACAAACGGGAATGCAAAAATTTTAAGCATAGTGGTTAAGAACTGCTTCCTACAATTAGAGTACATCATGATAGAATTCAGTATCTAGACTCTTTTTCATTTTGTGCCTAAAAGAGAAAGTCTTTTTGTATAATATACTCTGTATTGTGTATACCGTCTAGACTACATCCCTCTTTCATGGGACATTAGTAGGGGTGGATCTACTACTTGTATCCTTTACTTCGTGGAGGTTCTTAAGGCTCATCTTCTTGAACTCATCTGCCTTCGCGAGCAATAAATCTGACATTGAACCAGAACAGTAACATAATCGATATCTTAATTTTTTTTTGCCTCACTCTTATACATATGATTGAGGTCTGAGTCTTTGGTTTTTTGTGACAGTTCTCTATGCACAAGCACTTGATTGAGTCGCAGGAACTCCGCTTTCAAAAGATTTCATTTACTGCCTGTTCCTCAATGTCGAAGTCGTGTGATTGTTCGCATTCTAAGCGTAAGAAAATTGTTTTGGGTTCCTCTATGAAGATCGTTTATTCGAACGATGACTCGATCGACAAGTCGAAAAGACGTAAATGTTTTCATGCAAACTCCGATCCCTCTATTTCATGTCTTCAATACTGCCAACACAAACGTCAAATCAATCGCTTGTTGTTTTGCTAACGAGTGGTTGCTTTTATAGAAAAATTTTTATATTTATTTTTTAAAAAACTGGGAAACGTTTTTATTTTATTTAGTAAATATATTAAACAATTATCATCTGCGTGTATGTAGTTCTCCTAAACAGTTCACTTGTTCGCTGGATAGAAAAAAATCCCGAGTTTGCCAGAGGAATACCACTGGCCAGTGCGTAATAAGTATTTATTAAATTTTAAAACAGCACAAAAAATATTTCTGCATTTTCAAAATGTTTGCTTTTTTAATTTGGACTCATATGTATATGTATATATATATATTTGTTTTGGCCTGTCAGATACAGTTGACCAGTTTTAAGAAGGGTTGTATCAAGAACAATTTAGTAGTTTTTATCAATATTTTAATTAAAAAAAATCCACCAAAACTTTAACTCGCCGATCTAGTATGTCTGTAAAGTAAAGGAAAAAAATAAATTTCATGACCCACGCGAACGCAAGCTGTCGATGTACAAGAACCCGAATTGATTCGAAGTCGAGCGACTATATTGCGGTCGCTTATATTTTCTTGCGACCATAATATATGTATATTCTATGGTGCCTCGAATTATACTCGTATCAATGAACCATTAAGTCTAATCGTAGCCAGGTTTCCAAATAATGTAGCTGCATAAGAAGGCCTTCCTCTTGACATCTTAAGCTTCTTTTGCTGTGAGCGCAACTGCGATAAGAGGAACATCGTTTTTGATTTTAATGGGAGAAACGGTGTCTTAATACCAACAAAAACCTATATTTTCTTCAACCTTGGTCATAAAGTACATTACAGCAGTACATTACAGTCTAATATTGCAAATATTTTAACCCGAAAAGCATCAGAGCCATTAAGGATACAATGAGAGTTATCTGTATATTCCGAGCTCAACACAGAAGACATCAGATCTTGCAGCATTGCTCCTCTTAGGTGTGTACCTCATTGTCATAGTCTTCTAATAGGTTACCCCTACATCACTCTCTTCTGGATGAAATTTTGACCTTGAAGTTCCTCAAATATCAGTATGAAAGGTAACTTGAACTGATGGTTGTTACAAAAAAGGTAACAGCAGATTCGAAATCCTTGCACGTCCATATGTTCTTGATTTCCCTTTTCCGCGAGGTGATGACAGATGCATTAAGACTCGCAGTACTGGCGGCAGAGATGGCCATTGTATGAGCAATGATCAAAGGGTACAATATAACGTTTCAATCCTTCTGAAGTACCAGTTGCAAGTGCAAGCTAATTTCACAGTTCCTGGTAGCTGGTGTGCCACTGACTCTCTCCCAGCTGGAATCCATGATACCAAAAATCCAATCCAGCTGTATGGCTCAATACCAATATGGGCTACTGTACTTATCTATTTAACAATCATTCCTCATTCTGACGGACCGAGGCCAGTTGAGTACTCAAACTGAGTGTAATGTGAAGTTAATAAAGTCGCACTAAACCAAAAACACTTGAAATTTCTCTCAGTATATTTGATGCGTTAGTGAAGTGGTATCTTATTTTGGTTCAGTCTCATTTCGCCGGAAATAATAAATTCTTTGTAAAAACGTAACAAGTGGTGGCCATTTCATTATTCAGTGTTTGTTCTGTTTTTATACCCTTCACATAAATGTGTAAGGGTATATATAAGTTTGTGATTCCGTTTGTAACGCATTGAAATATCCATCTAAGACCCCATAAAGTATATATATTCTGGATCAGCATCAATAGCGATTACGATTGAGCGATGTCCGTCTGTCCGTCTGTCCGTCTGTCCGTCGGTCCGTCTGTCCGTCTGTAGTCGTTGAAATACCGTTTCTGAGAAAACGGTTTGAGATAGAAACCTCATTCTTTCGCTAAAACGTGTGAAACCCCGGTAGTGGGTCTGCTATTGAAATTCAGTAAGATAGGTCCGCGGATAGCCGAGATATATTCAAAAAACCGGGTTTTGAGGGATATTTTGTGTAATTTTTGTATTCAGATTTTTGAAAAAAATTTTTTCTTAAAAACTAAACCATATCATTTTTAGTGCTCATTAAATCCTAGAAATGAAGGAATTTTTGAAATCGGCCCATATATATCCGAGATATAGCGTCTCCCGATTTTTAAAGAAATCGGCTTTATTAGCCAAATAAGACAACTTTTGGCACCGAAGATCAATCAAGATGGTATATATAGGCTATTTAGAGGCAAAAGTGGAAAATTTTTCCACATCGGCCCATATACACTCGAGATATAGCGCCTCCCGTTTTCTCAAGAAGTCGGCTCTAAAAGCCAAATAAAACAACTTTTGGTATCAAAAATTGATTAGAATGGAACATATAAGGTGTTTAAAAGCAAAATTGGAAAATTTTTGAAATCGGTCCATATATATCTGAGATATAGCGACTCCTGATTTTTCAAGAAATCCGCTCTTTAAGCCAAATAAAGCAATTTTTGGCACTAAAAATCAATCAGAATGGTACATATAGACTATTTAGAGGCAAACGTGGAAAATTTTGGACATCGGCCCATATACACTCGAGATATAGCGCCTCAAGTTTTCTCAAGAAGTCGGCTCTAAAAGCCAAATAAAACAATTTTTGGTACCAAAAATCGATCAGAATGGTACATATAAGGTGTTTAAAAGCAAAATTTGAAAATGTCTGCAATCGGTCTATATATACCTGAGATATAGCGTCTCCCGATTTTTCAAGAAATCGGCTCTATAAGCTAAATAAAACAACTTTTGGCACCAAAAATCAATCACAATGATACATATAGGTTAGTCAGAAGCAAAACTGGAAATCTTTTTGTCATCGGCCCATATATGTTCGAGATATAGCGCCTCCCGATATCTCAAGAAGTCGGGCCTGGAAGCTAAACGAAACAGTTTTTTGCACTAAATATTTGTCGGAATGGTACATACAGGCTGTTTAGGGGCAAAATTAGAACATTTTTGGACATCGGCCCATATGCACCCAACTTTTGGTACCAAAAATCGATCATAATGGTACATACATACATATGTAGCAAAATTCGAAAATATTTGCGATCATGTATGAATGTATGTATGTATGTATGTATGTATGTATGTATGTATGTATGTATGTATGTATGTATGTAGATACGTTTGTATTCATGTAGGTATGTATGTATCTACATACATATGTATGTATGCATGCAAGTATGTTAGCATAAACAATTTTTTTGCTTTGGTGTAAAAATGTGTATGTACATATATATACACGAGCTTGAAAATGAAAGTGATATAAAGAATTGTTGAAAAAAGGGTACGCAATGAAATTCTTTTAAACAATTGCGTCTTCAAATTCATTCACACAAAAAATCATTTTGGGTTTCCCTACGTACTTACATATGTACATACACACACACATGTGTATGATGATACGCAATAGATCATCAACAACGTGCACAAGAAAAAAATAATTTTGTAAAAGCAAGCAATGTAAATATGTATGTATGTATATATGTATGTATATAATCAAAACAATGAAAGCAATGTAAATATGTATGTATGTATATATGTATGTATATAATCATTGTTTTATGGAACACACTGAAAATATTCAATAATAAAGAATTTATTTTAGCGTTTTCTATTATAGATACATACATACGTATGCATGTACCCACATACGTAAGTAAATTGAAAAGCAAATCACACTTAATGGCAATGTTTAGCATTATAATTCAAAAATAATGCAATTATATGCAATTTTTTGTTAAATAAATTTTACTATTAAGTTAACTGATAAATAATTAAGAAATAAATTTTGCTTTTCTTTATTTCATTGATATTAAAAAGAATTGGTGTCACCCAGTGGTTGAACTTGAGCATATTAGGAATTATTTAAATAAAAGTTTTGCAGCCTGTGTTAAATCCCGGTAGTGGATCTGATATTGAAATTCAGAAAAAATCGGCCCATTTAAAAGCCAAATAAAACAACTTTTCGCACCAAAAATCAATCGGAATGTATGTACCATTGTGAAGGGTATTTAAGATTCGGCCCAGCCGAATATAGCACTCTTACTTGTTATGTTTCAGTTCGATGATATAATAATTGTCTGACTTTGTGTCTGTATGCATGACGAACTGTTAATTGAATTGTTGTCTCTTATTTAAATTTTAATGAAGGCTTTTCTATCATCTTAACCAAACTGTGAACAGAGAAGTTTTCCATGGTGGTATGTAGACTTTTTATGGGTCTTATTTTGGATATTTTGTTTTTATAAAATTTTCTTTTAGAAATTCGTTGTAAGCCAAGAAAAAAAAATTAAAATTTATAAAGCGTGAAAGTGGAAATGTTTTTGCGTTGTTTGCTTTTTTTTCCTAAAAGATAATAAGCCAAATAAATATTTTGTTTGACTGTTGTTCATAAAACAAATTTTATTTACTAAATTTTGCGGTAAATAAATGAAATAATAATTTAAGTTAAATAAATTAACTACAGATATTTAAAGTTTTTTCTTTATTTAAAAAATCGCTGCTAATTAATTGCGATTTATTTGTTAATATTTAATAAATCTATTTTAATGTTTTCAATTACAATTGAATTAAACTGACATTATTAATGGGGTTTTGCACGTTATATTGGGTGTTTTAATACATGTATTTTTGTTTAGTAAAATATTTATTTTAAAGTTGAATTTTAATAACTATCATTTCGTAATAGCAACTTTCTCCATTACAAGTCCGCTCAAAGTACATTTATTGGTGTTTTAATAAAATTTTAAATTGCAGCTTAAATTGGGAATCTTATGAAATATGTACGCGAAGGAGTTTTTGGAATCTAATAAATAATTCAAATACATATATATTTATGTAGTAGGCAGAAAAGTTTTTTAACCATAGGAGTTTTTGCTCAAAAGATTTGCACTATGAAACAAGCAAAGAAACTTGTGTAACCAATAAAATTTTGCAATGCGTTACATTGTAGGAAATCCTGTGAATTTTTGCACTAATGTAAGGAAAATGTTCATTTATTTTCAGTCAATGCTGGGGTTCACTGAATCAATGAATTTTGTTTTATTAAATGTACATACATATGTTAATGATAGTTTCATTACATTTATGAACTTTAATAAATTCATTTCCTTTGCTTAATGACAAAACTTCACATTCTTTAAATAAATAATAATTTTCATGGGACTAATAAAAACAACATTCACCCCTATCATGAAAAATGTTTCCCCTAAAATTGTTTTCCCATTTCCCAAAAGTGCGATCATGAATAACTTTTCCCATAAAATGTGTTCCCATTCGAAATTTTCCCTTATCGTGAATGGATTTTTCAAAGACATTTTTCCCATTTTTTGTGTTAATTTGTTCATTTAATCTTCTTTGGGGAACTAGAAAATAAATGCAAATAGTTGCTAGATTTGAATGGATATATAAATTACCTGAAAACTATTTTTAGGTATAAATCAATGAATAATGTGCGACATGACATGCTTCTCAATAGGGTACAAAATAACCGATCCATTGCATGTGGTTTTGTGAAGGTTTCTAAAGATGTGGTGGCCGAATTTTGGTATTCGCTTACAGAAGATCTAAAAAGTGCTGGTCCTCCTATTAAAAAAGTTCATGAATGGAATTTTATCCATGGATATTCTATCCATTCTGCGCAGAGATTATTTCGTAATCTCTTCCTTTTTTGATATCCACCCTCTGCAAAAAAAAAAAAAACGATGGGCGGAATACCAAATGATTTTTTTTTTTTTGTTTCCGGCAGAGAATCTGTCAAAATATTCAACAGGCATGAAAACTCCGATTTATTCACCCTTTTTACCTTTTAAACTACAAATTTCTGTTTCTTAGTTATAAAACATAAATTTAATTACTTTTCACATCACTTACCCACAAATTTTCAATAAATTTCCTTTGTATTTATATTTTCTTCTTCCCAAACGTTCCCATAATATTCATGATAGCAAATTTCCCTACTTGGGAAATGCAGATTTTATGGGAATAAAAATTTCACATTTTACTCACGATAGGGGTGATTATTTTTATGAAATACGTACATATCATGAAGGTTACGGATAAAATATGAGTAACAGATATACGCCATTCAAAAAAAAAAGAATACGAAAAAGAATCAAATGCCACTGACGACATTTTTGTGGTGCTACTCAATCACCAGTAGTCTTGACAACGTTTATGAAGCATTGAAACATGTTGCCATAGATTAAATTTTCCTTAACAATCAAGTGATCTATCTAGTAAACTCTTTTATGGGTTTATTGAACTCGTTCATTGTTTTAAATAAATTAGTTCACTAGACCGATCAACTTTCAATGCCGCAGTCAAAGTTTCCATTGGATGATATGAATATGAATGACATAAATTCATTAGAACCATGAAAGAAAATTTGTTCAGTGTATGATAGCCTAGCTGAAAAAAATATCATCAGTATTTCTTTAAATTTTTTTTTATACCATTTTTGAAGAGGCATCTGTAGGCATGATTTTAAAGTGATTAATTCGATTTTATTACATAATATCTCCAAATATTCTTCATAACGGGAAATTGAACGGTTCAAATATAGGTTTTTGGCAAAACATATACGTATTTTTTTCTCCTAAAGGAGAAAATATATCTTCCTATATTTTGCCGATATTTTCGCCGACTACAAGACCTATTACGAATTTAGTTACTACAACCTCAACGGTTTTAATTCAAAAATATTTCATGTTTATTAAATTGTTATCTGACAAATATCTATACAATATTTGTTAGATAAGCGTTATTTCTAAACATGAAATATTCTTTTAGAAAATGATGGAAACTAACACATTAACAATTTATTTACTAACACATGAAAAGCAATTTTATAGCTTTCATTGTTGCCATTTTAGTATTTTGATTTTCCCGTATTAATTTGTTAATTTACTGTTTAACTACGTTCATGCATTAATGTTTTTATATGTTCATTTGTCCTTTTTTCTTTGAAAAAAAAAAAAAAATTTACTGTGGAAGCTTTTTCCATATAACTCAGTTTTCTATTGTTAAAACTGCTACTGACTACTGTTTTTCGTTTAATTTTATCTATACGTTTTTCTAAAATAAATTATTCTATTTTAGAATTGAATTGTTTAATTAAATTTTTCGAAAAACTTTTTTTTTTAAATAATAAAGAAATTAATAACATTAAACGTAATTTTGTGGGTATTTTGGAAAAAGTTTTCGAATGATCACTTTACTGAGGTGGTAACGCTGGTTTAAAAAAGAAATCACACGTACACGAATGTGTTTACATCAGTTTTTTCATTTTGCCCTTAATAAAATGATAGAAACCCTGATGTATGAACCCATCAGCAGTGTCGGTCATATGATGGATCACTGTTCTTGCAGGTAGTAGTTGTTATTGACTTGTTTTAATTAATAATTTTGGAACGCCTGTCTACCGGCGGCTATTGAAGGGTTAACTAAAAGAATGAAAATATCAGTATAAAAAGTTTAATAAAGAGAATAGCAGAGTTAAAAATACAACAAGCTTAGTAAAGCTTAAAAGACAAAAGAAAAAGAGTACACAGAAAGAAAAATCGCGTTCTAAATTTAAGTTTTTCCTACTTGATTTTAGTACGAAGTAGTCTTGAAAATTTAAGTACGCATAACACAAAAGTGTTCTCAAAACAAGATCAATCGGGTTTATTAAAAGGAATCAATCCTGGCAAGATTTAAAATGAGTACGAAATTCTTGAGAGTATTTGAACTCAGCGCTTGTGTGTGTTTGTACAAGTACTGAATTTTGTTTAAATTTTGTAATTGCTATGATGGCTGAATTGGAACTGGCATTAGTTAGGTTCTGGATTCAAATCGGCAAAGAGACAAAATTATTTATAAATTATTATTAAATTAAGGAAGTAGAGCGGAATATTTCAGGTACGAATTTGGGATTAAATAGACTTCAGAAACATCGCATCAATCCCAATCCTCCTCATACTCAAAATAAATACAAACCTTCCGTACTTAAATCAATCCCAAACGGTGTCAGAAGTGTACGGTAAGTACCAATGTTCTTAAATCAAGAACAGCGTTCTTCTTTTTAATCACGGATTTGAGCTATATTCAATCCGAAACCAGGATTGGATATGTCTAAAATTAAGTCTTAAGCGCTTGAAAAATCCATAATTAAAACAAGCTCAACGTACTTGATTTAAGGAAATCCGTACTTAGCGAACTTCTGACACCGCTTGGGATTGATTTAAGTACACATGGATTGAATTGTTTTTTCAGTGTGTCTTAAAGAAAAAGACTTAACGAAATATGTTTACTAATCGCTTGAGAAAGTGGTCTTTAGTTGTAATTCTTATTCAATTAAAAGTTCTATATTACGCAAAATTGAACGGTTCAAAGTTTTTCGTAAAACATATTCGTATTTGTTTCAGCTAAAAGTACTTCATTATCACCCTTATTCTGAGTTCTGATTACGTTTCCGCATTCAGTTACGTTACGATCGTAAATATGTTTGTATTCCAAACAAAAACTGAATCGAAAGAAAAAGAAGAAGACAACAATATTTACAAAACCAATTGTTTCGCCGTGGAATGTGGAAAAGAAACAGAAAAATAAGCAAATTTGTTATCATTTTAATAAACAAAACTCAGAAAAATGAAAATAGATAAATATATAAAAAAATTGTGATTTATTATTAATAAAGAACCAGAACGTAGTAAACTCTTTTGATGGCAAAATATTTCAGCGTAAATAATCCTGTAAAAAAAGTGAAGTTTTCTTGTGGTAATTTCAAGGAGACATGGAATCCATAGCAGGGGCTTTATTGGTGGAAGAGGAGAACAATGTGGCTCGGAATACGGAGGCAAGGCTTGAAAAGCCTTTGCATCGCTTGTAGTATCCACAAGCAATATCTTATTTCGCTGACATGATATCTGCCAGCTTTTCATATTGCCCGGGAGTTGTTGTTTTTTTTTTTTTGATCTGGAAATGTAAATCATAGTACAAAATTTAATAAATTAAAACAACAAAAAATATCTAAATCATTTATTACCCATTTTCATTACATTTTATACTTACATGTTTTAAATTAAACACTTTTTTAGCTCGCAAAAAGAAAAATAGAAAAAAATTACGCGTGTAAAATAACAACGTAGAAAAACGTAGCTACGATCGAAATGCAGCAGAATGCATATAATCGAAAGAAACTGAGCGGAATCGAAACGCAGAATACCAAAGTTGCCAAACGGAGAAAATTTCGATTAGAATCTAAACTCAGAATAAGGGTGTATATTTTTTATATTTCTTTCTATATCTTGTCGATATTTTCGCTCTCGTTCCCACAGCTTCTTCAGGACTAAAATATTAAAAATTTTGTGTTTGTTTTTTTTTTTTTCAAAAACAGAGATAACAACAGACATATTTAATTAAAAGAAATATATTTTCTTTTACAAATTGTGCAGAAAAGTGTACATTTTGTAACGCGTGCTTACGATACAGTCTGCTGTAGAAAATCGATCAACAAAACCGTTACACATTTGAAAAGAGTATAAAACTGAATAATAAGAGCTAGTAGCACTGTTTTTTTGATCGTTCTTGTTGATTTCGTTGCTAAAGAGTATAGTTTATTGTGTGCACGCTACAAAATGTTTACTTTTGTATAGATTTCGTTAGTATGCCACACATTTCAATTAAAATCTTTTCTCTGTTAGTTTTGCAAAATTTTTGTCTGTTTTACTTTCGCTCGATTTGGAAAGAGTGCAATTTGAGTTGAAATTATTTATCAAGCAAAGTGTTTTTGATTAAAAAAGTTAATATTTAATCAGACTTTGGCTTTTACCTTGTTTACGTTTTCTTCTAGCTATAATTTATCAACAACCAAAAGTTTTGCTTTAACTAAAGTGAAACTACAGACACACAAACGATCTATTTTAATCCACTTTTACAAATAGCTTAGTTTTTCTGGTTGAAAGTTACTATGACTAAATACGCCAACCAGTTCTTTAAATTATTCCATTAAAAATATCTTATGGGTTCTTGAAGATAGACAACGCACATACACATACATTTTTGTTTTGTAGTTTTACTTTCTTTTTTTTCGAAACTGAAGCGAAACTTTTGTGTGTTTGTGTGTTGAAGCACTTTTATATTCTTTGACATACAAAACTGTCAAATTAATCGATTGATTATAAAAAATTACAAGCACTTTGAACGAGGAAAATCTGAATCAAAGTGATGCGAAAAACTCAAATTCTCTGCAACATTGTACACAGCAAAACCCAACAAACACAAATGTTGATTTTAAAACTCTCGCGGCCAATAGTTTTGTTTGCATAACGAACAAACAGCTAGTGTGCAATACTCGCGGAGGAAGAAATGCTAAATCAAACTCTTAATGAGCAGGCCCACTGAGCTAGGAATATCCTCTACCGGCGGTTAATCGTCTTGCACTGCGGGTATAGCGGGCCCCAGCGCTAGTTCGTAGGTTGAGTGGCCTTCCTCGGCTGAAAGGTAGTGGTTATGCTTAACACAAAAACAAAATCGCTTGGAACGATATGAATATATAGGGGTGCTTTTGCCTCACAATAGGGTCTCTATTGTATTGATACAATCAATAGAGGAATTTGGGCTACCGGAATGCTGTAATAAGTCCTCGCACTAGTCTGGTGGGGTAAGACCAAACAAAAAAGAACCATATCAAGGCTGTGCAAACTACAAAGACTTGCATGTATGTGCATCACGGGGGCCATGAGATCCACCCCGACAGCAGGCATGGAGGCACTTCTTAACCCGACACCACTTCATGTATGTGTGCAGGAGGAAGCAGCCATGCGGGCTATCACCATCTATGGAAGAGAGGGACTGAAGGAGGGTAACCGTATTGGTCATCTTACGATCCTGAAGGGATTCAGAGACGTTTTGCATATGTCTCGGTCCCATACACTGATTCGGTAGAAAGTATGGGGTCTTTTTTCCTACAAGGAAGGAGTGGCACTCAAACCCAATATGGCTACGAGATGACTCACAAAAGTGGTACACTGATGGATCCAAGTCGATCCAGAGAGTGGGAGCGGGAATAGTGGGGCCTAGGGCACGCAGGGCAGTAACACTTGGCGAGAACAACACAATTTTCCAGGCGGAACTATATGCTACACTGGAAGCTGTAGGGATTCTATCCGAAAGGGGATACACGGGAGTCAGAATCAAGATACACTCCGACAGTCAGTCGGTACTCAAAGCCCTGAGCAGCTATACGTTTGCATCCAGGACAATACTGGAATGTCACGACAAGCTAAATGAACTGGCCACTCACAATCAGATTACTCTGTTATGGGTGCCAAGTCATGGGGGGCACAAGGGTAACGAGTTGGCTGACACCTACGCAAAAAGGGGAGCCAATGGAGCTTTCATTAGACCCACTCCATTCTTTGGCTTTAGCAAACTCCTTCTCAGATCAGAAAATGGTCAACATCCATCACAGAAAAACTGTGGAACGACACTAGGGGTCTGGAACACTCAAAGAAATTTCTTAGCTTTGATGCTAAGAGGGCGGACCTCGCTCTAAAACTAAATAAAAAGAATGTAAGGACACTATGTGGGGCGCTAACAGGCCACTATACCTGCAAGAAGCATCTATACAGAATGGGACTATCCAGTACGGCAACCTGCAGATTTTGCGGAGAAGAAGAGGAGACAGTGGAAAACTTGATTATTGAATGTGTGGCACTAGGCTACAGAATACACAGGTTGTTGCAGGCCTATACATTGGGCTCACAGGACTTGCAAGGGCTTCCACAGAAGGAGCTAATACTGTTTCTTGATGTATTAAACTCGTGAGGGACAAAGGGTTGCACAATAGATCATCTATGGTCGCAGTGCAACGGGCCATCTTGGACCAACCTAGTAATAATACAATACAATACAAGTCCCTGCACAATGGGAAACTTGCAGTAGAGAGGAATGGTCTGCTATTGCCACCCGAATAGCTGACCGCTGCTAACTAATTCACAATCTATACAGTTTCTTTTGACACTTTAAATGTGAAGTATATCCTTATCTAGTTATTCAGTTTTCAATTTTGTAGTTTCCGTTTCTGGGTTTTGTACAAAATGACAGAAGCAAGAATTCGCTTTGCAGAAAAATATAATTTGTTAAATTTAAGGAAAACTTGCAAGCAAAATGAAATTACAGTTTTCGTAGCCCTCTAATTTTGTCAAAGTAATTTTTGTTACGACAGTGTTTGCTGGGACTTTGAATTACAAAGTGGGCGGTTTGTGAGGCAGTAATACTAAAGCAGAACTAAAAGAAAATACGAAATCTTGTAAGGAAAAACTATCATCATCGAAATGATGTAGGCCGGAAAATAAATCAAACTGCAGCTTATTACACCTCAAATAAAACAAAAAGTGGAAAATTCGCATTTTGTTTTTTTTTTTTCTAAATGCTGTACATGAGAATAAATGTTTTTGTAAAGAAAAGAAAAAAAACAAGAAATCATTTGCGTTTTTAAAGCACAAAATCCAAATACTTTCAACATATTTTATCCACTCTTTTTTTTATTTTTATTTCATCGTTCGTATTCCAGTTTGAAAAAATGCAGAAAAAGAACAGTGAAACGCACTTTGGTGTCAGAAAAACTGTGCAATATTAAAAGAAAAAAAAACTGTTGCTTCTTGCAAAAACTTTCTACTTCCCATACATTTAGAAGATGAAAACAAAACAAACGTGTGTGCGTAAAATATAGATATTCGCATGTTCTTATGAAAATTTGAGATGGTCTAGTGATTACCTAGTGAATATAAGATAATACGACTGAAATCGTTTTGCAGGAGCACTTCAAAGTAAAAAGGTTGTACACTGAAAAAACAATTCAATCCATTTGCACTTAAGTCAATCCCAAGCGATGCCAGAAGCTCGGTAAGTGTGGATTTTCTTCAGTACGGACATTTCAAACGATAAATACTTAATTTTAGCCATTTTCAATCTCAGTTTCGGATTGATTTCAGCCATATCCAATCCTGGTTTCGGATTGAATATAGCTTAAATCCCTGCTTAAATACAACAACACCGTTCTTGATTTAAGAACATTGGTACTTACCATACTTTTGACACCGTTTGGGATTGATTTAAGTACGGAAGGATCGAATTTGTTTTGAGCATGATGATGGATTCGATGTTTCTAAAGCCTATCTAATCATAAATTTGTACCTGAAATACTCCGCTCTACTTCCTTAATTCAATAATAATTTATAAATTATTTTGTCTCTTTGCCGATGTGAACCTGGAACCCAACTACTGCTGGCCCAACCACTCTACCAATTCAGCCATCGTAGCAATTAAAAACTGAAACAAAATTCAATACCTAAACAAGCAAACACAAGTTCCGGTTACAAATACTTTTAAATAATCCCTATTCAGCTTGTTTTAAGTACACTTGTGTGTTATGCGTACTTAATGGTTCAAGTATGCTTCGTACTAAAATCAAGTTGAAAAAACTTAAATTTAGAACTAGCTTTTTCTTTCTGTGTATTGAAGTTTTAATTTAGAGTCACTTCACAAATCACAAATTTCATCAATTTATTTTCTTTATATGTAATCTACGACTTTTGTATTTAGTTGATATTAATTATAGTTTGTTGAGTTTGGGGCCACTATTTTTGAATTAAATTAATGCTTAAAAAATTGCTGGGCCCGGCGAAAAGTTTGAAACCGTTGCTGTCGCTGATACCAAAGAAAAAAACTTAAAAAACAATTGGATAATAATTTGTTGGTGAGCGAATATAAAATATATTCCAATCAACATCAAAATACAGGGATAAAGTGGAAAGTTGATCAATAAGATTAAATACAGACAGTCACATTGTATATGCCGAGTCGATTTCCATGAGCAAAAATTTGGCGATATTGTGTCCTCAATTTTTCTATAGCTTGTCTTTATTATACGTTTGGCTCGGTTCTTTTGTACTGCGAGTAAGATCAAGAAGTGAACAATAAAAGATATCATTGCATTAGTGTGCAGGTATTCAAAACGGCGGCCAATATTTCCTTGTGTGAATACGTGCCAATATGATTAAGTTGTTTTCTGCATTGAAAACTTCTTTATAATTCTCATTGTAATCATAATAATATGTATAATAATAATACAAGGCTGGCTCGCACACTTAGGGTTCCGTACGTATGTATGTGTAATGTACGTATGGAATGGCATATGTGAATACATATATTGTATAAATTTCATTTCTCTGTTTTTACAGCTTCAGAGTTACATTTAATTGCTACTTTATGTTGTATGGGGACACCTAGTAATTTTCGACTTGTTGTTGTTGTTGCCATTTGCTGTTGTAAGGCATCTGGGAATACATACACTGTGTGAATTTCGGCTCTCTATCTCTTACGGTTCGAGAGTTATAGCTGTTACTCTACATTTTAAAGGGACACCTGGTAGTTTTACAGTTGTTGCTGTTTTTAGCAATTGTTGTTGTGCAGCATATGTGAATATATATATTGTGCAAATTGCATCCCTCTGTCTCTCACGGTTCGAGAGTAACGGCTAATTGTTACTTTACGTTGTATAGGGACACCTGGTAGTTTTCGACTTGTTGTTCTTACCATTTGTTATTGTAGGCCATATGTGAGTACATATATTGTACTCATTTCATCTCTCTTTCTCTTACAGTTTGGGAGTTACGGCTAATTTTTACTTTGCGTTGTATAGGGACACCTGGTAGTTTTCGCCATGTTGTTGTTTTTAGCATTTGTTGCTGTAGGGCATATGTAAATACATATATTGTACGAGTTTCAGCTCTCCGTCTTTTACAGTTTAGCAGCTACGGCTAATTGTTACTTTAAGTTGTATAGGGACACATGGTAATTTTCGATTTGTTGTTGTCTTTAGCATTTGTTGTTGTAGGGCATCTGTAAATACATACACTGTGCAAATTTCAGCTTTCTATCTTTTACGGTTCGAGAGTTATAGCTAATTGCAACTTTTCGTTGTATGGGGACACCTGGTAGTTTTCGACTTGTTGTTGTGTTTAGTATTTGTTGTTGTAGCGGCAAGGTACAACAACATCCTGTGAAAATTTCAGCTCTCTAGCTCTTACCGTTTCGGAGAATGGACGCTGTGACGGACGGACGGACGGACGTACTACTCTCGGTAATAGGGTTCCGTTTCACTCTGGTGAGTACGGAACCCTAAAAAGTAAATGAGTGAACTGAGCAGGATTGTCAGTGCTACTATTGTCATGGCTTTTACAGCCTTTTATATCCATTATTTCAAAGTAAAAGGTATATGAAATTCGGCACGGTCGAATATACAAAGGTTGCCTTTTATGTTTCGGGACTTGGCAACCCTAGTGTTTCAATCTGCCTACTGACAGCTCTATCGTAAGGTTGCATATGTTTGATGTTTACAGTAACTTAAAATATTCATCTCGGCCCAAGAGTAGAATTGAATGGTGAACATTTTCTTGCGATTATTTTTTATAACTTTCGAAGTGGATTAACTCAGCAACGCTGAATGGATGAACTTAATTCAATTTTTGGCGATGAAGCTTCATCAAGGACCAGTGTTTATCGATGGTATAGAGGATTCAGTCGCAATGCATGAAGTTCACTCTAAGATGAATTTCACGAAGCTCGTTCAAAATTGGTTGTTGTTCCGCAAGCCATTGATGCTGTGCGCGAACTGATATTGCAAGATTGTCATGTAACCTATCCTGAGATTAAGACAATCTTGGGCAATAGTGGTACCAACATACATTCTATATTGCATAAATATTTTACCGTCAAAAAGATTTGTTCGCGTTGGATACCACACATTTTGTCAATCGCTCAAAAAAAAGTCTCATGTCGATTGGTCGAATGAAATGCTTCGAAACACGTCTACGACATCGTGGTAGGTTATGAATCGTGGTTATACGCTTATGAGCAGTCAACTGTGTGGGTGCTTCAAGATGAGTAAAACGGACCGAAAATTGTTCGCGTACGAAGCTCTTCCAAGCAAATGGTCGCCTGTTTTTTCAGAAAAACTGGACATGTTGCAACCGAACAACGCAGAACGGTCAATTCTACGTTGTACACACCCATTTGTTTGCCAGCTGTCTTCTAAGAAATCGAGAAAACCAACCGCCGAAGACGGATCTCTTCACCACGTTAATGCGATCTCTCACACATCGGCTCGCCCACCCAAAACATCGATTTGGTGAGTCAAACGCCGTATAGTCTTGACTTGGCACCGAATGATTTCTTTTTATTCCCGTACGTAAAAAGCAATTGAGAGGTCAACATTTTTTCGACACCTGAAGAAGTGGCTGCTGCATTCAGAATGCATGTGGCAAAACTGCTTCGACAATTGGCTCAAACGCCTGCAAAAGTGTATAGATCTCCAGGGTGAATGCTTTGAAAAACAATAAATTGATTTTCGACGCTTAATATATGTACATATGTTCTTGTTCTCTAATCCCGAAATATAACAGGCAACTCTTGTAGCTTCTCTCTTATATATTATATATACATATATGTATAGCTGCGTGAGCTTTCGCTAATGTGTTTACGACTCACTTATTACACACTGAACCATCTCCAAATCACTCGAACACCTAAATTTATGGATTTTGTGTGTAAGTGACTAAATGAAAATGAAAATACATATTTAATAATTTATTTTTAGAAACTTTTCAAAATTATAAATAAAAGAATAAAACGTCAGAGTGTAGCGTCAAGAAAGTTTAACCAGCAGAAAAAGACAAAATAAAGAGCACAGGGTTCTTGTTTTGCATATTTAGTTGTGGAATGAGAAGTATTATTTATTGTGCCAAAAATATGACATTTCTGGTACTTTATGATACAAAAAAACTCTTTCGCTCACAAATAGTTTTGCACGCTGTTTTCCATTAAGTTCAACATTTTTCAAATTGTTGTTTTTCATTATAAGTTGTTGAAATTGTTTTCAAGCAAAATAAACAATTGCTATACGTAATTATGCTGTACATGTGTAGTTTATGAACACATTTAAATAATGAAAAACTATTTTGCTACCTACACAATTTAATTAAATTCGTTTGTGTACAAATTTGTTGGCATAAAATAAATAAAATTATTTATTGAGGAGTATGAAACAACCAACTAATAAGGCTAAATGGTGTTTTTGATTTTCGATTAAACAAAATGCAAAGCAAAAACTGATTTCATGGATGTTTCTTTGTAAACAATCAACAAGTAGCAGCTTATTTATAAATGTTGGTTTTATGTTTTTCAGTGGTTGCTTTACAAAATTTAGGTTCTAAATATATATTTTTAACTATTGTCGCCGGATGGTTACCGGCATTAGGTCTTAGTATTTTTTTATCAATGTAAACCACACTAATTACTGTAACAATATGACAAAATTTACGCGAATAGCTGCTATTTGGTTGTTAATACTTGATTTTATGAAGTTATTTAAGAAGTTCTTTTTAAGCGCTTATATCCGGCCATGTTGGGATTCAATTTGATAATACGACGGCAAATACGCTGACTCGACGTACAGCTCGTACCTTAGCGTTGTTAACTACAAGGGCTATGGGAACAATGCCAGTTAAGGCACTGTCTGCCTCTTTATGCTGGTGGTCAGTTGATCTTATGACAAAACAATTGACAGTAAGCACTGCAATAAGGCTCAGCGCAGCAGGTACATAGACCTAAATACCACATGGACACATGGTAGCGGTGTCGGAATTACTAGACTACATCATCTCATTCTTGTCACAAGCACATTCAATTTTTAAATCTAGAGGGAACCGCGGACGGCTGATGCAGGGTGAGAAAGGGGCATGTATACGATAACTTTTACGCTACCTGGTGGATGTAACGTTTTACCAGCAGAGATATCTGCTATAAAAAGAATGGCCAGGTTGCTTATGTTTTACAAGATATACGGTAGAGATATCCTGATTATAATAGATAGTCAGCCTGCCATGAAACCTTTGATACCGCCTCCAGTCTGCTTAAGAATGCTGGACATCTTTGAATGAGCAGGCGAACATTCGACGTGTTGACTAAAATGGCGAAGTCTCTCCAGATGTAGGACATTGAACCTTTCTGTGGGCTGCTCCTTTCAACATGTTCGAAACGTGTAAGACTTTTCCACTTTAGAACAGAGTTCAAGACTATAACTTCTTCATCTCGAAGAAGTTATAGTCTCGTTTGAACCTAAGAAGAGCGAGAGAACTTTTGGAACTTTCCACATCTAGCAGTAGGATCATAGTATCAATCATCACTGGATACTATATCTTTGGGATGGAAATCCTGCAAAAGTTGTTAAAGTAAAAGACGAAGATTAGACTACGTTACACCTGCACCGCTCTTTGCGGATCATTGTCAACAATTTTTGTATGAAAGGTTACTGCCATACAAATATTTACACATAATGTATCGTGTAAATATCAGACGCCTTACGGATATTAACACGATACATTTCGGCTCATAACTTTCCTTCTATGTTTTGATCTTATGGCCTTTTTACACTGACTAACATCCACGTGAAACGCATGGAACATGTTGAAAATGTGAAACAGTCGTTTAGATTGACAACATCTTTCATCTTTCATTTATTTAGCTGTCAAAAAAGAAGACGCAAAAGTTTTGTGAAAAATAAGAAGATTTTCAAATGGACTTGAAGGAGGTATTAACCACTGGACTAGCTCTTAATTTACAAGAACAAACCCACATTTTAAGGCAGTGCATTGAAATATTGGCGACCATCATGGAAGATGATGAGGAAGAAGAATTTTTGGTTTGGATGTTTGTAAGTAAAAATATTATAAATTATTTTTACTTTCTTATATGTATAGGAAATATAAAATATATTATTAGAATCGCTATGGAACATTTTGGGAAAAAGATGTAGTAAATAATGATGATGAATTTTTTAAAGAAAACTTTCGAAGCTTTGAGAAAAACGACAAAGAAATTTCAAGCAACATGTTCTCCATATCGATTGACCATACGGTGCGAAAACCAGCTTTCTTGTGCACTGCAATTAAGATTATAATTAATAATATATAATTATTAATTTATAATTAATTAAAAATTATTATAATTAATTAAATTAATTATAATTAATTAAAAATTATAACAAAATACATGTTCCGCTCAATTTTTTATGATAAATTTGTTTTGTTTATTTTCTGAAATGTAATTTTGCTAGTGATGGTACAAAAGCAATCAATTTTTTGCAAGTTTTTTAGTGATGGCATTAAAAAAAATCGACAGATGTAAGATGGAACAAAATGAGAAAGAATCATCTTCTGCTGATGTAGAAAGATGTAGATTTTTCGCCCTGTATAATTCTTATGGGAAGATGTAAACGATGTAAGATGTACGTCAGTGTAAAAAGGCTATTAGGAACTTCTTAAAAAGTTTTCCGTTTTTCTCCATCACTATCTTCTGCAGTTTATCACACAGAGATCAGCGTGGACATCTTTCTAACTTTGCTTGTGTACCTAATCTACAGTATACAATAAACTAGAGTAATGTAAAACTAATTCTTTGACACAGAAAAATGTAATAAAAACAAAAGTTGGCAAGAAGATAGACGTGTTATTGTTTTTAATTTTCAATTTGAGATGCCATAATAAAACGCCATTCTTGAATATGGTCAACTCAACTTTATATTTTACGTGCGCTTTGCTCATTTTACTGGAAAAAATTTAAAGAAAATTTTCTAATGAAAATTTTATTGTGAAAGTAATAAAAAAACATTTTTGTTTTCTGGCCGACGTTTTAGATCTTGAATATGTTTTTTTCCTGACCTCAATTTCCTATAAAAAAAAAAAAAAAAAAACAAAGATATTACTAACAACAAAACGTTCAATGATCGATTTGTTGAAATGAAACATTTTTTTTAATTTAATATTTGGCGCTGAAAGTGAGAAATATGCATATTGAGTACTTACTTTAATGTGTGTTATGAAACATTAATTCTCGTTTGGGTCAAGGAAGCAATTTTGTTCACAGTTAACAATATTTGTTCAAATGTAAACAAAAACAAAAAAAAAAACATCTGTTTAATGTTTCTACAATAATTTGAACGTATGCAAGTACAGAAGCGAGCAAAATTATGGGAATCAGTTTATATTTACGTATCAAGTTGACGCTACTATTTCACGTTCTTATCCGGGCTGTCTTACAATATGCTTTTCTACATGATTCCCTGTATTCCCGAGAAGAGTCAAACGTAAGGCCGGTCGCCATTAACTTTTTATCTCCTATCCTTCATTATGTATGCTTGTAAAAATGTATGGTGTATTTTCTTAAAAATTACAAATCATATGCAACATTTTTTCACAACAGCTTTAATCAAAAACATCCCGCAAAGAAAAGTGAGAAAAAAGAAGTACATTAAAATCTATCTGTAAAGGCTAAAACTTTAATTCAGCGAATTCTACGTTCGGCAAAAACTATTTATTTTTGCCAAAACTGCTTTCCAGTAATGAAGAGCTCAGGTATTGGGATGGCGCTGCTGTTTAAAAACAGTATACAACTAGTTCGCAGTAATTCGAGTGCTGATGATCGTTGTGGTGGACGTGAAACAGCCACAGCATGTTCCCCAGCCAATAAATATGCAACTTTACTTTTAATGTCTTCTTTAAAAATTTTGATTGTTGCAATTTCGCCACAAAAAAGGCTTCCTCAATTCTAAATCGAACTAAATATCCCGATAAGGAAATTAACATTTATGTTCCTTATTCACATCCATTTGACCGTTTTACATACTGCGTCTTCTGGCACAAATCAACCTGAATTTTTAATAAAGGGTGTTTTGTTTCGATGTATAGAACTTTAAGTGTGCATTACTTTCAAGAGGGCGACCGATTTAACAGCTGTCAAGTGGTTTATTCTCAGTTTGGTTTGTCAATTCATCATGAATAGATTCATGACTGAACAACGCTTGCGTAGATTCGTCGAATGGGCCCAAAACGAGATTGCCGTTGTACCCGATTTTCATAAGCGAATTTTGTTTAGCGATAAAGCGCACTTCTGATTGAATGGCTACGTCAACAAACAAAACTGCCGCATTTGGAGTGAAGCTAATCCTCAAGTGTATGTCGAAACACCGTTACATCTAGAAAAACTGACTGTTTGGTGGGCTTTATTGGTCCATACTTCTTCAAAAACGATGATGGCCAGAACGTTACAGTCAATAGGGATCGGTACAGAGTCATGATTACTAACTTTTTCATTCCTAAATTGAACCATGATGTCCAGTAGATATGGTTTCAACAAGACGGCGCAACATGTCACACAGCTCGTGCCACAATCGATTTTGGACCTGTGAGTTGGCCTCCAAGATCTTGTGATTTAATACCGCTAGACTACTTTCTGTGGGGCTATGTAAAGTCATTGGTCTATGCGGCTGAGCCACAAACGCTTGACCGTTTGGAAGACAACATTCGCCGTGTTATTGCCGATATACGGCCACAAATGTTGGAAAAAGTAATGGAAAACTGGACGTCCAGCTTCCGCGCCAGCCGTGGCGGTCATATGCCAGAAATCATATTTAAAATGTAATGCCACAAGATTATCTTTCGAATAAATAAAATTCATGTGAATCGAATAATCAATCTTTTTTTTTATTGCATTTTAAGTTCTATACATCGAGAAAAAAAACACCCTTTACATTACTGAACTATTCATATTTAATTATTATACTCACAAAGACACTTCTTAATGCCAATTTTTCTGATCTTAAACGTTCTGTCATTTCTATTATATGGGCTAATATTGTTTTCCGCTGAAAAAGTATTTAATTCTATAGGTTTTGACTTATTTGGCTCATACGTCAAAGACTTTGCGAGAAATTTTTCCATTTTATACATCACTGGGTCGTAAATTGCTAAACACACGAAATAATCATAATAAGAAAAGAAACAAAATCCAACTGAAGCTTCTTCTATCCATTGGTTTACAACTACATTAAGCAGCAATAATAAATATGTAGTGAAGAAATTCCTAAAGATTTATTTTAACGAAAAATGCAATAAAATGAAGAAAATTTTTTTATGTTTTCTTCTATTTTCGCTGGCAACTTTTTATTTATTTTTTTCTTTCTTATTACATCTACTGATTGAGCAGAAATATTTTGGCATTAAAATATTTATGCTGAACATGCGTCCATAATCTTTAATTTAATTAAATATTAAATATGTGAAGAGAATTAAAGAAGAAAACACAACGTAGAAAACTTCACAAGTAGAAATAAATACATATTAATTAAAATGAAAGAATTTTGAAATTTCTAAAGAATCTTCACTTTAATTGAAATGGAATTGAGGCTGCCGATAGATATAAAAAAGGAAGGATTTGACGAAGTAAAAGGAAGTAATAAGGATTTCCTTGAAAATAACTTTAATTGCGATAAAAGAAAATTTAAGGCTCGTGAGATTTTGGGTGCCTTTAAGATAGTAGCGGAAATCACCCTTGGTTGCACATCTGCAATTTTAGCACATATAGCATGATTTTTTGCTACAAAGCGTGAGTGTCTTTTTAAAGTGTTTAGCAAAATAATTATAACAGCTGATTTTAGAGTAATGGAAAATATAAATATTTTTGCTATGTAAATTGAGAAGGGCTTCGAAAATAAATTGTAAACATTTCGTTATTCAATATTTTTTTTTTTTTTATTTCTGCATCTGTCCATCTTTTATTGTTTACGTTTTGTTTAATTACCTTAATTTTATTTTTAATTTCTTCCGTGTTCACTTTCTTGCCTGTTTATTATTTATTTGTTTACAAAATTTAATAAAGTGAGTGAAATAAGCTGAGCCGCAGCCAATATTTGAAAAGCAACGCCGTCGATAAATTTTTTTTATTTTTTATTAAATTGAATAAAAATGATGCATAATAATAATAGGTATAATATTCATTTTTTACTATTTTGTAAACACTTCTTTGAGCAACGTTAGCATTCATTTAATTCCAGCACAGGCGGCCTTGCCGTCGTATAGTTTTTTGAGCGTAGGAGTTTACATGTTGGATTGTAAAAAACAAACAGCTGTTTTAGCATTTAGCAACATTTGCAAATATGGATCTGCAATGGTTTTTGGTTATGCATATTTGCTTAAGTGATGCAAATCTCGGTTTCATACATTTTGTTCTTATAGTCTTGCGGGTAATGGCACATAGCTACGGTTGCAATATTTGCAAGGTCTGCAAGGGTAATTTGCAATGAACCGTGAGTTCCGCTAGTATAGAATGTATTGAATGCAAAATTACAATGTTTTTTTTTTTGCGAATTCAAGGACTGTAGTGTTTTGTATTGAAAAAGGAAAAAGTTACAAAAATAATTAATTTAAACACCGAAACTTTCCATTAACAACTCAAATATTTTAAGATATGTATATACGGTTCGCCATCTAATGTTTTTTATTTCAACTAGTGCTTATATCGTGAATGGTAACACTTAGCTCATGTCTGATTTGACAGATAATTAGTTTTATCATTTCGCTGAACGAATATGGTTGTGTATGCGCTTCGCTAAGTGGGCCTGCGATCGACTTACAGAAAATGCCGATTTTGCAAAAAAAAACAAAAAAAATCATCTTTTCAGATGAAGCTCATTTTGATCTTGGCGGGTATGTAAACAAGCAAAATTGTCGCACTTGGGGCACAGAAAACCCGCACCCAGTTATTTGGCGAACCCTTTATCTCTTCTCTATTTTCCAAACAAGAATCTTTTTTTTTCCAAATATTTTCTATCAAATAGTTTACAGAATTAAAGAAATACATATTTGTTTGATCACTGATCAAAGAATTTCGAATTTGATTGATCGCTAGATCACCAAATATTTCATTGGTATTTGTTAAGATAATAAAAGAAAGGTTTCTAATATTTTTTCCAGTTTAAATGAATGTACATTTCATTGATTTTATGTTGAAAGGGGCCTTTATATATTTCAGTATAAGATGCTTCTTTAACCAAAATATGGAAAAATATCAGTTAGGTTCTTTCTAAATAACATGAGGAATGCAGCTATAGTTCAGGAAAGTTTATGGACTGAGAGATAAAGGAGCAGTTTGCAAGTGGCGAAGAAATCTAACTAGCAGTTCCAATACACTTCCTTAAGCAACTATTGCGCTTGGGTCATAGCAAGCTTGATTTCGTCTATCAACTCAATGTGGTATTTAAGCTTCTTATATACGAGGTCTGATCAAAATATAACCGCTATTTTTAAATTTTGTAGGATACGTATGTTCGATTTTCGGATTTTTTTTTTTTTTTTTTATTATATTAGTACACATATCTGTTATATATGTTGGCGATATCAGTCATTTTGGATTGTCAGTTAGTTTTTGACAGATAAAAAGATCAGTCGTGGTTTCTTCATGTGCTCCTCGAATTTTTACTATTCGAAAATATGGATCAAAGAAACAGTATTAAGTTTTGTGTAAAAAATGAAATTAAATGCGCAAGGACATTTGAAATGTTGACTGTGGCTTTTGGCGAGTCTACTATGAGCAGAACACAAGTTCAATTGTGGTATAACCGGTTTAACGAAGGCCTAGAAGATGTCAATGACGATGCTCGTCCTGGTCGCCCGAGCACGTCAATAACCGATGGAACAATCCTCGCGGCAGTGAAGATTGTTCCAAAATTGCTCAATTTTGAGCAACAACAACGTCGCATGGACATCGCTCAGGTGCTGTTGAACATCGTCAACGACGATCCAGATTTCCTCAAAAAGGTAATAACTGGTGACAAATTATGGGTGTCTGGCTATGACATTTTTTTGCTCACTGTTTTCTTCGACTGCAATGGCGGGGTGCATCATGAATTCTTGCTACTTTTTGCGCCGTTTGCGCGAAGCAATTCGTCAGAAATGCACAGAATTGTGGAAGAAACAATCACGGATTTCGTACCACGATAACGCACCTGCTCACACATCGATGCTTGTGCATGAGTTTTTGGACAAAAACAAAACCGGACTTGGCCCCCGCTGACTTTTTCCTCTTCCCAAAACTGAAGGCACCGATGAAAAGAAAGCGTTTTGCTACGATTAAGGAGATAAAAGAAAAATCAAAACAGGAGCTGTTGGCGATACCAAAAAGCGCGTTGCAGAAGTGTTTCGAGGATTAGAAATAACGCTGGCATAAGTGTATTATATCTGAGGGGGATTATTTTGAAGGGGACAAAATAGTTATTGATAATTAAATAAATACTTTTTGAAAAAATTTAAAATAATGGTTATTTGTTGATCAAACCTCGTATATACATTTGAACGTGACTTTTGTGAAGAGTATTTAAAACTCGGTTTAGCCGAATAAGCGCTCCTGCTTATTTTAAAAAAATATATTGTTGAACTGCAGCCATATTGTATCTTTAGTCAATGTTATGGGTTGTTTTGTTTGTGCCTACCAACATGTTTATATTTCGACATTTCGTAAATTCCAATTAAATCGTCGAAGATCTGAAAACCTGCTCCAACACTTAATCTTTTAGTCAGTTGTGTTTAGAAAGACATCAATTTTGGACTGCTTAGTGTTGAGTTGTTTTTACTCTTTTTGAAAAGGAGTTTCCAGTAGTTGCCATCTGTACAAAAATCTTACAAAAAAAAAAACCAAACCCGGGTTACACAGAAAATGTAAACATCTATTGGGCGCAATCGTAAAATCTTCGATTTTTTTTCTATAACTAAGAAAGAGAAAGTTCGCGGGACAATGGTTCCGTGCTTTACAAAAAACTGATAAAGAATATAGCGTAAGAATACTGTCATCCTAACCGTACCTTTATTTTTTTTTTTTTTTGTACGTTTGGGTGGTGCAGTTCGTTTGTGTAAGAAAAGTTGTATTTTGCTTCGGGGGTAAAGATGAACAGGACATCGTGATTCGGCATCTGTACCCTCCAAACAAAGTTAATCGGCGCCACAGGGACTAGGTGCCCCACGGTTACTCTTCGTGGTTACTCTGTCTGGTGAAGGGTTGAAACGCCTGCTTTAACTAAAATGTAGTGGCTGTTTGTTGTCACTTGGGACAACATGAATATATTGGGGCACCGTTGCACCGTTATAGTGAAGTCATTGGGTCTGGTTAAAGTTCAGATGCTCTCTATATTCCAAATCCGTGCAACCGGTGTGACAAACTGCAATACAAAAGAGCCGGATAGCTCGAACTTTTCACCAAAAAATGTCTGTCTGTAATCGACAAAAATATTGCAGTGAAGAGCCACTATTCGGGGGTGATGGTATGACATTATTCTTTCACCACGTGGACCAACCTACGACCAGGCCAAGTCATATTTCATAAATAAATTCCCATCTGTGGATGGTGTGGAGTGACCATTTTATTTAATAACCTGCAGTTTGAAACTAAAGTGATTCATTCAGCTCCTGATATGACCCAACTATAATATGCATTAACTTTCTATGTCAGCTTAAGCAATTGTGCGTATGCAGGTAGTCAAATAAGGCCGGCTATAATACACTTAATACAATTTGGCTCAGGCTTATGGCAGCTTAAGTAAATTATAATTTTGGCCTCTAATCTTCCTGACAGCAGCGAAGTGGTGTAATTAAACTGAGGCTAATTCCACTAATGTTTCCTTTACCAGTTCCAGTTCTACTGGTTCCTACAACTTGAAACTGTTGCACAATTGAATTCGACAACAGAAACAATAAAAAATTAATATTACAATTCTTATGTGCTCTATAAACGTTACACTAGAATTTTAAATTTATTATTATATTCTTTTTTTTTCTTTTTTTTTTTGCTAAGAAAATATTGAGTTCATATTTTCACATTCTTGAAAATGAAAATATGTATTTTATTTGCCACTTTTTACAGATTTCAATGGAACTATTAAAACAATTTAAACACATACAAATTATGAACGAAGTGCTTGTTGGTGCCACATTTAAAATGCTTCACATACATTTGGTTTTGTTTCGTTGCGTTTTGTTGCTTTTCTAAGTTTATTGTGGCAAATATTCAAAATGATTTCAAGAAATTCCAAGCATTCATTCTGCCCCAAACTGTGGCTCATTACGGTAAAAATATGTATGTACATATGACTTGTAAAATGTGCTAATATTGGTACGTACAAGTCGTGATAAATGCCGACACAAAGCCAAACCAAAAATCGTTTCTTTTCGTACGAGTAGATGAAAAACAAATGTGGCTGTATGAAAAACAAAAACAGTGGCTATAATGTTTGCCTCGTATACAAAAAAAAAAAAAATAGTGCAAAGTCTACAGAAAAAAAAAACAAACAAAAAATGGAGGCAAGCAACAAAACCTTCAGACTAAACAATGGCTTATTTAAAAGATCAACATAAAACATACTTGTACGTACTTATGTACGTACGTACATACGTTAGGTTGGGTCAGTTTGACAATTGATATGGTGCCATCGATTGTTCGATAGCTTTTGGCATAAGGAAAACAATTTAGCTGCGACATATCAAAAACTTTTCTACGCTTCCGACGTTCAATTTCTTTTTATATTTTTGTATGGGAGAACGGAATCGGCGTGTTGGAAACACATGTTGGGGTCGGTCATACATTTGCCTCCTCTATGTGCTGATATTTGGTATTGTGAAGGTGGAATCAAATGTATGACTCCAGCCCCCATAATTTTTCTCTCTCCGATATCCTTTTCGGACACACCGACCCTGTACCACTCCTCTTAAGGGGCCTCCCATACCAAAAAAAAATCGCAAAACTGTTGGCACAATGTTGAGAAATTTTTGTCCTTATAAATCGACCCACCCTAACATACATATTTACTTGTATTTGCTACTTAAAAAAAACACTACAAATTAACAACAATAAGAAATAAATTCAAGCAACAAAAGACGTTTAATTTTGAAATGTGATACTTTTGTATTTTTTGTCTATTATTGTTGTGTTGCGTTAGTTTTTGACTGAATGCGTAACATTTCTATTCAAGATGTACATAAACAGTCGTTCCATTAACACCAGATATGGATTTTTTGCTTTGCTTTTTTTTATACACTCTTAAAGAGGCACAATGAGGGCACAAAAAATGGGTGGCATGGCGAATAGCCAATGTTACTTTGTTCATAGACAAGAACATTTCGCTCTTTTATTGCAACGTAATCACTCATATGTCGAAAATTAAATTTTTTTAGATTCTTAAGAAACCCTTTACGCTTTATTTACTTCTGTAAAATATATTAGCTTTATTGTAAAGATATATCGCTTCAAATTTAGAGCAACCATATGCGGTACATTCATATTATAAACCTGTTATATGGAAAACTTTTTCCGAAATTATTTTTTAAACTTTTCTAGTAAAAAGTAAACCATTTTACAATATGGTTGCGACCACGATATTATGTTGGTTATAACGATGCGAAAGGTTGTGGCCAACAAAATATGTTTATCCAAAATGCCCTGAACAATGGTTGGTCATCGTAAACATAGTTTTTGTTGCAGTTTGATTATTTTGTTGTCACCGTCCCTGAAAATTTAAATATGGTTATATTCATTTGAAACAAATATTTACAACCATAATTTGGCAACCAAATCTATATATATAAAATTAAGTGGCAAAACTTCCTGTTCGCATACTCCTCCTAGACGTCTTGCCCGATTTCAATTAAATTTTCAGGGATGATTGGGGTCTGTGTGGAGGATGCACATAAGAAATTTAATGTGTGTATTTTTGCGCGTTTTGCAAAAACAAAAAAAAAGAGTTTTAATCAATTTAGGTGTAGCGGAACGCATCGGGTAAGAGCTATCCTAGATCAAAACGATTTGTTTTTTAAAAAATTTATGTTATTATTGTATTAATTACTTTTCATTTCATACTTTGTTTAATATCCTAATCGCTTGAAATATCATGCAGGACAACGTCTGTTATCACTATATTTTGCAACGGAAGCAGACTTGCAGTCAAAATTAAATTTGAATGCGGAACAACGTTTGCCGGGTCAGCTAGTAATATAGAAAATATTGCTGTTTTTAACAACGTTTTTGTTGTTGTCGTTGACAGAAAGTTTTTCGCCGGCTTTTGCGTTGTGATTGAGAATTTGTGTGCACTTATTAATGAGGATTTCTCTTTTATTGAAAAGCAACAAAAATAGATTAAATAAAACGCCACTGTGCATAAAAGCGAAATAAAACAATTGTGCAATACAATTTATGCAAAAACTATGAAGAGCTGCTTTTATTGTGTGTGTAAGTAAGAGCTTTCAATGGTACATAGATGTGTATTGTTATGTTACGCGGGCCGCCGGGCGTGAGACCGGCTCACTTGGGTCCTAGAAAGGTCCCATAGATGTGTATAAATATTTGTTTGCATTCCTCTGAATATTCTAATCGATTAGGCTATTGTGGCCAGTAGCCATGTTATTGTTGTGTTCAGTAATAATAATGCCATGCCTGGCCATACCATTGCCCTTTTCAACGATAACACTGTCACTGCCAACCATACCATTGCCATTACCTATGTTATTATTACTATGTTATTAAAAAAAGTTTTAATATGTTCTTGATGTTAATTCTAAAAAAGTTTTAAGGTAACCATTTTTCAATCAAATTCAATTGTAATACTGTCGTGGGAACCATGTTTTTGTTAAATTCAGCCAATATTGTCATATGCAACTTGCATTATGAGAGCAGTATATTTTAATTTGACAATAGTATGGGTTGAAATTACAAAAGTATGGTTAAAAATGACACTAATATGTTTGAATGGGACAATAGTATGGTAAAAAATGACAATAACATTGTTATTGGATACGACAGCGATATGGTTGAAAATGACAACAGCATGGTCGAACATGACAAGATTATTATTGAATATAGCAAGAACATAGTTAGTGGCCACAATAACTTAATCACTGAAAATTGAATTAGTAACAATGCGCGTGCTTTATTTAACAATTAATGTTATTAGCCTGTAAATATATACGTCAATAATAGTATGCTTCTCTTCGAATACGGTTACCTTTACTTTTACCTTTTTCTTTGCGTGTACGAAAACTTGCGTCTTATACCTGCAGTTAAACCGAAGTTGTAATAAAAAACGTTTAAACCATTATTATAGTTTTGATTACTTTAATGGAATTTTTCTAGCTTTGATTTTCTTCGAGTCTTGACTACGACTTGAATAAAGAAGCGCTCTCCATGAAAGATTAACAAGATCCACACTCAACGAACAAACATGGTTGCGAGAATATGTAAAGTGTTTAAAGTTTAGGCAAACACGATATTTTTATTTGAAATGACTCAAGCAAACTTTTTGCCTCCATAAACACATTTTTTGTTTAGTGCTGATCATTTTGTTGTGAAACTAAAGAAATAGTTAAAAACATAATGCTATTAAGTTTTTTTTTTTCGTTTGTGTGGCTAAGAATAAACAAGGCGATGTGTTGTACAACCGCCCCCATTTTCGAATTAGTAGTATACCTAGAAAACATTCGTTACTCTAAAAAAAAAAAAAAACAGTTGCCATTTCTGGATTCATCGTACCAGAATGAGGTTTACCCAGTGGCTGATCCACTTGCCGATTTTTCAACTAATGCGGTGTTTTTTTACTGCCCCAAGAATTTAAAGTTAGGAATAGACTAAGACTGAAGCGTACCTTGCCATTGAATTTCTGAGACTCAATAATAAACAATAGATTCGACAGGCGCAATGGCACCAACATGGCTGTCGCAGGCCGCCATTATCACCCGCATCGATCGAAATCCCCCCCATATGGGGACTAGCACAAGGTAGTACAGTTGAACCTCCTTATAGTGAACTTCTATACAATGAAGTTGTCCTTATTATGAAGTAAAATCAAGTACACAGCTTTTTCGTTCCACTTTCAATGTATTTTGATCTCCGCGTAATGAAGTTCCATACAATGAATTTTTCTTTACAATGAACAAAATTTGGGAAACAAAAATACATTTCTAGTGTGTTTTTGTATCCATATAGTGAACTATTTTAAGCAGCTCTATTTTACACTTGTTAGCAACACTATTTATATAGAAAATATGTTATATGTTTATGATTTGACTTTTAACATCAGTTGACCGAGTTCAGGGAACGAAAATGATGCACCGTAGGATTGAAAAAAGTTATTAGTAATTAATAGAGTTGAAGAGGGGACATCAAAGAAGAAAGATATAGCTAAAGAGTTTGGAGTTCTTCCCAGTACTTTATCAAACATTTTAAAAAACAAGTCAGTTATTCAGTGAAGCATTAAGCGCAAGAGACTTCGAACTTGTCTTTTCGAAGACATTGACGAAGCAATGCTCAAATGGGTTACGGCCGCTCGTTCTAAGAATCTTGCCGTATCTGGAGTATTATTATTTCTGTATTAAGTTTATCAGGCTCAAGTTCTTTCTATATTATCTTTGTGATTGATATTAATTAAATTAGACAAAGAAATAATAGAAATTAATTAACTTTGGAGTATTATTGATATTGAAAAATGTAGTTCAAACAAAAATACCTGATTATTTTAAATAAATTAAAAATAAATAGGTATTTCTGTATAATGAAGCTTCTACATAGTGAAATAATTTTCTGTCTTCGTGGAGATTCACTATAGGGAAGTTCGACTGTATATATAATTTTGAATAGGAGTGCTTTTGCTGAGCCTAAGCAGGCCACAATTTCGGTAAACTACATTTCTGTTTCGGATGCTGTTGATTTGATCTGCTCAAATTTGGCTCATAAATATGAAGAAACTGTAGACATAAATGTCTGTTTTGTTTTTAGAAATACCAGCAAATTGCTTAAATAAGTGCAAGCTGCAGGCCATTATACTTTATTTTCTTTTTTGTTTGGAAATGTAATCATCTTTCGTTTTAAGCTTCTGGTTCAGACGTGGTTTCATTTACACCTTCGACCATTCAGTTTCGGTTAGTTTGACTAATAACTTGGACGTGCTAAAAGATTTTCTGCACCGGCTTTGTGTATTTCTCTTTGTTTTATGTATGTATATGTATATAGTTGTAGAACGACTGCAGTGCCAAGCACACAAGACTGTTCAGGTATGAACAGCCTTGTGTACAAAAATAGCAACTTACTCTTCTTATTATCTCTTTTGCCATTAGAAATGCATTTTTAAATTATGGAGCACAAGTTGATAATTAAATTTTCTTCTCAAGATATTCATAACCCACTTAATGTTATTCGCCTTGTTTTTGCTTCAAGAAGCCATAATCAAAATTAGTTTGTATGACTTTTTTTTAATTATGGAAAACAAATGTACAGCTTTTGTGATTTATTTTGTAAAAGTTCTCTTTTTGTTCTTAAGCAGCCAACAGCAACCATTTCCCATTAGTATTATTTTCTTTATTCGTTTCTTATTTTCGGTTTAGTTTCACTAGTTGTTGTAAGTTTTTTTTTCCTTCCAAAGAACAATACTTGTAAATTAAACCAGTACCTACGTTCTATTTACTTGCGAAGTTTAAGTGTGTTTTACTTTAAACTTCGTTGTAAGTTGCGATAAAATTGTGTATAATTTCAGTTGAGTTGAAAGAAAAATGCAAAACGCCTTAGAAAACTATTTTTGCTTTTGTAAATGTAACTGTGTTATCGATGAAACAATACCCCAGAAAAGCATTAGATTTTCTGATGCAAACAAGACGCTGCTGCTGTTACCTACAAGTAACGAGAAAAGTTCCTTGCAATGAAAATAAGAAGTGTTGTGTGTGAAAACTCTTCGTGGCTCTACAAACATTTCATTTGAAGATAAATTTCAGTAACCAATATGTGCTTGTGTTCTTTATAAATATTTTACAGTATACCATGGAAACAAACGTACATGGAGATGTAAGTACATGAAATATTTGCTATTAAGCATGAATCCAGAAACGCCACAAACATGTTTTTCGTTTTTCTGCTCAATGCTCAAGCTAAGTTTACTCATTTATGCCGAAAGAAATATTTTTTGTCATTTACTGTCGTCCCTATACTACAATTAAAGAAGTTTTCTTTTCCGTTGAAATTTGAAAAAATCTGTCAGGAATTTAAAACTTGCCAATGAAAGCTAAAGAAGTGCCTTTGTACACGATTAGAAAGAGTACGACTATAATTTCATTGGTTGTAGATTTAAATAGGGTATGTGGCCACCGAATTTTAGTTGCATTTCCCTCGTGGTATCGCATCCGACAATATTTTTTTTTATTATGTATCGATTACTAAAAAACCGTTAAAACTTGCAAATATAATTTGTGTAAACACAATAATTTTTTCGCAAAAATGTTATGTTATGTTATGTTATGTTATGTTATGTTATGTTATGTTATGTTATGTTATGTTATGTTATGTTATGTTATGTTATGTTATGTTGTGTTGTCTTGTGTTGTGTTGTGTTATGTTACGTTATGTTGTGTTATGTTATGTTATGTTTCACGGACTGCCAGTCGTAAGACCGACTCATTTGGGTCCTAGAAAGGTCGAATTGTGCTACCCGAAAAAGGCTGTAGGGAAATGGCCCTATACACCTCCCACCACTTCCGCCTTGAACCAGCCAGATGAACGGATGAAAGACTCCACCCTGTGCAACTGGCATTCCGACAATTGCACCAGCCCATGTAGTTTTTGTCTGCAAGTAATTTGCTGTCTTGCTAGAGAGAGCCGGGCATCGACAGAAGAAGTATTCGACACTCTCCTCCTCCTCCTCTTCATCTCTGCAGCCCCTGTAGAAGTCATTATATGTAAGATTTAGTCTTCTCTCATGTAATCCCATGTGACAGTGTCCAGTCAGAACAGTCATTAGGGTGTGTAGTCTTTGTCTTGGAATCTTTAACAAAGTTAAAGTTCTCTTATAGTTATAGCTGGCCCACGTGAGCCCTGCTATAATTATAATTGATATCATTCGACCACCTTTCCTGTGCAGTTCTTAACAGTTGTCCTTGTATTAGCTGTTTACAACCGCTGAGAGGAACACCAACGAATTCGTCCATGTCCTTCTGTTGTAGGCGGGTACCAGATCTCTTCAGTTGAGCCACCATCTCATTTCCGGACACCCCGTTGTGTCCAGGTAACCAGAGAAGCTCCAAGTCTGAATGTCTCATTTAGAGATATCCGGCATTCATGAACCAACGTAGACACCCGCAAGCTTGTTTACGGCGGCTTTGCTGTCAGTACAGATTAGGAAATGCTCCCCGTATATCCTATAGTACCTCATCCAATTTGCCGCACTCCTTATCGCCGCAACTTCGGCCTGAATGATGCTACACTCTTAGCCTAAAACTAATTCTCCGTTGAAGTCGGGGGATGTATATACCCCCACCAACCCCTACGCTCGACTTGGAACCATCCGTAAAAACCATTATCAAGTCCTCTGATTGATATATTGCGACTCTATTTGAGGACGCATTCGACAGCTTTATGCTGAATCCCTTATCAATCATTGGGGCCGGTGAGCAGTAGTCTATGCAATCCAGAATCGATGCATGCTCTGAGATGCATGCCCTGAGACAGCATCCTTCCACATGCCACCTGTCTTCAACCGAATTGCCGAATTCATAGCAACTTCCTTAACCATGAGATCGGCTGGTCGCCTTAGATGGTGTAGAGCCGGATGCGCCAGTTACCATCAGGGACAAGGTACGCAAAATCCTTTCAAAAATCTTACAGTAGGTGGTCTTTTCTAAAGCGACCCATACATAGAAGTATGGGCTTCACAGCCGTATCGAAGAGCCAATAGAAGTTTCTGGGGTTTATTCCCCAGTTCTTGCTAATGACCCTTCGGCATAGATATAACTACCCTCCGCAATCAATACTTTTGACCCTTAGATCTAATGTATATAAATTGTTGGCAACAATGTTGATGTTTCTTATTACTGCATACAGTTCCTGGCACCGAAAATTATAATAAAATAATAATGTCTGCTCTTTGGCACCAAAAGTTGTTTAAGCTCTGGTCCAACTTCTTGGGACACAATAAGAAATTATTGTTCGCCTTTCAGTAACTATATTTTATTATGACATCTACTTTGTGGTACCACAACTTGCTTAGGTTTGCGTACAAACCCAACTTCTTGAGTAATCGGTTTTCTTTTTTAAGCATTAATTTTAACTTTATAACTGAACTATTAACAATTGTTAATAACTTTCATCTGAGGGTTTCACTTATTTGCTCACGATGATTGATCGTGTCACCAGATGGGTCCAAGTTGTTCCGCTAGAATTTATTACAGCTGAAAAAGTTTCAAAAGCATTTTTTCAAACATGGATTTGTCATTTTGGATGTCCAAATATAATTATTACAGACAAGGGAAGGCAGTTCCATTCCAAATTATTTAACGATTTTAGCAATCTCATTGGTGCCAAGTTACAGCACACTACATCGTACCATCCATCGCACTTTAAAATCATCTCTAAAAGCACGTAAAAACAAACAGTGGACTAAGCCATTATCAATAGTTCTTCTTGGTTTACGCACTGTTTTTAAAGAAAACATTAAATCATCACCTGCAGAATTGGTGGATTCAATCTGACCTCGACCAGGAAGCAATCATTCCAACTGTGTACCTTTCGTTCACAAGTATCTTAATGTCTGTTCACATGTGTGGTTAAGGAATGAGAAAAGGAAGTCGTTGGATTGTAAATCCATTCAGAGTGTTGCAACAATTTGAAAAATATTTTCAAAATCAAATTGCTTCCCGAACGGATACAGTTTCAGTTGAAAGACTTAAGCCCGCATTTTTTTAAAACTCAATCATCCATTTATCCCTGGCAGATCAACAATATATAACGTTTAATGGGAACTAAACTGGAAAGGGGGTAATGTGTTGAACCACGTACATAATTTCATTAAATATTTATCTGTTAAATTTCATTTAAAGTTACTTGTTAATATTTATTTTTTTGTTGTTTAATCAGTTTTACCAAATTTTACATTTTAATAATTTTTATTAAAATAAATAAATTAGAATTCTTTTAATCTTGAATAAGAGACGCTGTTGTTTTCGAGTTTCTAACTTCTACAGAATATTGCTGAGAGAATATAAAGTATAATCCAATCATCAGAAAAATAATGAAGAGCTCAGGTGGATGAAGGATGGCTATGCGCTGCAGTATAGAAATGGTGGGGGGTTCGAAACAATTCGGGTGCTGATGAGCGTCGTGGTGGTCATGAAACAGACTTTACTTTTCTTCTCTTTTTTAAAAATGTTCATCACTCCAGTTTTACAACAACAAAAAATTTCTCTCAATTTAGAGGAAGTAAATTCGAACTCAAGCCCGATAAAATCAACAATTATATTAATATGTAAAACTAACAATTGTAATCGGTTTTGTTTATATCTCAGCTGTATTTGGACCAAAGTCGAAAATGTTGATTTTTGGCTTTGAATAAGTATATATTATTATAACACCTAGTTTTCGTGCCCAAAACTTGTTTAGGTTTGCTTACACGCCCAACTTTTTGAGAAATACGACTTCGCTATATCTCGGTGCTTTGTCGAGAATTCTCTTTTTCTTTTGGTTTAATGACCATGTCAAACAGTAGGGATAGTATTTTAAGCTTAAAGCAAAAACAATTTAATTTTCATACAAAAAATACTTACTTAATATTTTCAACGTTGGAAAGTTTTGGTTCGACAAATTTGCTCTGTGTTCTTAGTCGATTGAATGCCAGTCACAGTCTTTATCCGGTCCTTGGGTGTAAAATATGTAAAAATGTCTCACAATAAAAAGATAGTTGTAGCTGAAGACGAGTATGTCAGAGTTAGATTTTGGATGTTGACTTAATGTGACGAAGATGATATCTCTTATAATACGAGAAATTATTTTGTTTGCCAACAGTATATTTACATCAATTTTACTATTTTCGTTTTATTATCTAAGTAATTTGCAGACAGATTATTTTTACTTTTGAAAACCACAGAGAAATGTGCTTTATACGCTAAAGGTGTCCCTTTAGAAAATGCTGCAATGGCGGTGGCGGTGGCTGGCCAATGCGGCAAGAGCTTATAATACTGTCCTGATGAAATTACGTATCGTCAGAGTCCCTTCCATACAACTAAAGCCAAAATAGTGGATAATTATTGGGATATAGCACCTTGATGGATGTCGTAGGTAAACTAGTTCTCAACAAATACATATTTTTTCGGAACTCGTGCGGAATTATCTTGACGCATCCATTCATTCCGCAATGTTTCTCATTATTGTAGATGATTTTTAATAAAAACTAACGCAAGTTTCCGATTGCTCTATGATGTAATTGACAAACACAAGCAACCCAGTTGAATAATTTGCGACTTCTGGCCCAAGTCAGGTATCGAAATTCGCTAAATTGGTATTAGCATGACAAAATGCAGACTTAATTTAACATGAAGTCTCTACTGAAATTGTTTGTTGCCTCATTGTTTTAATTCTTATACGGTCGCTTTTTCGTCGAAGGTTTCTCAAAGCTCAAAAGCCTTTGCTTTAAGACTTACCTAAAATTGCTTATACCTTGTTCATACATGCATTTCTAATTGAGATAATATTCAGTTTATTGACATAATATTTTTTGCGTTCATACATACAAATATTGCGCTAACTCAATTAGTATTTGACAGCTGGAAAAAAGTTGTTGTTTTTGTTTTGGTCGTGAGAAAGAAAAAGTGAAAAATATTTTCAAATTATTTATTTTGTTTTGTTTGCTTTTGTTGACATTTATCTCGTCATTCATCTCGCATTGTATACTTTTGCTTATTAAACACATCTTTTACAGGGTTGTGTTTCATCTTTTTCTCAATATTCAAAGCAATTTTAAGTTTATTAAGCAATAACTTTATTGACTTTTTGTATGGAATATTGAGCTCAATAATGGACTTTATTGCGATTATCTCAATAAAGGCGCATGTATGAACATGGTATTATGCATACACCTGTGCACGTGATAATTACATCTCTTTTCATTCCCGTCTCTCATTCACTGCATGGAAGGTTTTGAGCATTATTAATATAATATCTTCCATATATTTAGCTTTGTTATTTTTGTTTCTGTTTTTATAATAATAACACATCATTCGCAAATCAAATCTCATTCAATTTAAAAGCTCTTTTTTTAATTTACTTAGAAAGAAAAAAATCGCTGCTTGGCAAAATTACCGGCTAAAAAACTATAATTTGCACATCATTCAGTGGGGAATCAATTGAATGTTAATTAATTTCCGATTTAAAAATCATGACAATGTTAGAAAAAAAAAAAACAACAAGGAGAAGAAACTGATGATTGCTGGTACGCAACGAACTTGTGCTGACTTAAAAGGTTGAAAATATTTGTTTCTATTCAAAAATTGTAATAGTAACAATTACTGAACTGCAAATTATCCATAGATTCATACGTTTATTGTTGATGTTGGTTTTCATTTTATGTTGCGACAACATAATAGAGAATAAAATAAAACAGCAGTTTATTTTATACCATTTTTTTCGTAAAGGAAAATAAAATTATCAAGAAAAAACATACTTTAGAACGGAAATGCATACGAACGGATGCACAAACCCACGGTCATTTAGTCTGTTAATGCAATACCTGTTGAAGACAAATGACAACAGCAACAACAACAACAACAACGTAACGACATCCATTGCAACCTTACACATATCCCCACCGATAAAAATAATACAATTAAGTTTCGTAGTCTATTGAACTTGTAAATTGAAAAAGAACCTGCAGTTGTTACAACATACATATTTTTTTTGTGCTGCTTATGAATTCACTATCAAAGTGACCATATGGCTGCGGCACAAACTAAATACATATGTACCTAGGCACATATTGAACAGAGTGGGAGGCGTGTCCGTAGTTGTTTTAGTTCATTGGTCGCCAACAGTGATTATGCAATTGTAAAAAAAAATCCCAAATGTGCCCATCAAATGAAACATAAAGTGAGAAACACTCTAGAAACTATTAAATAAATTAAAAAAAAATTTTAATTCTTTTTTGTTGCACCCATGCGTCACTTTAAACGATACTTTATGCTTTTAAAGTGTAGTACCTGAGTGGAATAAAAACTTTAAGCATTAAAGTCAACTGTAAATGAAAAAGTAAAATAATTTAACACACTCAGAGTAGTTCACATGAGTGCAAGCAAACATTTGGCACCATAGACAATAAAAAATTATTTTTGTGCTGCCAGGAGGTATGAGTAGCAGTAGCCCAGAGACGAGAGACGAGAGTGGTTAATGGCGATCACTTTACCACTTCCATACACTGTGCTTGAGCGGCAAAAGCCGCATCGCCTTGGTTCGCTCGGTTCTGCTATATTTCGAAAATTAGTGATGTCAACAATGACGACTTTGTTGTGGTTTTTTTTAGTGCTATTTTTTCACAATGAACCCAAAAGATTTTTTCTATGAAACATTTTTAGGCTGAGTGGTATCCCACGCCGAGAAAACTAAATAAAATGTCACTATGTTTTTTCCTCTTCATCTTATTACTTTAATAAGGAAATATTTTTTGCAAAAAATTCAAGCAAGAACCTTATAATTGTTAATAGGTATTCTTATTGATTTTTCCAAAAAAGGTTGTTCTTGATGGACTCAAACCTACAGCCTTTCGATTGTTTATTCGTTACTTGGTAGACGCAGCCATCAGTGTACTCAAAAAAGATTAAGCAATTATGTTACACGATGTGCATATCATCATTAGGAACGTAGTAATGGAGTTAACAAGGAATAGTTTCTGAAAACATTAATAAGGTGACCTAAGAAAATTAACGAGAAACACTTAATTTAACAAGTTTCTTTTGTACTCTTTCAATTCTATTTGTAATTTAATACTCTAATTTAGAGCGTACAAGAGCTGTATACAAAATTCGTAAAGTAATGGGATCAGCAAAGTCTTGACACTTTCTTCTTATAAAAGAGCAGACGGAATAGGCTTTAGGTATCATGTAGTCAAGATGAGCATTAAAGTTAAGTTCACAGTCCAAAATGATACCCAGATCTAACATTTGATTGACCACTACTAAATTGCAATCAAATAACTTGTACGCTTTCCAGTACACACTGAACGCATATCAGGTTTGTCCTTTACATTTGAAAACATTGATAGAAAGAAACAGCAATTGCTAGAAAGAACCAAATATACAAAACGTAAACAAAACTGGCATCTTTTTTGTAAGTGTTGTATTCTTTTTAATTCAAGAAAGCGCTAGGAAATAAAATTGTTCCAAAAAAGCAGCGTTAAATCGCAAAAATTGTTCATAAACCGCTGACACAGCAACATTCAAGTTTGCAATGTCAATTTTAAGTGGAAAAATTAAAAGAAATTTTTTTTTTTTTTGACATAACCCGATTTTTTATTGATAGCTTCAACGAAAATGTTGACAGTTTTGCATTTATCTTAATACAGTTGAACTCTTTGCACATACTAAATTCTACTGCAGTTATTTCCGCTTAATTGAGTTTCTAAAAATGCACGACTTTTGACGCAATTAAACGGGAACTCAATTAAGCGATACTCGGTTAATTGAATCGCCGACGCAATTAAACGAAAATCTCTTAATTGAGCAATATGAGCAAATAGAGCGTAGTTTTAGTTACATATCAAGTTGAAAAATTGTTTAGGTTTATAAAAACAAAATCAGGTACGTTCATAGTACAATGTTTGCAAAGAAACAGAACCATGACCTTTTTGCCACAAAATTATTTTTTTTACGTTTGTGGAGCAAAAAAAAAAATTAAGTAGACGGAATCAATTAAGCAAAACATTTGCTCTTGTTTTTCGCCATGCGATCCTAAGTTTTGAAACAATTAAGCGGGTGACGCAATTAAACGGAACTCAATTAAACTGGTATTTTAACATGGACACGGATACTGAATGAATTCGTTGCATGATTTTTAGTGCAATAAAGCGGCAAACTCAACTAAGCGGGGCTCAATTAAGCGGAAATAACTGTATTACATTATACTTGCACTCTTCTCCAAAACTTAAACAATGCAAGAAAAATGTCCGTATGACAGGGGCATTACAAATGCAAAACAGTGTAAATAACTTTCTATGAAAAAAAAAAAAAAGAAATTACTCTATCAAACTATATAAATGTGCTTGATAGGCAATATTGACTACACGACAAATTATCGGTGTCAAAAAATCAATGTTGCTCACTATTTTCAGCAGTTTTGATAGAGTTCTGTGCTTAACACTAAAGTCTGCGCCTGGCATAAATTACTTCTGTGCTCGTAGGCTTTCCTGCAGACATTGGCGGTCTGTGAAACTTTAGTTTTGAAAAATTCGCAATATTTTCCTTCTGCGAGCGCTACACAAAGTTTGATCAATAAGCTTGAAAACATACATATTTACCCCAAAATTTTTAATGACTACCTGATTTTATTGTTAATAGCAATTGCTGGAATTTCTAGCTCAATTAAATTAAGTACTTAAGTTTAGTTTTGTTTTTCTCTAGATTTATATAACTGTTTGCTGTTCAGTAAAATAAACGTACATAAATATTGTAATTGCTTTTAGTTAAATTTATTTATTTTTTCTCATTTTGTTGGTTTATTTTGACTCTACCTGTTACGTTTTCAATCCCAAGCCAGAATACAAAATTTTTGTTCTGTCGTTGTTTCAATTAACATTTGTGGGCTGTCACAGGCTGCCTGTGATTATATTTTATTACGCCATCGAATGCTCGTGTTTGAATCAGAGTGAACGGTTATGTAGCCATCCACGCCAAATAGACAGTTATGTGCGTTTAGGGCCCGTTCAATTGCTGGCACACACTGTTTGATTTGTTGACTGAGCGACTGACTACTGGCTGGCAATGGCTTCTCTTCCTCCTTTTATGCCGCATACATACTAATTTGCACTTAAAGTGATTTTTTTTTGTTGCTTTTTTTTTTGGGATACAAAGTCTGTATGGAACTTGAATTTGTATGCTCGTCGTATGTTTATCTCTACTTTTTTTTATTATTTCTACTTATTTTGCTGTACATTTAAAATAGTTGTTTGTCAGTACACATGTACTTGTGTATGAAAAATAAATGCTTTTTTAAGTTAAAACACACATTGTCGCATTTTAATAATTTCCCTGTCGGACATTGAGTGGTCGACTACTAAAATAGTTAACTACTAAAATAGTTAACAAGCTAGCTACAATACAATCGATTTGTAAATTACTTTTTGACTATGACTGACTATAAGCTAACTGAAAGGTAGTGCAGAGTTGATCCAAAATTAAAATAATAACATATGCACATACACGGTTAACTCGTTACTTAAATTGCTTGTTGTCACCTTTCGGTCTAACTGTTGCGATGGCTGATATGTTTGCTGCTCACCAGTCGTGAACCTGGAAAACGAATCTGGCTGCACGAAAATAAAGTAAGTGCAATATAAAAGAAACAAAATAAATTAAGACAAGTACGAGGCTGACTCGCACACTTAGGGTTCCGTACGTATGTATGTGTAATGTATGTATGGAATGGCGTATGTGAATACGTATGTATGTATATTTTATAAATTTCATCTCTCTGTTTTTAAAGCTACTTTATGTTGTATGGGGACACCTAGTAATTTTCCACTTGTTGTTGTTGTTGTAATTTGTTGTTGCAAGGCATCTGGGAATACATACACTGTGCGAATTTCGACTCTCTATCTCTTACGGTTCGAGAGTTATAGCTATTACTCTACGTTGTAAAGGGACACCTGGTAGTTTTACAGTTGTTGTAGTTTTTAGCAAGTGTTGTTGTGGAGCATATGTGAATACACATATTGTGCAAATTTCATCCCTCTGTCTCTCACGGTTCGAGAGCTATAGCTAGTTGTTACTTTACGTTGTATAGGGACACCTGGTAGTTTTCGACTTGTTGTTGTTTTTAGCATTTTTTATTGTAGGCCATATGCGAGTAAATATATTGTGCACATTTCATCTCTTTGTCTCTTACAGTTTGAAAGTTACGGCTAATGTTTTTTACGTTGTATAGGGACACCTGGTAGTTTTCGACATGTTGCTGTTTTTAACATTTGTTGTTGTAGCGCATGTGTAAATACATATATTGTGCGAATTTCAGCTCTCTGTATTTTACAGTTTAGCAGCTACGGCTAATTGTTACTTTAGATTGTATGGGGACACCTGGTAGTTTTCAACTTGTTGTTGTCTTTACCATTTGTTGTTGTAAAGCATCTATTAATACATACACTGTGCAAATTTCAGCTTTCAATCTTTTACGGTTCGAGAGTTATAGCTAATTGCAACTTTTCATTGTATGGGGACACCTGGTAGTTTTCGACTTGTTGTTGTTTTTAGTATTTGTTGTTGTAGCGGCAAGGTACTACAACATCCGGTGAAAATTTCAGCTCTCTAGCTCTTACCGTGTCGGAGAATGGACGCTGTGACGGACGGACGTACTTGTCTCGGTAATAGGGTTCCGTTTCACTCTGATGAGTACGGAACCCTAAAAAGAATAAAATTTAATTTAACAAAATAAAATTCCCCACCGAAACATAGAAAACCAGCTTTGAACCTGGAAAACGAACCTGGCTGTACGAAAATAAAGTAAGTGGAATATAAAAGGAAAATAAAAAAGAATATAATTTGATTTAACAAAATAAAATTCCCCACCGAAACATAGAAAAACAACCTTGATTTGCACATTTTCTTCTCTGTGGGCACTAACCTTTAAGTAGCTAACTTTTAAGTAAGCTTAAAAGTTGGTTGAAAAGTAATGCAGCGTCGGACAATTGACTACTTCCTAGGACATCACAATGTCAAAATGTTCAATTGTTTGCATTGAAAAATAATCTAGGCGTCAACCAGTACCTGTTGTGAAATAGTTAGCTTAAGCTAGTTTAAAGTTAACTTCGTTTCCGACGGGGTTATTTCTTTATTTTAATAATTTTTGGATCTTTGTTTTTAGAGTTTTTTTTCCACTTATGTGTTCTGCTTCAAGTTCGCTGAACTTTTTTAGGTGTTCTACACATTATTTGTTGTTTATGCTGCTGTTGTTATAAATATAGCAATACCTGCCCCGCTTCCTAACGAAAGCTAATCTTTAACACTCACACTAACACATAAAATCAAACTCAAAATAATAATTTATCATGTCACATACATACATGCATATGTATCTGGTCCGTGAGAACTTTTTTCATCATTTTTTTTTTTAACATAACGCTTAACTTATTCAATAAAAATTTTATTCTTTTTTTCTCTTTCCACGTAAAATTATTTCAATTAAACGTTGGCAATTTAAATTCGGTAAGCAGGAAAATAAGTATTTTACATAATATATCCATTTGAGAAACAAATGTGTAAATTTTTAATGAGTTGAAAAAATTCAAATCGTTCTTTTTTTAAGAATGCGATTTTTTAATAATGAGATTAACAAATAGTTCTTAGGGGAGATGTGAGCGTGAATGATGTTTGGCTCGCGGTCAGAATATATATAGTTGCTGTGATACATATTATTTGTAGACTTCTTCATTAGCTCAAGTTCAACCCCTGGGTAATCCCTATTTCACAATTTCTTGTGGCCTGTCTGTATATACCTATAAATACCTATAGCTAACTTTCATTTTAAATTAATTTTTTCACCATTAGTTGTGGTTGATGCCCGAATTACTTTCAATTGAATTAACTGACTATTTTAACAAGGCAACGTCCCAGGAGGTAGTCAATTATCCGACTCTGCATTTCTCGTCAACTACTGTAAAGCCAGTTATTTAAAAGTTAGTGCCCCCCCCTCCCAAAAAAAAAACAGAAATTAAAACCTTAGGAAACGAAGATGTTTTTAGAGTTCCGTACTCATGGAGTGAAAACGGAACCCTATTACTGAGACTACTACGTCCGTCCGTTCGTTCGTCTGTTACAGGCCCCATTCTCCCAAACGGTAAGAGTTAGAGAGCTGAAATGTTTACAGGAAATTTAGTTACCCGACCACTATAAGAACCAATACTAAAAACAATTAAAGTTTGAAAACTGAAGAAGTTCCCCGTACAAACAGGGCTGGGCAGTATTTGAAACACATGTATTTGTATTTGTATTTGTATTTTAAATACGTCTCACGAATGTATTTGTATTTTAAATGTATTGAGTATTTTGTAATTTGTATTTCAAATACTTGTGCTCTCAAAATACATTCTTCCAAATACATTTTAAATTTATGTTAGGAAATATGCGTTAAAAATTATTCCATTCATGCATCAACTAAAATCGGAAAATTGTGCTACTGTTTTATTTCCAAAAAAATAGCAGTACCACAATTTAATTATCCACACACATTGAAAAATTCGCCAAGATCGCAAAAAGTTAAACAATGAGAAAACAAATTACAAGGAAAAAAACAGCGTTTGAAACTTTGATCTAAAGCAAGAAGAGAGAAAAATATCAATCAGATGTTGAATTGGATATACTTTATATATGTATATAGTCTTTGGTCAAACGTTTCTTAATTGTCAGCTATTTCTTAATTCCGTTATTCTCTTTCAATAAAATATCGTTTTCTAACAAGAAATCATTGAGATCAAGAGGTTGTTTGTCTGATATCACATGTGAAAATCTGGTGCTTATGAAAGGAAATAAAACCTTTTTTGATTAAAAGTATTTTTTATTTTAAATACATATTTTTGTTACACTGTATTTTGTATTTCAAATACTTGCTTTTGGAATGCAGTATTTTGTATTTTAAATACATGGAATAAAAAGTATTTGTATTTTGTATTTGAAATACATCAGAACATGTATTTTGCTCAGCACTGCATACAAGTAACTGTGAAAAATAGATAAAATTAGCTGTAACTTTTGAATCATAAGAGATAGATACTGGAAATATGTGGTTGCATAGGTTCTACATTACCGAATGCTAGAAACAAAAAAAAAAAAAACAAAAATCCAAAAGGGTGTTCCCATACAGGAAACTGAAATGGGCCGTAACTTTTGGACTGTAAATGATAGAAACTGGAAATGTTCCTAGTAAATGTAGTTGGCAGTAGCAAATTGCCAAAAGTTAAAATTGAATTGGAGTTAATACACGAAGGCACCCTTTAGTTTGAAAATTAGCTATATCTCTTTAACTGTAAGGGACGGAGGCTTGATATTTACACGGTATACGCAGTTGTCTAGCCTCTGCAACAGCAAACACGAAAAACAATAAAAAGCGCAAAACTAAAGGGCACCCCCATGCCAGGGATACCCTTTGTTCATCACTTGCACGGTAGTACGGAACCCTTGCGCTAAGCGCGTCAGTCGCGTACTTGGCTCAGTTTTAGTTTTTTAATCAAATTCTTGCCACAAAAACGCTCACATGCTGAACTGTTCGTTTTTACCCTTGTTGGCCAAGCAAATCGGTTCGAACTCACAAGAATTTTGTATATCAACACCTTAAAAAATAAAATGCAAAAAGCATTAAAAAATATAATCACAACAAGTTATTACAAACAATATGTTGTAACTCAATTCGAATAACTCGTTGCTTCTTCAGTATTCAATATAAATATGTATGTAAGTACATACGCATGTGTGCGCACATGCTTTTTAACAAGTTACATTTCATTTTACACATTCCAAAAATGCATATCATTGAATTAAAAGTCCCTGTCATGTTTTTTTTTTTTTTTTTTGTTTAATTTTAAGCCTAACGAATTAAAAATAATTGTAAATAAAGTATTTTTTTAATAGACAGACATGCAATTTTCTACATGATTGAGTTTTCGAATTGGTTTTTAAAATTTTCAAACAAATTTTAACATATTTTAACCTTTATAATGGAGGTTACATTGCTCTTTTTTTAGAAAAACGCAGTGAAAAAACTTTTCAGTTGTATCTCCAACTTTAAATATATACATACATACATATGTATGTATATACATATGTCCTTGGTGGAATGAATATTTTCTTTACATTGGCTATACGTTTAACTCACAGCAATAACATGGCGAATGTTGTCTTCCAAATGGTCAAACGTTTGTAGCGTATCCGCATAGACCAATGAATTTACATAGCCCCACAGAAAGTAGTCTAGCGGTGTTAAATCACAAGATCTTGGAGGCCAATTCACAGGTGCAAAACGTGAAATTAGTCAATCACCAAACGTGTCTTTCAATAAATCGATTGTGGCACGAGCTGTGTGACATGTTGAGCCGTCTTGTTGAAACCACATCTCCTGGACATCAGGTTATTCAATTCAGGAATGAAAAAGTTAGTAATCATGGCTCTATACCGATCACCATTGACTGTAACGTTCTGGCCATCATCGTTTTTGAAGAAGTACGGACCAATGATTCCACCAGCCCAAAAAGCGCACCAAACGAGTCAGTTTTTCTGGATGTAACGGTGTTTCGACATACACTTGAGGATTAGCTTCACTCCAAATGCGGCTGTTTTGTTTGTTGGCGTAGCCATTCAACCAGAAGTGCGCTTCATCGCTAAACAAAATTCGCTTATGAAAATCGGGAACAACGGCAATCTCGTTTTGGGCCCATTCGACGAATTTACGCTCGTTGTTCAGGCGTGAGTCTATTCATGATGAATTGACAAGCCAAACTGAGAATAATTCACTTGACACCTGTTAAATCGGTCGCGGTCTTGAACAGTAATGCCAACTTAATGTTCTATACATCGAAAAAAAAACACCCTTTATATAGTAATTCGTAACTTAATGGTGGTAACCAATTTTTTTTTTTGTCGTAAAAACTGTTTGGAAGTCCACTTTTGCGCTTTTACATCCTGTTGTTCTTTTTCGTATTGTTTGACATTGTTTGGAAAAAAAGTTCCACTACGACCTGCCACAAAAATTATTTTCGAGGCGCCCAAATAAAATTTTTTTTGTATTTTTGTGTAGGAGTCCTCCAAGCGAGTCCTCCAGGCGAGATACGTGATCGGGGTGTTTGAAAAAGTATAAAAGAAAAAAAAAAATATTGAGAATTGGTCACCACAACACCAGCAGTGTATTTTGCAAATTGTTACTCCAGTACATTATGCGCATTAATGCGTACAGTAGAATGTGTATATTTGAGCACAATCTTAATTTCGATTAATTGCATTATGGTTGGGCCTGTATTTTTATCAGACCTAGATAATATTTTGAAAACTCTCGATTCAACACTTCAATTTTAGTCACACATTTGACTCCCCTACGGGTACCTTGGGACTGATTAGTGTTTAAGGGGGAGGGGGGGGGGGGCTAATTTCCCTCCCATAAACTAATTGAATACTTTGAGAGTAACACCTCATCTCTCATCATTCTTCTCAATTATATTTTTTATGCAGTAGAAACAAAACACTTTCGCGTAAATCTAGCTGGGTAAATGTAAAAAAAAACTACAATTATTATATTGAAAAAAGAAAATACTTGTATTAAAATAGCATCATCCACTGAAGCTTCCGTTTCATCAAACTGCAAACATATTGAAATACACAAGCATTTTTATAACCAACAACTGCAACTGCATCTAGTGATAAATTACTACACATTATACGAGTAACCACAACAACAACAACACCGACAATAAAAATGAAACGGCAGCATGTAAACACATGAAAATCTTGCAATTTTTGTCTGGCCATGGCGTGTGTGTATGCGGCACGGTCCACACAGCAACATCATTATTTTCATAATTTTATATACAAATTATTCAAAATCCATGCTCTGCGAAGTGTAACCAATGTTCTTCGATGTTTGTGTTTACTGTTGTTGTTGTTGTTGTTGATTTTTAGTCATCTGCGCTGCCGTTTGAATGTGTTTGTTGGCGCTTTTGATGATAATGATGATTAAAATCATCATCATCATCATCAACATAATAAAAGCAATAAATTTTGATGACGCTGATGATATCCGCCAGTTACGCGACAATACATCTCGTTGCGTTTAATTATTTCATTAATGCAGTTTTTATTTTGCTAACAACTCAAAAAAAAAAAAATACTGAACACAAATACTACACCTGACGATTATAAATTTTTATATAAAATTGCAACTATGTACTAAGTTTTACATTTATTGGCAATCTTTCTTGAGGAAATAAGATACGAAAAACTTGTTTTTACTTTTAACTTTATTGGAAAATTTAAGCATTTTTTATAGTTTTTTCTTCTATTTTTTAACTTGGACCAGTACTCAGGGGCCGACCCCTATTTATGCATGCGCATCGTACCGGAACTAATAAAAATAGGTTTTGGGGAGGAGGAAAGAGGGAGCAGTGTTTGTGCACATTTCATTTGAACTTCTTTACATTGTAGCTGGCGGGGAATATCTCTGTAGGCTGAACAACGAATGAAAAACTCTCATGAGAGTTTTGAATTCACACATACTACGTTTATACGTAGCCTATTCACAAATAAAAACTATTCGCAAATAAATAACTCACTGTTTATGCGTCAATGCGAATGCAGAAAATTTGTATGTATTTTTTAATATAATAATAGAGAAACAAAAAAATTAAGTCAAGTACGAGGCTGGCTCGCACACTTAGGGTTCCGTACGTATGTATGTGTAATGTATGTATGGAATGGCGTATGTGAATACATATGTATATTTTATAAATTTCATCTCCCTGTTTTTAAAGCTACTTTATGTTGTATGGGGCCACCTAGTAATTTTCCACTTGTTTTTGTTGTTGTAATTTGCTGCTGTAAGGCATCTGGGAATACATACACTGTGCGAATTTCGACTCTTCTATCTCTTACGGTTCGAGAGTTATAGCTAACTATCACTCTACATTGTAAAGGGACACCTGGTAGTTTTACAGTTGTTGTTGTTTTTAGCAATTGTTGTTGCGGAGCATATGTGAATACACATGTTGTGCAAATTTCATCCCTCTGTCTCTCACGGGTCGAGAGTAACGGCTAGTTGTTACTTTACGTTGTATAGGGACACCTGGTAGTTTTTGACTTGTTGTTGTTTTTAGCATTTGTTATTGTAGGCCACATGCTAGTACATATATTGTTCACATTTCATCTCTCTGTCTCTTACAGTTTGGGAGTTACGGCTAATTTTTACTTTACGTTGTATAGGGACACCTGGTAGTTTTCGACATGTTGTTTTTAGCATTTGTTGTTGTAAGGCATGTGTAAGTACATATATTGTGCGAATTTAAGCTCTTTGTGTTTTACAGTTTAGCAGCTACGGCTAATTGTTACTTTAGGTTGTATTGGGACACCTGGTAGTTTTCAACTTGTTGTGGTCTTTAGCATTTGTTGTTGTAAAGCATCCATAAATACATATACTATGCAAATTTCAACTTTCTATCTCTTACGGTTCGAGAGTTATAGCTAATTGTAACTTTTCGTTGTATGGGGACACCTGGTAGTTTGCGACTTGTTGTTGGTTTTAGTATTTGTTGTTGTAGCGGCTAGATACAGCAACATCCTTTGACAATTTCAGCTCTCTAGCTCTTACCGTTTCGGAGAATGGACGCTGTGACGGACGGATGGACGGACGGATGGACGTACTTGTCTCCGTAATAGGGTTCCGTTTCACTCTGATGAGTACGGAACCCTAAAAATTATGATGTTTCTTACAATTCAATTAATGCAGAAAAGCCACGAAATATTGCCAGAACGGTTCAACAAAAGCCATGTAACTTTTGTAAGCGCTAGTGAAAGAAGAAGGCGCAGACTTGCTTTCTTGCAATTTTTAGTAAATCATTTCCTTTCCATCATATGATTGTATGTGTGCCACATCAAAGAAAACTTTAAAACCGAAAAAAGTGGCAACTTTGTATGTTTTATTTGTAAACAGCTTTTTAATTCACAAATAAAAAGTTTATTTACTATTTATACGCGCCAAATTTTTCGATTCATAATAATTTTATTCGCAAATAAGCAGTAACACATCCATATATCATCACAATTTTAGAACTTCATGCTCTGAAGCAAGCACTGTGCTTGTTTTCGCATTGTGATCAAGCTTCACAATCGCATATGGACTTAAATTAGATTGAGCTTACTGAAACTTTAAAATCCGATCAAAAATGTAATTATTAGCAAATAAAAGACAACTTAGGACTATGTATGTACATATGTTAGTACAATATAGAAATAAGGCCCTAATTCGCATTTTCTCAATCTTAGTTTTCTTTTAATACTTTGATCGATTGAAGGAACTTATATTGAAGTGTGCAAAAAATCCGAGATAGAAAAAAATGTGAGGGCTGGCCTTCCTACATGACACCAGCGCTATGTATTGAAAGTGTAGTCTTTTATATTTCGGGATTAGAGAACAAAAACAAATATTAATCATTGAAAATCACTTTATTGTTTTTCAAAATATTCCCCATGAAGATCTATACACTTTGGCATGCGTTTCAACCAATCGTCGAAGCACTTTTTCCACTCTGATTGCGTTATCTCCAAAAAAAAAAAAAAACATGCATTCTCAATGCAGCAACCACTTCTTCAAATGTAGGAAAACGTTGAGCTCTCAATGCTTTTTACGTACGGAAATAAAAAGAAATCATTTGGTGCCCAGTCAGGACTATACGTCCGATGACTCATAAAATCGATGTTTTGGCTGCTCAAAAATACAGTTGTTTGGGTCGATGTGTGAGAGCTCTCATTGATACTTCTTCGGCGGTTGGTTTTCTTGATTTCTTGCAAGACAACTGACAACCAAATCATTGTGTATAACTTGGAATTGCCTATTCTACATTGTTCTAGTAGTTCGGTTGCAACATGTCCAGTTTTTCTGGAAAAATAGGAGACCATTTGTTTGGAAGTGCGCAAAGAACTTGTGTTGAATTATGCTCATCATGAAACACCGTGACGCACCCAACACAGCAACGAGGCTTCAGCTACTCAATAGCTACTACCATCACCAAGAACTTTTCAATGGGGTCTTTTGGAATCGTACCATGAAGAATCCTTCACTTGCTAAGTGAAATGGCGCGCTATGGCGTCAATGGACGGTAGTACGGAATCCTTGCTGTACGAGTCAGTATTGCACTTGACCGAGTTTTTTCTATGTCCTTGTTTGCTTATGTTTTATATTTTACTTTTCCTAATTTACTTCTTTTTTCATTTTCTTTTCTATTATTTTTCAAGTTTTTCTTGGTTGTGTTAAGATTTGAACCTGGAACCTCACGCCTTTTAAGTGCGCCACTACACCAATTCAACCATTTCACTGTGGTTGCTCCCAATGATTTTTCTTTTGTAGAGTAATAAATAGTGAACTTCTTCTACATACATTGAACTTGTGTCAGTAATATACTCGTAAGCAATTGAAGTGAGATCAAGCACAAATAGATACGAGTACAGAAAAAAGGACATCAAACCTTAAGTTTAAGAGAGAGAAAAACAATTTTTCGAAGTGCTTAATTAAAAATTTAAAAATGGAAATGGAGACTGATAATATTAGTTTTGTTAGAAATAAGGTTTTTTGCAAGTTAATTGTGGCAGGATAATTTTCTACATATATTTTCAAAATTTTTGAAAAACTTGCCAATCAAAGCTAACGGCGAAATTCTGTTAGATACTTAGATACGTTAACAAAATTATGTACACAGTTTAGAATTACGTCAAGTTTGTTTCCCCTCTTGCTCTCTTTTCAGTAACTCTTAAAATGTTTGTCTGGTCTCTATGGTTTTTTTTATATGTTGTAGCTGTGGGTTGGATCAAGTACACGTGATTAAATAATCACGTGTTAAATAGAGCATTTTTGGGGTTTCGTACTCATAGAGTGAAAACGAAACCATATTACTGATACTTCGCTGTCCGCATGGCCGTCAAAGGAAGCATTCTTCCAAACGGTATGAGGAAGAGAGGTGAAGTTTTCCCAGAACATATGGGGTACCCGGCCGCTATAAAAATAGATACTAAAAATCACACAAAGTTAGAAACTAAATGGGGTCCCCATAGAAGAAACTGTGAAATTTAGATAAAATGAGCTGCAACTTTTGAATCTTAACAGAGACTTAAAATTTGCACAGGACATGTTACAGGTTACATAGGATTCACAACAACAAATACGAAAAAACAACAAAAACTTAAAAACTAAAGGGTGCCCCCATGCAAGAAACTGAAATTAGGTGTGGCTCTTTAGCTGTAAGAGGTACATAAATTTGCATAGCATATTGAAATGTTACCATGCGGACATCCTTTAGTTTAAAAATTAGCTGTAACTTTTGCGCAGTATATCTAGTTATTTTTTGCCTACACAAAAACAGATATCAAAAATAACAAAAAAAAATAAATTAGAATTTTTATGGTGCCCAATGTATGGGTGCAGCCTTTAATTTGAAAATTTGCTTTTACTTGTTTTTTGAACAGTAAGAGATATAAACTTGATAGAACATTTTTCGTAGGATATCTAGTTGCCTAGCTATAGTATACAATAACAAAAACCAAAAACAACAAAAAGTTGAAACATAAATGTTTTCCAATGCATGGGGACACCCTTTAGTTAGGAAATTAGCGGTAACTCTTAAACAATTACTTGTCCGCTTGGGGCATTAATGTTTAATACGTACTTTTTTATTTTTATGAACATTTCATCATGTATTGCAAAGAAACCAATTTGTTTATTGTTAACAAGTAAATTTACTGCCTTGCATACAGGTTTGCATTTTTTTTTTATCAATGGGCAAAAACTGGGAGTTTGATGAAAGAAACCACGGCCACAATTCTGAAATGAGTCAGGAATATATTTTAAAGGTTTCACAAATCTGTTGTCTTTGCCACCGCGGTGCATCGTAAGTTTTAACAATAAGAAGCTATTTAAGTAAAACATAATTCAAAAATTCTCTACCCACTTTTTGATTGATTTTCATGAGCCATCCCTTTTTCAGCTTCATTTCAGCACCCTTGTGCATTCTTTGTACTTAAAACTTAAGTACAACTCGTGCTAAAATCAATTAAAATTTTGTATAAGCTTTTTCTCTATGTGTAGTAAGAAAACTGGGCAGAATTAAATATGCATCTTATTCTGTTACAAAAAGCCAAGGATTTAAATGATTTTTTCGAATTATGAGAAATGTGTGCAGCTCTGGAGACAACCCATATAAAAAATATTTGATAAAGGGCATATGTAAATACATACATATGTATGTTGTGCGAATTTCAGTACTCTGTCTTTTACAATTTGGGAGCTACGGCTAATTGTTACTTTACTTAGTATAAGTACACCTGGTAGTTTTCGACATGTTATTGTTTTTAAGATTTGTTATAGTAGAGCATCTGTAAAAACATACACTGTGCGAATTACAGCTTTCTATCTTTTACGGTTCGAGAGTTATAGCTAATTGTTACTTTTCGTTGTATAGGGATACCTGGTAGTTTTCAGCTTGTTGTTATTTTTAGTATTTGTTGTAGCGGCAAAGTACAATAACATCCTGTGAAAATTTCAGCTTTCTAGCTCGGAGAATGGACGCTGTGACGGACGGACGGACGTAGAAGTATCGGTAATAGTGTTTCGTTTCACTCTGATGAGTACGGAACCCAAAAAAATGAGTACCAATTATCCTTTCCGATGAAACGACGCACCGAACTGTACACTCGTTCAACTCGCTGTTGAACTACTCTCGGATTTTCCATAGCCCATATCCTGCAGTTTTGCTTATTAACGAACCTGCTTAATTGAAAATGGGCTTCTTCGCTCATAACTAAATTATGAATAAAATTATAATTTTCTTCTTTTTTTTGCCGAAAAAAAAACTGCATAATTAAATCTTTGGACTTTCTTGGACAAGCTGAATCTTGTATGGAAACTTTCCTATTGTATGCAAAAATTCTCTGCAGCAACAATCGTGAGAGGAGAAGTTGTGTCGAACGTCTCCTGGTTGATGTTTCTCCATCTTCCCGAGTTCTCCTCTGTATCGGTTCAATACTATCATCCCTTGTTGTGGAAAATGTGCAACCAGACGGTTTATTGTTGACTGTGAGTGTCCGACCCGCATATTAAAATAACGACGATATGCACGCTGAGTGAAAATGTTTTGGTTGATTTGAAAAATTAAGCTCAACAATTTGGGCACGTTGTTCATTTTAAATTACCAAAGTATTCTTTACAAAATACTGAAAAGAAAAGAAGAAAAAAAATATAATAAAAAAGTTATAAGCAGTTCAAACCCTTCCCTTAATTTTGGGTCACACTGCACAAGACTTACCTACTCCTCTATCGTAAAGCCTCCTCATTGTTACTCACCTTCTGTCAACTTGCACTCTCGCTTTAAGCAGCCATCAAGCGATTCAGCTATCGGGCGCACACCACATAACACTTATTTCTTTATTTCTTTAAAAAAAAAAAACGCAACAAGCGTCATAATAAATTGTGCGGAAAATATGTTTTATTACTTTATTTCCACTAGCACCTATTGCTTTTAAGTTTTGATTATTTTCTTGCATTACATTTACTTTTCACTTTCCTTTTAAGCACTGAAATCTTTTCATTTTACACAAGTACAGCACTTAAAAGTTTAATACGAGAAATTTCCTCTCAACTGAGATGCTTTCAACACACATAATACCAGCATTCTGACGCCATCAGAAAAATATCAAACTATGTTTGACATTACTGCAGCCAAGCCCACGCTGCTGTCGTGTATGGGTCCCTTTAGACTAAACTTTTGATAGTCCCAACTGAACTTCATAAAAGTTGATATTTTTTTAAACCCTTTGAATATTCAACCTGAAATTTAAAATCTGCAATTTCGATTTTAGTCTCATATTCAAACGATTTTATCAAACCTAACAGCCATACATAAACAAGAACAGAGATCGGAATATTTTCTACTGCCTGGCTTTTACGCTGAAATGTCATACCCAAACAGAAGCGGCAACGCTCCTTCGCTCCTTGCTTCATGCAAATTGTACGGGCATGAGAACTTTTGACAACAAAAAATAACTTCCACTTTTGTTAAGGTATGGCTGTAAGCCGATAGCTAATGCAGCAAGTGCTGTATAACAGCAGATTTATTATAATTTGAATTGTAACGATATCTACTTAAATAAAATAAATGTCAAAAATTAAGTGTAATAGTCCCACCTAGTTGAAAAAAGTCACTAAAAATTTATGGAATTTCTACCCTCATCTCGTCAAATGATATACTATGATTGTAGTCATCGTACTGTGAATAGTATACTTGCCAGGTCGTTTTTTCTGGAATGTTATGTTACTCGAACAGAACTCCATTTTCGATAATCTAGTCTCATCACTTACACGTGTTGTTTAATGCCATGGCATTTTCATCCTTGGTGATTAAACGAAACAGACTGAATAAAATATAACTAATTTTACAGATGTGGCTTCAACTATCGAAATTGCCAGGACGCCACTCAAAGTAGCAGTAACGGAAGATTTAGTGGCTGTTGACGGCGTTTGCTCTTATCTCCAAATTAAACCTTGTTCCATTTTTTTGCTGCACCATTCTCTTTAGTTCACTATTTTTTATCTACTTACATGCAAACTACACCTAAGAGAGATCATCAACCAATATACATATGTACATATGAAGGTTAAAATTATGCAACCTTCAACCAATAATACATATTTCTATTTCCACTTGGTTGCTTGTCAAAAATGAAATAAAGACATTATTAAAAACCTGTTTTGGTTCTCTGGTACATACACTCGAAAAAAAAAATCAACTGAATTTCATGTAATTTTAAGCAATATGGATAAGCAAACTTTAATTTAAAAACCTTTTCCTCTTAGTAAGAATAGAAAGACGATATGCATACATATTTTACATCTTTCTATTTTGATTTCAATTAAAAATTTGATTGTATCTGCAAAGGTTCATTCATATATCCATCAGTTTTGAAAGAAACATCTTAAAAGCAAAAGGTGCAAGCAAATTGCTAAAGAATGTAGAATTTATTATTCAAGACCAGAAAAGTCTACAAATGATCTACCAGTAACATTAAATAGTTATGTAAATTTTCTTTTTTCATTTTCATGGATTTACAAGTAACTCCCCTGCTTCCGTTTTCAAGTCATTAAAATGTTTGTTGTAAAATTAAATTGAAACTTTAACACAACATTTATTTCATCTGATGATTGGCAACACTTTACGTTGCGCACCAGTAATTTTGTTGCTCCAATAAATTGTAAATAAAAGCCAGCAACAACACCAACTACTTTATGTATATGTATAACAACAATAAAGAAAAACACATTTAAAATACAATTGAGTTGTGGAAACTAACAACAATAAAGAAAATAAGTCTGTTAAAGTGATACGGCAACTGAAGCAGGATGATCCAACCTACATATTTGTGATGGAAAGGGGGGGGGGGGGGGAGTAAAAAAATTTGTGTCATACTTTTTTCTATAAAAGCCATAAATTATACTAAATAAAATTGGAATACATACATTTTTAATAAATAAAAACAGTTTAATCATTGCGACAAAATTAGTTGTTAGACGGATTTCATTTCCAAACAATCATCCGTAACAGTTTTACATTTTCGAAATCAAATATTAGTTAACAACATAGATACGTAAGTTAAAAGGAAAAAAAAAAAATATTAAAAAAAAAATATATTGTAAAATATTATGCTTGAAGACGTACCGACTTACAAGAAATTTTCCTAAATCAACAAACACTGGACCTTAATCATTATAAAACACAAGGTTGATTCTATTGATTTATAATATCTGCTGCTACGTTTTTTTTAAGCGCAGTCAAATGTTTATTATGGTTCACAACATCTAAATGTTGTGTTGTTAGATTTACAACACAACTTACTACTCTTTTTGTGATTATGGTTCACAACATCCAGGAGTTGTTTTTCATTTGTAGAGCATATTACCGCAAAAATACTTGGCTGCATGCAAACAACTGCCAATAAAAACAACTCTACAACACTTAATTAGGGGCCGTAAGTTTTTGACAACATCTTATTATGTGTGGTAAGTTTTTGACAACACTTGCTACAATAGTTGTAAACCATAATCACTTTTCAAAAAATACAACACTAAATGAACAAATGTTGTAAACCATAATCAGGGCCTAAGTTGAATTGAAATGGGTGCAAATATTGACAATGATGGGTCGGCTTTATTATTATGGTACTAACTGCCCTAAAATTTAAAAGTGTGCCGCCAGATGCTTACAGATTTTGTAGGTGAAGCAGATGTTGGGTATACCATAGAGGAGAAAATAAAAACAGTAGTCTTTGAACATCTATGAAAAACTTAGAAGCTGAAAACAAACAAAAAACGTTTTTGGACGCTTAAAACCGTTTATATATTCGCGATTGTATATTCTGCTCAAAAACTTTCCTCTGGCAGCACTATTTTAGTAATATTATCACATTTTCTTAGTAAATTTCACAACTTAAACATTATTAACAAACTTCAAGCCTCCGGCAGACTTTGACTCTACAAACCTATAAAACTCATTGTTTTCAAAGCTCGGCTCCCTATTCTAAACTTTCCCCAAAATGTTACAAATTTGAGCTAAATACCATCTCTAATCAGGTGTAATTGAAGAATAACGTAAGCACGTAACGCACACATATGAATGTCTGTACTAGTAAGAAGCAAAATACATCAAAGCGAATAACAAATGTTTTAAAAGGCATGAATATGAATGTATTTTAAAAAATCGTTAGTAAATATTGTTTAAAAAAATTTTTAAATTTTTGTTAAATTTTTATGTGCAAAAAAACATTTCAACAGAGTTTTTGCTTTTAGCAGGGTCAGCTGTTTGATGAAAACTGTTGTTAAGCCCACAGACGCTTCACTTTTCTTTCATTATTAAAATTTTAGAGAAAGATGGCAAATATAAACTAATTGAGTAACTATATTAATATAAACGAATACCAAACTGTCATCACTTTTTCCATGTTATCGATAAAAAATGAGGTTATGGAAAAATATATGTATGTATATAAATGTATTCAACTTAAAATTTACATTGGAATATCAAGAGTGTAGCTGAATCAGTAGTTTTTGAGCAAGTTCAGCTATTTAAAACTTCTATTTTTAATTTTCTAACATTTTCTTTGGAATAAAAAGGGTACAACTTTTAAAAAACATAAAAAAAATTGGAATTTTGTTTTGTTTACATCCTTTCCAGCAATTGCAATTAATGCAAGAACAATTTAAATATGTATGTCAAAAACAACTTTAAGGTTAGAACAGAGTTTTGGTTTTTCTTGAGAGTGACAATAGTTTTTTTGTGATGAATTACTGTTTCGATCCTTGTTGAATGATGTCCAATTAATTAACTTATACCATTATTTTCTATAGAAAATAAGTGCACCATTTTTAGTAATATTTTGCTAAAAAATAAAAACGAAAGTGTAGATTTTACGTATGTTTTATTCACCATAAGGTCGTTTCGACATTTGTTTTAGCTTAAAAAAAAGCAAATTAAAATACATAATTTTTTAGAAATACAAACTCCGTTAGAGTTTGCTTCAATTGTTGCTGCTGTAAGATCCCTTTTATGTTCTATTAAAATCATATCTAAGTGATTGTAGCTTTTATGTCAATGTCAAAGGCAAAAGCTCAGAAATTGGTAAAATAAAATCTGACGTGCCACAGGCAAGCGTATTAGGTCCAGTTCTGTACACAATATATACTGCAGATCTACCCACAAAAAAACATTTCATGATAGCCACCCAAGCGGATGGCAGTGCAATAATGGCTACCAGTGATTCAACAGCTTTAACTCTCGTGTAAATCCCTCTCAACGCAATAAACATACGGTTAAAAAACTGGAACTCATGTTGCTTACACACTTAAACAGGGTGACTGCTCGCCTGTGTATCTTAACGGGATAATAATTTCCCCAAAAAAAAAAAAAAAAAACTGTGTTAAATATCAGGCGATTAACTGGGAAACATTATTTACAGCTAAAGAGAGAACAGTTTGATATACAAAAATTAACTGGCTGGTATGTCCAAACCGAGAATTAAGCTTATATAATAAAGAAGTACAATATAAAACAAAGCCTATCTAGACTTACGGTATTCACTTATGGGGAACTGCTTCATACTCTAATATCGACTGTCAATCTTAAGCTTTAAGACTCATAGTACACTAAGAGTCGCGTCTGTCGGGTATGGAAAGGGCTTCATTGAACGTTCTTCACTGCACGAATGAACAATTTCGTTTCTACAATGAAAGATATCACTGATGAAACGAACTTTTTCATTTCAGCTTCTTTTTCATTTTATTGAGTTCATTGAATTCAATAACAAGTTTACGCTGATATGAAGTTTAATATTTCGCAAATTTTTAGACATATGAATGAATTATCTAACGCACACAAATAAGTAAAAGCCTAATATTAATACAATTTAATTAAAGATTTTACATTTATTTCTTTAATATACACTCGGAATATTCTTGCAGTAAGTGACCGTAGTTTATTCAAGAAGTGATCAGTGCAGTTGTTGTTTAAAATAGAATGAAATTTAAATTTTAACTGATTTGTACAGTTATTGAAAAAAAATAACTACAAATAAATTAAGTCAAGTACGAGGCTGGCTCGCACACTTAGGGTTCCGTACGTATGTATGTGTAATGTATGTATGGAATGGCGTATGTGAATACATATGTATATTTTATAAATTTCATCTCTGGTTTTACAGTTACTTTATATGGTATGTGGACACCTAGTAATTTTCCACTTGTTGTTGTTGTTGTAATTTGCTGTTGTAAGGCATCTGGGAATACATACACTGTGCGAATTTCGGCTCTCTATCTCTTACGGTTCGAGAGTTATAGCTATTACTCTACGTTGTAAAGGGACACCTGGTAGTTTTACAGTTGTTGTTGTTTTTAGCAATTGTTGTTGCGGAGCATATGTGAATACACATATTGTGCAAATTTCATCCCTCTGTCTCTCACGGTTCGAGAGTAACGGCTAGTTGTTACTTTACGTTGTATAGGGACACCTGGTAGTTTTTGACTTGTTGTTGTTTTTAGCATTTGTTATTGTAGGCCATATGTGAGTACATATATTATGCACATTTCATCTCTCTGTCTCTTACAGTTTAGGAGTTACGGCTAATTTTTACTTTACGTTGTATAGGGACACCTGGTAGTTTTTGACATGTTGTTGTTTTTAGCATTTGTTGTTGTAGCGCATATGTAAATACATATATTGTGCGAATTTCAGCTCTCTGTATTTTACAGTTTAGCAGCTACGGCTAATTGTTACTTTAGGTTGTATAGGGACACCTGGTAGTTTTCGACTTGTTGTTGTTTTGAGTATTTGTTGTTGTAGCGGCAAGGTACAGCAACATTCTGTGAAAATTTCCGCTCTCTAGCTCTTACCGTTTCTGAGAATGGACGCTGTGACGGCCGGACGGACGGACGTACTTGTCTCGGTAATAGGGTTCCGTTTCACTCTGATGAGTACGGAACACCCTAAAAAGTAGGGATTTTCGCTGACAGTGTAACTTATGTTACACAGACATGAAGGAGCCGAGCTGTTAATATGTATATACTTATTTATAATTTGGTTTCTACATACATATGTAGCATACATACTCTTTACATAAATTTATTGTTGTTGAATTTGTTCTGATTGTTGCGATGGCAGCTGCTTTCAAGTCGAGATGCTGCATGTTCGAATCTCAGCAGAGGCTTTGCAGTACAACAATTAAATTACCAACTTGAAAAAGGAAATAATACACATAGAAAACTATAATTACATAAAATTATAATAAAAATAAATAAAAAAAAATGTTTACAAGTTGATTACTCATGAATTATTTGACAGTTAGAATAAAGGAAAAATCATCACTTTTACCGATTGGGTTCCGTAGACTTTCTAACATTTAAGTTCAAATGAAGTAATAAGTAAATTTAAATGAAAAACATTACATTACATTAAAACATTACAAGTTGTGAACTATTAGCCGAAATCCTCTTACAGTAACAGCCATTTTTCAAACTAGAGGGCCCTCCCTTGTATTGAACACCAATTAAATGTTGTAACTTTGTATTGCTATTAGTGTTTGTTGTTGTAGCGGGCGGCTTACTCCATATTCTGTGAACATATTACTTCTATAGCTCTGACCGTTTCGGTAATTGGGAACTGTGATGGACAGACGGAGAAGTCTCAGTAATGTTCTTCTGTGTTCACTCTGTCGTTGAATAACGTCCATTGAAATTAAAATTTTCAGAGATAACGCATTATTTGTATACATTAACACCGGTATTCATAAAAAATAAAACGTTGCTCAAATACATTTTAGAACAAATTTGATATGAAAAATTTGTTCTAAAATGTATTTTAACAATGTTTTATTTTTTATGAATACCGGTGTAAGTTATTAATTCTTGTATGATTAACATTCATACATCAAAAAAATTTTCGAAATATTTAACTGCATAATGTCAACTTGAACTTTTTATTGAATTCAATAAATGAATTTTGCGAAATATAAAATTTTTTATTGCATTCAAAAGAAAACTTTCGTGCCAGGAATGATCTTTTTCATGGTAGAAACGAAATTTTTCTTTCCTAGAAAGAAAAATCTTGCAGTCACTTATTTTTTTCTTCTTGCCATGCGATGTAAATGTTTAGAAAACTTTTCATTTACTTATTGCACGTGCCTTCTCATGTACACCTCAGTATTAAATGCATTTCGAATCTGCCTCTTCTCAAACAGGCATAAAAATACTGAATAAAAGATGTGCAAATGTAATCTGAACTTAAAAAATAAAAACGATTTATTGAAGCTCAAAGCAAACTGAGATAAAAAATACATAAAGTAGGGTGAAGTTAGTACTGTGAAAAGGCTAATTTATTAGCGCTCCAACTTTTAACTAAAATACATCAACTGCCAGCATGACGACGATGACGGTAGCGACAAGAAGAAGAAAAAATCACATTGTAATACAAAATAAATTACGACTACAACGTGTGTTATAGTTCCCAGAGCTTTGGTTTTGTTTAAATGAACTACGAACTTTAATAACATAAAAAACATAAAAAGAGCAATGGATCCATGATGTGTATTTGTTGTTGTCGGTGCTAAAATTACCTGCCGAAAAAAAGATAAGAAGTTGATTCCCCTTAAACTGAAGTTAAACGACTTGTTTTTGCCAGTAAAGCGAAGTACTTTTGGAAAGTTAATAAATTTAAGTATTGTATAGTAAGCACATATTGAAAAAAAGCCAGGAAGAAAGGAGGGCTTGTTAAACAAAAGAAAAGAAACAAAAATAGATACATACTCGTACCTCAAACATGATGGTTGATGATGTGAAGTGTTTTTTTTTTTTTTTCTTCTAATGGGTGTCTATTAAGGCAGTCTCACACCTGGAGTGGTATGATGTTTTTATTTTCTTCTTCTTTTTGGCTTTTCTAGTTGTGGTTTTCGCCCATGGAAAGCTGTATGGATTGCTGATGCATTGTCTTTAATCTCTTCATTCAGGAAATAATCAACACTTTTATAGACATAAGTGCCAAATTAAAGTATTTCAACATATTAGATTTTTGTAAAATGCAATAATTTAAACAAGAAAACACTTTCAAAAATTGTTTTAGGCAGTGTTTTTAACACTGGCAGTGTTTCTAAAGGTTTGTGAAATGGCTTAAGTTGCGGATCATTCATTGATTTGTTTGTCACTTAGCTGCTTTAAACAAGAGATGTGCACGAGACAAAAATTAATCAGCAGTATCTAAAGGGTGTTTTTTTCGATGTATAAAGCTTTAATTTGCAATAAAACAACGATTCACATGCATTTTATTTATCCGAAACATAATCTTGTGGCATTACATTTTAAGTACGATTTCTGGCATATGACCGCCACGGCTGACGCGGAAGCTGGACGTTCAATTTTCGTGACTTTTTCCAACATTTGTGGCCGTATATCGGCAATAGTACGGCAAATGTTGTCTTCCAAATGGTCAAGCGTTTGTGGCTCAGCCGCATAGACCAATGACTTTACATAGCCCCACAGAAAGTAGTCTAGCGATGTTAAATCACAAAATCTTGGAGGCCAATTCACAGGTCCAAAATCGATTGTGGCACGAGCTGTGTGACATGTTGCGCCGTCTTGTTGAAACCATATCTACTGGACATCATGGTTCAATTTAGGAATGAAAAAGTTAGTAATCATGACTCTGTACCGATCCCTATTGACTGTAACGTTCTGGCCATCATCGTTTTTGAAGAAGTACGGACCAATGATTCCACCAGCCCAAAACGCGCACCAAACAGTCAATTGTTCTAGATGTAACGGTGTTTCGACATACACTTGAGGATTAGCTTCACTCCAAATGCGGCAGGTTTGTTTGTTGACGTAGCCATTCAACCAGAAGTGCGCTTCAGCGCTAAACAAAATTCGCTTATGAAAATCGGGAACAACGGCAATCTCGTTTTGCACTAAAATTGCACTAGTTGCAATCGTTATTCAGGCGTGAGTCTCTTCATGATGAATTGCCAAACCAACCTGAGAATAAATCACTTGACAGCTGTTAAATCGGTCGCCATCTTGAACAGTAATGCCAACTTAAAGTTCTATACATCGAAAAAAAAACAAAATTTATATGGACCGGGAAAAAAACACGCTTGGCAACTTCCTTTAATTCTTGAATATAAGATCACTTTGAATTAAATGAAATTCGTTGGGTGGAAAATCACCACCGAAAAACATAAAATTAATCTTGTTATCTACGTTGTTAAATTGTTGTTTTTTTTTTGTCTGTGTGTAGTAGCAACCTACTTTGCATCAAATCGGCTATGAAAGTTGTAAAAGTACTATTCAACCCCACCTGACATGAAATGCTGATGTAAGTTCATTTCCCATACTGTAAGTCACTGCCTCCTGCTTGTGAAATAAATGCTGCCGTTATGTCTGGAAAATTTTGTAAAATACGATTTTGCACTTAACTTTAAAATGAATTTGTTGAGTAACCAAAATCAACTATTGTTAAACAAGGCTGAATTTATTTATTAATGAAAACACAACTACTCTATTTACAAATGAACGAAGGAGTAATGAAAAAGTTTATTAATACATTTAGAAAGTTTAAACAAAGAATATGTGATATGAAATATTCTGGTTTTACAAAGTATTTTTATGTAAGGTATGATTTCTCTGAAAACAGTATTTACAGGGTGAAGATTAATATATTCAACAACTATTAGTTAAGAAAAACACTTACAACATTTTAAATATGAAGCTCATTCGGAAAATAAGAAAAACTGCTTCAGTCTTAGACAGGTACTCGAACCGATCATTTAACTATCATCGTGTTATATATTGGTCTGCTCATCAGAGCTCTTGTCAACTTTCTTCTGTCACACAGAGCTGTATAAACATTTTACACCTTCAACTGTTTTCAGTTAAGCCCCTCTTTGTAAATCAATAAGCGTCATGCAAATTTAAAATTAAAATTTTTTGCACAAAACATCGGGAGTTTTAGAATTATTTACCTATCTACATTTTTTTTAATCGTTAAACAAGAAATTCTAAAATCCAACTGTAAGATTTTTTTAATACTACATCACTTACTCTAAAATCTCCTATTTGCAAGGTTAATTTTATTATTTGTCTTCATATTCCACACCTTGAGTTTTGTGTATTTCAGTATTAACATCATTATTAAGTAGAATTAGTGGTGCTTGCAACAAAATAAGTTGTAATAGAAATGAGGAAACCGGAATTACTTAGTCTTTGGCAAAAATACTAATTTGTTTTCGTGATGAATGTTTCTTTTCCCTTCATTAGTTTTTGACACATTCATTGAACAAACTATGAAAAAAGCGAATGGTATGTGCATAAGGATTTGCAAAATCACACTACTGATTTTCGATAATATACTATAAATATGAATATTATTTTTTTGCTATTGTGTCATCGACTTTTTGATAACTTTTGTTATAGGAAAAAAAAAGTTCCACTACGACAAATTAAAAAAAAATATAATTTTTTTCTTTGCCTTTTTTTAAATTTACTTTGTATTCTCCCATCATCGTTGTGTTGGACGTGGTCAAAACAATTTTACCACAAAAAATATTTTTCAATTCTAAACAAGTAAAATCTAAAGCCCGATAAAATAATTAAAAATTGTAATCAATTTTAATTTCAAAAGACTTAAAAGACAAATGGCTCTTAAAAAACTGAGTCTTTGAATTCATAATCACTTATTCAATTTAGTTTTAGTCTTAAATTCACCAATACAGCAGGTAAACTCACATACGCACGTTCTTCTTCTTTTTCAGGACTATTTTGATCAAGTCGCCGAAGATGATGAATTAAATTCTAACTGTCATGATGCAGTAAAGTTATCAACAAACAATTACAACAATCACTTTCATAATTCCCACCAAATGCTGCATGTGATACCAACAATAAATGCTCATAGCAATCAACAGCAGCAGCAGCAGCAGCAGAGACACCAACAGCATCAAACGTCAACTTATGAAATTTTAAATGACAATTCTTCGAATGTGGAAGCGTTAATATTGCAAAATCAGGTGGACACACTGCAATGGCAATTAAAACAGGTAATATGAGCATGTGAATTGCAAAACACGTAAATTAAAATACATAGAAACATAAGCATGTGCATGTGACAGTATGCATGAATCTAATGATTGAAGTCTTGAGCAAATCTAAAGACTTAAGAAACATACTTGTTTTACTGGTGTTTTTTTTTTGTTCTTCTTCCACTCATTATCAAAGGGAAGACAAACGAACGAATTGTAAGCTAATTAAGAAATATTATTTCGATTTCACCTTTTAAACAGCTTATTTTTACCTAAAAGTATGGACAATTTCTGATTCTTGCTTTTTGAAAATTGTAAATTTTGTGTAAAATTGTAAAAGGTCTTGTTTGTGGCCAAGATATTAATTTGTTTATGCGTAAAACTTTAATGGAACGTAATTCAAATAATGCCCTCAATAAATTGGATATTTAACCAAAAGTAGTCGATTTAGAGTCAATTTCACAAACTTGTTCAAATAACAATTTATGTATACATAAGTGCCGTTTTGCCACATTAAACAAGAATTCCAATTGAATGTAAATTAATATTTAAATACAGTTAGCAAACCGATTTAAATTTAAAATAAAATACTTCAAATGGAACTTGAGATTACTTTCTTTATTAAAATCGAAAAAGAATAAGTTCTCGAACTGATTGTTTTCTCTGCTCAAAACATTGATCGTATGTTTCGTCAGCTGATCATTGATATTTAATTGACTCTACGAGTATTGAAGATCAAACAAAATATAATGTTGGTGGTTATATCAGCTGCTCATCTAAATCAGTTTTAATTAAATCATTATATCATTCGATATTTATGGACAGCACTAGCTTGCTGAAATCAATTGTGTATTGCCGGTTTTTAAGTTCATATATATACTGTATATTGAACATTTGTCAATCAACGTTAAAAATGACAAACATTTATTACAGTAACGGTAAAGTAGTGTAAGGCAGCCAACACTGCTGCAGTAGTTTAATCGGGTTTTAGTACCCTACTAATGTCATCGGTGAGCATTTTTGCTCTGTTTTGCACACGGCAGAGTTACTCCAAAATAGATTTTTACGCAACATCTCAAAATCATAAAAAGTTGTGTTCGTTTTTGGTCGCATATACATACATAGGTAATAGGAATGCCAAGAATATTGGATGGAATGAAATAGATACATATATCTTAAATTGCTGCAAAAACCCCTGGGGTTTAAGTAGTTCTTTCACGGCGTGAACAATGTGTTGAGTCTACTCAGCTTCATACTGAAATTTCTTTGGAAAAATAGTAAGAGCTTTTGATTCTTGAATATTTATACCATTTATGAGTTCATGGAGAAGAAAAGTAACAGTTGAGTGCCAAAATTTATATAATTTCTTGTTGAAGTGGTGCAAACCGTGTTTGTGCTCGCTTTGCTACAAGTTGCTATAATTCTTTTCAAAAACAACTCAGTATCATTTTATTACGGACCGTTCATCAATGCGGCAATATTCTTATTTTGATACCGTCCCGGTCTCACTGTATTAACGAAAAATTTTATTTGATACCAACTTGGTATTGATGTAATACAGTGTTTCTCAAACTAATACTGTGACAGTTTTCTTCGTTTTTTCCTTGAAACGATGTGAAACACAACACAAAAAAAATGTACCAATTTAATTTAGTTATGGACTGTACCCCGATGTGTACAAGAGCGGAGCTTGCATTTTTTTTTTCTTTTATTGTTCAATGAAAATTATCATTTCAAATACAAATGAGAAACATATAATTTAATGATTTAACTATAGCATTTTAGTCCGTTTTGCATAAATACACATTCTAAGCTCATATAATAATCTATTATGTTTCAGTTTTAATTGGCAATTTAAATTATTATTACATTTGGCATATAAAAACCAAATGGAAGAACAGTTTATGCTGACTAGTGTAAATGTGAAGAGAAACGTAAAAAAATTTGAAAAATTAAACATAAGAAACGCACACTCTGCCTCCAATGGTTTTATATGACTGAAAATAAAAATGTGTGTTTGTCACGTCAGTGTTGCCGGTTTGGGTTTTACTTTAGTTTATTTTCATCATAAATAGCATATAGAACAAGAAATAATTTGGGAAAATTATTAGGCGTTAATACTGAAAAGGTATATTACCTGGATAAACCAATAAGCACTGTTATATTGGAGAAACCAGAGACAATAATGGAAGCAAACCTCGCGAAGCATATGTACAAAAACAAATGTAGACCTACGCACGTTAGAGAAACAGTGAAACTATCACATACACAAGGTGAAGGAATAAAATTTTAACGTAATACAAAACATGGAAATATGCAAACAAAAAAATTCGGCGGTTGAATAATAAATGGACAAATAAATAACAATGCAGACATAATCTTTGAACCTTTGAAACACATATACACTAAACATGGGTCATTTGCACACACGCAGCTAATCAAAGATACATCAAATTGATAATTCATTGTAAGCTTTTGTAAATATGTTAAGTCTTTGTAAACGTGGGTGTAGTTTAATTAATATTTTATGATGATAGAATTTTTATAATTGACATGATAATATCCATTTCAGTAAATACAATAATTGGGAAAGAAACTGTTAGGGTTGCGAAATCGTTAGTTTAGTTTGGGGGTTGCTGGAAAAGCTGTAGAAAAAAGTTGAACAGATAACACTGTGGAACAAGTTCAAGTTCGTAAAAGTTAGGTCGATTCTTAGAGTGAGGGATGGCGTTTGTTTATGTAACCCCCCGATTATGGTTCACAACATCTAAATGTTGTGTTGTAAGATTTACAACACAACTTACAACTCTTTTTGTGATTATGGTTCACAACATCTAGGTGTTGTGTATGTCACAGAGTTGTTTTTCATTTGTAGAGAATCTTTCCGCAAAAATACATGCCTGCACACAAAAAACTACCAAGTAAAGCCACACTTCCAGAAAGATGCACGCGTATGTTGCTTTCATTACACAATCACAAGCGAAAAACAATAAATTTTGACGTTTCATTGTCAAGTTTTACAACAAAAAGACATGGAGTGTTGGATTTCATGTAACACCGCAACTACCGCGTAGAAACGCATTGGTAAAAATGAAAACAATGAAAAACGTTTTTGCTAGAAAAGTACAAACAAAGCCATAAAAATTTATGTTTAATTTGGTTATGATAATGAAAGGACCAAAAAATTATAGATTGCAGTTTAAATCCATTGCAACTACAAAATACAAAATAAAACTGTTTTGTAATCGAAAAATGGGTAATAATTATGTGTATAGATGTATTTTTATTTATATTTTGTTAATAAATTTTAACAATTAATTGTTTTTTTTATATTTTCGCAAAACATTTTGTATGCACACTTATAAATTTTATAATTTTTTCGTAATTTAACTGGTAACATCAACAAGACAACACTTCAGTAGGTGTCGTAAGTTTTTGACAACATCTGATTATGTGTTGTAAGATTTTGACAACACTTGCCACAATAGTTGTAAACCATAATCACTTTTCAAAAAATACATACATAAATGAACAAATGTTGTGAACCATAATCGGGGCCTTAGTTCGAAGTTTTCTTTTAATCGACCTTCAAACTTTGCTCGCAAATGCCGATTTTCAACATATTGTTTATATGGTTTTTTGATTGTAGCTCGTCGACTAATTGATATTTTTTAAATCTGTAAAAGCAAAATTATTATTTTAATTTTTGCACAGGTCTTTATGTAAAGAACAAATAACTTAACCCAGCACCAAGTGTATTTTATTCGTTTTGGTTTTGATACGGCATCACTAAGACAGCAAATTCGTTCGAAATTTTTCGCTCATTTTTTTAGTTTCTGTTGCAAAATTATATAAAATAAAAGTTCATATAAAAAAGAAGAGAAAAGATGGTGCTTTAATGTAATAATATTTGCGTACACTCCTCATGTTTACAAATATTCTTGAGTGTTTTGGCAAATATATCAATTTATTAGACACTTAAAAAAGGTTCTTGTTGTAAATAAACGTTTATTAAAATATTCCCTAGTTATTATTTATGAACACACTTAACGATGTATGCTTATAATGTGTTATTAAATTATTTATTTTACCTCTTAAAATATTACCAAGATGCATTTTATACTAGAAAGAATAACAATAAGGTGGTAAGAAAACGTTTGTACCCTTGATATAACAAATTATTACAAGTTCTTTTTCGCTAAATATTAACCAAATATGATCTGTCAAACAATACATTGTTTCGGAGCAAGAACAAAGTCCCGAAACTTGTTTTTTTTTTTTTAATTAACTGGCTTTTGTTAGTTGGCTTATAAGTTTACTCAAACCCCTTATCATCTTCCGTAGCGTAACTGTCAACTTCGCTGCAAATTGCTTACTATTCACAGTCGAACCATAAATCTTTGAGAGAAGGTCTGAAATGCATTATAAAGCATTCCAGAGCTTTTTAGACAGTTTCTTTACAAATAAATTAAAGAAAAAGTATAGTTTTTTAATAAGTTTTATATACATGAAAGCCCAATGGTGAACAATAGATTTTGAGCTATTGTAGTGAAATGTTATTCCTTTAGGTCCAAAAATGAACCTTTTTTTAAAATATTTACAGTATTTTTCAGCTGTCTATATGCCGACGACATTTCGTTGGTGCTAATCAACTCATCAGTAGACTTGAAAAATTCTAAAAAGTTTGTTTGAAACTTAACTACTTATTCCATGATACCCATGAACAAAATGAGAATCAGCAATGTTCAAACAAATCTTTAGCACAGCAAACATTTCTTTCCGTTTTGCAACTTTTCAATTGGTATAACTTTCAATTGGTATAACTTTTCAATCGTATAATTTTTGTGTTAAATTTAGTTTTGATGTCAAAACCATAAATTCTCCTTTTTTTTGTTAATAAGGCAAACCTAAATATTCTCGTATATACATACATATATTTATAAACACACATAAATGATATCCCAAAATTAACTCAGAACTTAAATTTGATGCAACACTTAAACAAATTTGGCGGCTGACAATAAAAACACTGCCAAAGCCAATTTAATGGTTAAATGTTCATATTTTCATTCAATTAACAAATAGTAATATTAATCTAAAGACTGTGTTCATTGTTTTTTTTTTTATTTTTTGATTGATTGATTGATTTATTTCCAAAATATTACAAAGTTTAAATTTATTCTATTTACTATTAACACAAAATTCCTTACTAATACTAATACTTATCAATACTTACTTATCAAGGATTAGAAACAAACTTAGTTAACAAAGTATATTTAAATTATACATCTCTTAAAAAAAGGTCATTTATTGAAATTTAAAAAATCCACAAAAAAAAGGAAGTAAAAAAAGGGAGGCCTTTAAAGCTAAACTTAAAAACTAACACCCATATTCATAAAAACAATTGAAGGTTTCTTACACGTTTATTTGATAAATATTCCGTAGAAATACGTCAAATAAAAGCTTAATAAACTTACAACAATTATTATGAATATGGCCCTAAAACCTTAAAATAATTACACACTAAAACTTAACACTAACACAACAGTATTTACAAAAAAAAAAAAATAATAAAATAAATAAATAAAACAAAAAAACAATAAATAAAAAAGAACACAAAGCAACTAGCCGCACAGTACTACTGCGCAGTATTATAAACTGTATTGGATATCTCCAATGTCCTAATCCGCCTATGATAAAACAAAAGGTCTGCACCGTCGAAGATCAGACCGCCATCTCTAAGATTCAAGAGGTCTACAGGCGACAAATAGTTCCTAACCCGAACGGTCTCCAAACCAGCTGCCAAAGAAAAGCATCGGCGAACCAATGGCGGTTGTCAGAAGATCGTGCACCTTCCAAGAACTTAATCGAATTTCCGATCATTAAAACGTCAATACGTCCAAAGTCAACACCGTTGTAAATGGACCTACATGATGGCCTACGCAGTCTCCCATCCGTACCAAAATAGGGTCTAAGGCCAAGACAAGATACCAAAATTAGCCTTTCCCATCTCCTAAGCCTCTCCATCTGGGCTGAAGAAATTCCAAACCAGACTGGGAAGGCATTAGAGATGACAGGTCTCACGATTTGGCGATACACCAAGAGTCGAACTTTCTTGTCAAGACCACACCTACGCTTTAACACACCCTGATACGATGAGTATATTCGTTTCGTCCTGTCAAGAATGTCGTCTATATGCCTATAGTACTCAAAATTTTCATGGAAGGTGACACCAAGGTATTTCATTCTGTCCGACACCCTAATCACCTCCCTGTTAATCAGCAAAGCTGGCATATATGCCCTCCAGTTTTTATAAATATGTTTTCGTCTCCCCTTAAGTATCATAGTCACTGTCTTCTGCATATTCAAATTTAACCCCCACTTCTTAAAAAAGTCCTCTAAAATAGACAAGTACTGGTTCATCCTGCCATTCACTGCTCTCGCTATACCGCCCGATGACGCAATCAGAACGTCATCAGCATACACCAAAAGAAGATCATCCTCAGAAGGTTGAGGCATATCTGACATAAAGATATTATATAATACAGGCCCTAACAAGGATCCCTGTGGAACTCCCGCAAGGACCGAACCATCCTCAAAGAGAACATAACCAACACGAACCTTAAATATTCGATCCCTTTGTGTTCATTGTTTAAGTAAAGTTGTGTGTGTGTGTGTGTGTGTGTGCTTTTGAATACCCTGACTTTAATTCATATAAAAAGTACATCCATATCGTGACCCAAAGCCCAAGAAACATTTTGCATTAATTAATAATAAAACTTCTAAGAATCTTTACCTGATTTCGTCCCCTATATTACTAAATAAGTATACATATTTATAAAGGAAGCCCTTCCAATTTAAGATGTTTTAAACGAATAGTGTTTGTTGCGACTAACGTATACGCTGTGCTCTATGCACTGTTTGAGTTACACGTAGTATGTTTGTGGGGTTAAAATACATACATACATCTGTACATGTTCAACTTTGTGTGTTCAAATTACTTAAAATGTAATATTCTGTACATGTGTGTTCTAATACCATGACCATATTTGAATTTTTCTCACGACTTGTTTATCATGATTTTGGAAGTACATACATACATATAGTTTTAAAAACACGGACAAACAAAATAAAGCTAAAACTACATATCAATGGCGATATTAAGCTTTAAATATAAAACAAAAAATGATAACAACGTACGTACACAAGCATAAAAATAAAAAGAAAACAAATGTATTCTTCGCGGCCTCATGTTATAATAGACAAAGCGAGTGAATTTAGATGACTTGAAGCGTGTCCATTTAATTTTAATTAAAATATTCTTATGCATACATGTATGCATATGCATGTGTTTATTACGATATAGCGCATTAAATTGTCGATTGTTCAACATTGTACTTAATTTTAGTGTCATTTAATATTTAAAATTTAGTTGCACGAAATTGCTACCCTGCATCAATAACAATGAATTGGAAAAAATCAGGCTCACTGTTTTAAGTAAAGGGTGTTTTTTTTTTTCGATGTATAGAACTTTAAGTTGCAATAAAATAACGATGGATTATTCGATTGGCATGAATTTTATTTATCCGAAAGATAATCTTGTGGCATTACATTTTAAATATGATTTCTGGCGTATGACCGCCACGGCTGCAGCGGATGTAGTCCAAACTGCACGTCCAATTTTCGATAACTTTTTCCAACATTTGTGGCCGTATATCGGCAATAACACGGCAAATGTTGTCTTTATGGCTTATCCGCATAGACCAATGACTTTACATAGCCCCACAGAAAGTAGTCGAGCGGTGTTAAATCACAAGATCTTGGAGGCCAATTCACAGGTGCAAAACGTGAAATTAGGCGGTCACCAAACGTGTCTTTCAATAAAGCGATTGTGGCACCAGTAAAATACTAATGTAGTTAAATTCACCATCGATAAACACTGGTCCTTGATGGAGGTTCATCGCCAAAAATTTAATTAAGTTCATCCAAATTGTAAAAAACAATCGGACGAAAATGTTCACTATTAAATTCCTTTTTTGGGACTAGATGAATCTTTTAGATTAATGTAAGCAAATAGCGTTCTGAGTACGTATAGCCTTTAAATATCCAACTTTGCGATAGAACTGTCAGTTGCCAGATTGCGGCACTAGGCTTGTCATGTCCCAAAACATAACAGGCAGCTCTTGCAATAGAAATAATAGGGGCTCTATTTTCATTCCAGAAAAAGCAAAAGTACCTGAATCTCTGAGGGAATATGTGTTGGCATAGCTGTTTCTGTGTGTGTGTGTGTGTGTCTGTGTGTGTTTGTGTGTGTGTGAGAAACTAGACCGAGAAACGCTTCAGTTAACTCGTAAGAATTTTTGTTTCCCAACAAAGCAAAAGTACCTGAGTAACTTATAGTTATAAAAATTTTCAAAAGAATATAATAATGGGCATTTCTTGCTCATGTTTTTCAAGCACACACACATCGAAAGAAAGAAAACTGTTATCATTTGTTTTTCAAAAATAATGGTTATTTAAAAACTTATATTAGAGCAGCTTAAAGCTAGTATCATTTAGAACTTTGTTCGCATTGTGCAATAAAATCGAACACGTCATTTCAAAGATATTCATAAAAAATAAAATGTATTCATAAAAAATAAAATGTTGCTCAAATACATGTCAGAACAAATTTGATATGAAAAATTTGTTCCAAAATGTATTTCAACAATGTTTTATTTTGTATGAGTACCGGTGATAAAATTTAAAATTCTCATATGGGAAATTCTTTTTTTTTTTTTTATATCTTTTCATACAACTTGAAATACTGATGATTTTAGTAGTTAGACGACCAATACGTATTAAAAGAAAAGGTGTTTTTAAAAGAGTATTTTTTTAGTTTTTGCTTAGTGTAATTATATAATACGACCTCAATAAAAATCAATAGTCAGACATATTACTTCGTTAAATTATTAATTGGCTTCTTTATAAAATAATATTTTTTGTTTATTAAACGCGGATTTTTTGACAAATATTGTCTGAAGAGGGATCAAACAATCATTTAATCAACATAAAATATATATATTTTTTTTTTGTAAATCAGGCCGTAACTCTGTTCTTTTGATGTTCCCATTAAAGGCACATACTGTTATTACATTTGTCCAATAGCTTAACCAAAACTCGGCGCCAATCCAACAAACACTTTGGCTTTGATTTCTCAATAGTTTTCTTTCAGTAAGATTAAATTAAAAATTTGAATTTATTGTTAAAAATTAAATAAAGCATATTTCGTTAGAGCAATCTAACGAAAATGTCAAATAAAAGAAAAAGTAACAAACACAAAATATCTTTGCCAACTCATTTCAACTCAAACACAATCATGCCATATAAATATTATAATTACAAATACATATTTATCCATGCAAGTTTGTAATTAAGGATTTTATTTATACTTCAGCTTTGGTGTTGGTGTCTGTGACAATGGCAATCTTTTGCGCCAGCATATGTATGTATGTACATAAATTCATACGTTTGTTAATCCAAGTGAAAACACACCAACAACAATTACGTGTGTAATACGGACGTATGAGTATAATATTTTTTGTTGGTTCAAACATTTCGACCACTTTTCTTGCCAACAATCTGTTAATCTGTGTACTCTTCCATAACCTCCAAATGCAATTCAAATAAACAACAACACCAAAAAATAATACAGCAACGACTATCAATTCGGTTTTTGTATGTAACGAAACAATCGGGCTCTTTTTTTTTTCCTTATAACTTTTGCATTTTCAGATTTTTGTTAAATAATCTAAAATGCATCGCCAGCAAACACACTGCCTGCCCAGACACCGCTGCCACCGTCATCGCCACCGCCACCGCCACCGCCACAATAAAACTACCTCGACAGCCACCATCGTCATTGACGTCATTGTTATCACCGCAATCACTACTGTTGTTTGTAAATGCCAAAATTATTTGTTTATTTTTTGCTTCTTGTAAATACTTGCACTCTACAGTCAGGCAAATCGATATACATAAATCAGGCGATTTCATCAAACGCAATCAAGCTCATTCTAATTGAAGGCGGGAACAACAGGCATTCCCTTTCATTATGAATCCGTATTCTTGTTCACCAAATTACGTACTACATTTGGAAACTCAGCTGGACTCGCTTTATGTCTCGACATTGAAACTGCACTTTAATTATACAAATAAAGTTTTAAACTTAAGTCAACAGCGACTGCCGCGTATTCTAGCAGAGATTATTATAAATAAAAATGTGTATTGTGCAAAAGAGTGGTCAAATCTCGCTCGCACCCTTCAGCTGTCTGCAACTGATTCCAATAGACCACTATGTAATTACTGGAAACCCATTATCAAACTATTACAAGGCAAAGAGCATGAAGATAATATTGCCAGGGCAACCAGTTCTCAGCATCATGATCTGTACCCTGAACTAAAATTTGATACCGTTCCAAATTTCATGACAAATTCATCGTCTTATGTCACTAGCATGATAGTAAAAGCACGAGCAGGTCTGCTGAATTTAAATGCTAGAAGCTTTAGAAATAATTCAAATACGACATGCTCAATATGCAACCTCGATGTACCTGAGAACACTTTCCATATTATTGGTGTTTGCCCAATTTATAAAGAGTACAGGAGTAATCTCCTTGGAAAAAGCGACCTCAATACGTACGAAGTACTTAATATTTTAAATGGCTATGATTATAATGCTCTATACAAATTTATACAGCTGTGTATGAATTATAGAAAATTGCTATTAAATGAATTTGATTGCTGATAAAATTTGCTAAAATTTTGTTAAGTATTTACTCAAGTATAAAAGTTTTAAATCACAATGAATTATGTATTTAAATATAACTGTATTCTGTCAATCAGGCTTACAACAAAAGTGTTCAGCCTAATATAGATAAATAATATATTTACATAAATAAATTATTTAAAATTATGTACACATGTATATACATTTTATCTATTTAAAATAAATAATAATAAATATTCTTGTTGACAGTGTTGTCGATAACTCGATAACTATGTGCAAATGTTCGGTATTCTGCAAGAAAATATATTGACAAATTGTAGTATTGAACAAGATGTGCTGATCAAGGGTGTTTGCTACCCAGAAACAGCCGGTTGTCCACGACCTAAAAGCGACCAACCCAGGGTTGAACTTGAGCCTGAAAAAGTAATTTAAGGCCCGATTATGGTTTGCAACATTTGTTCATTTAGTGTTGTATTTTTGGAAAATTGATTATGGTTGACAACTATTGTAGCAAGTGTTGTCAAAAACTTACCACACACAATAAGACGTTGTCATAAACTTACGGCCCCTAATTAAGTGTTGTCTTGTTGATGTTACAAGTTAAATTACGAAAAAATTATAAAATTTTTGTAAGTGTGCATATGAAATGGAGATTTTGACTGGACCAACTCTATACTTCGGCTACGACAACGCTCCTTTTGACATCTCAAAGATGAAATTGGCGGGGATATATGGAAACGTACAATGTCTATTTCCAAAAAATATTGCAATGATACCTGTGACCTCGAGCATTCCGAAAAGTTTCTTCTATGTTAGGAGAGCTGCAATTAAAACGAGTCAAAAGTTATTACGCCTGTAGCAATAATCAGCTGCACAAAATAGGCATATCTGACAACAGGTAGGTTCCAGTCAAACTGCAGCCAAATTCTGCGATAGCGAAGATGAGTCAACAGAGTAATTTATCGCTTAAGTTTATGACAAAGGTAAACAGAAGATACAGACTACGAATCGCTTACACTGGGTGAATAGAACTATCTAACGGTGCCTTAGAAGAAGATTATCTTAGTTCTTGACGTTTTAAATACGCAAAAAATACGGCTGAAGAAGAGCCCAATAATATTGGAGGCAGTAAGCTCAATTACATTACAGTTGCCTTCAGTGGAATAGAAGTGCGACATATTTGAGGGCGAGGATTGAAAGAAGAACTGAAATCAGTACGGAGCTGCTTATACAGGACAACTCATTTCAACTTGCAAGTTTCTATGTAAGTTTTTATGATGTGTGAAAGATTGAAATTAAAGTTCAAACTGTTTGATCTAAGCGCATTCGTGAAAGCAACTTTAAAATGGAATCGACAAGAGTTTCTTCAACAAAACTTGATCTGTGTGAACAGGGAGTTAACGTCGAAAATCGTCGCGCTATTAGAAACAAACTTTTTACTTACTTGCTGTCCAATTTCGGGCCGCTTGACACAGATAACACGAACATAGTGGCAGTTTGGATCTGCTTTCTTCCCCCCTTGGAGTTATTGCATCGTTTAGGGAGTGGGCAGCGTGGAATCTATTCCCAATTCATCTATAAATTACGTGATTCAATGATTAATTTTTACATTTGTATTATCAATAGCGCTGTTCAAGTCTGAATCTGCTCAAAATGATTAATCATAAATGCCGAAAAGGGAGCGCCGTTAGCTTGGCAGCTAACAATTTTGTAAATTGTAAATTTTGTTCGATCCCAAAAACTCCCAATATCGAATTTGCCTGCATCGAATTTGATTGCATCTGAAGATATTCTCCAACAGCCCAATGTAGCATGGTGTATCTCAGCCGAATGGAATAAATAAGTCGGCTAAACCCAACCCAGTTTTCTTAACAAACTTTTGTTTTTGTGGCGTTTAACACAATTTTGAGCAGTTTCTGTTGGCTTTTAACTTCAGTATTTTGTTTGTTGGCTAACTTGCAGAAAAAAAGAAAAGAAAAATAAAATAAAACACACATTTTCACCAACCAACCAACCAACCAACAAGCATTATTGTCTGTTTTTCGTGCAAGTACCAAGTTTGTGTGTTTGGCTGGCCATCTATCAGGAGTATTTATCTGCTGCCTGCCTGCCTGCCTGTACAAATACGAATAATATAAATATTTTGTTACTTGAATTTGTCTTAAGATTATGCAACACTCGTACAAAATATTTGGTAATAAATTTTCCTATTTAAATTTATGTTCATTATTATTAATATTAACTGCATTCATACATTCATACTTTAGTTGCGAAAAGTGTTGTGACTATTTCAGGCGGTTTCATTTTTCTCAACTTTGCTGTATTTTGTGATTTGCAAAATATTTTCTATTTTGATTGAATATTGGCCATTTTTGTTGTAGAAAATTTAATTATTAAATATGTTGCACATCGAATACTGAGGTCTTAGTAAATAGGTAACTTGATGCCAGTTTTCGTTAAATATGTATGTATGTACTGTGACTGCGCCTAAACCCAGACTACTTCATCCAAACGAGTCTGCGCTCAGCTGTAATTACAGTGCTACACAGCCCTCTTTGGCGGACTAACGCATTCAATTAGACCAAAACTTAACGAAAAGAAACATTGTATCTTAGTGTCCCTAGATCTCTCAAAAGCATTTGAGAGATTCAGGTTTAATAGTTAAATTATGTAGTTTATTTAAATTTTCTAAACATTCATGCAAACTAATGCAGTCTTATTTGTCAAAAAGATTACAGTATAGCGGTTTTCATACTTCGTGTTATAGTTAAAATACTTTTAAATATAATACTTGCGGTTTTCACGCTTCGTATTAAAGCACCATTGTAGATCTTGGAGATATTTTAAATTTAATAAATCTTGATAAATTTAAAACTCGACAACAACAAATCTCATACATTTTTAATTTACTAAATTAAAACCTCTGCAATGCCAAAAAATCTAGTAGTAGATTTACTAAATGTAGTAAGTGGATTTATTTACAAGTATGAAACAGCTGACAGATTTGGCGCCACATTATTTTTTGCTTGCATATAATAAAGTGAATCGTAAACATTTCTTAAATTTGCAATGGAAAAGATCACTTTAGAAAAATGAGCCCCTGAGTTCAAAGACGGGTGCTGACGAGAAAGTGTGGCGGCTTCGAAACAACTAGTTGTCCACCCTGCTAAATGTCTTTGATGTCTCCCTTGTCTAATTTAATTAATATCCAATCACAAAAATAATATAGAAAGAACTTGAGCCTGATAAACTGAATACAGAAATAATTTATTTATTATTATTTTTTGTTTGTTTTGTGTATATATATATTGTTGTGTTAGTTCTAGGTTTTAGTGTGTAAATATTTTAAGGTTTTAGTTTTTAAGTTTAACTTTATTTTGGGGATATTTTTAAAAATTTCAATGAAGGACGTTTTTTTAAGAGATGTATAATTTAAATATACTTTGCTTAATAACCCTGAAGGAAATGTCAGTAGCAAAACTCTAGTGATTTACTATTGATATGGTCACCAGTACTAGTGACATATTATACCTCATACAATAATTGTTTTCTGTTGACATTCAACATGTGCTTGTCATTGCAAATCAACTACTAACGAAGGAACTAGTGACTAGGTGGTTCTAATGCGACTATATGACAAGAAAGAAGAAAAATCAAGACATAAAATTTGTCTACTCATTAACAATGTTGTCAACTCAATGTTTTCTTTCCAAATAACGTTGTTTCACGATTTTGGTGGGCTCACAAATTTCAACAAACACAACACTGTTCATAAAACAAAAAACTGGAAACACTTTGTTGACAATTTGATAAAAAAAAGTCTATACTATAGGCGACAAATGTAGCGACTTGGAGCCAGTATTCCCAGGTCAATGAATGTATTTCTTCCCCCCAGAAAAAATTTTAAAACCCCCTAAAACTCAATGTTTTTCTACAAAATCCCCCTAAAAAATTTTTGAGAACATTCTTCTTTAGTTTGCGAACAGTGTTCCCAGGTTTGATTGTGTATTTCTTCTCCCCAGAAAAATTGTAAAACCCCCTAAAACTTAATGTTGTTCCACAAAATCCCACTAAACAATTTTAGTGAACATTCTGCTTTAGTTTGCGAATCACCATACATATGTATTTTTCAGTGCATATGTTATGATTACAGGTGTATGTATGTATATTTATTATAAATTTTCGATATATTTGTTTTCACATATTTTGAGATCTAAGTACATATTTATAGGCAGCTGGAAATTGTTATTTGCGTATCTAGAAAAAATTAAGTGTCTCCAAAAATATAGAGAGTTTCTAAGTCTTCTTCGCTCTTTATGTTCTTTTGATATTTTCATAAAAAGAGTTTCAATTTTGTCAAAGGTTCTTAGATATTTTAATTTTGCCAATTCTTAAGAAACGGAAAAAATTCAAAGAAATTACCCATAAGGAAAAAATTCATTCAACTCAACAAAAATAGTACTTGAAGTTACCAGCTGCAAAATTCTGTACTTGAAACTACCAGATGAACATAAAATATTTCATTTAACTTTACTTTAAAAATCGTTAAATTCTTCAAATTTATCAGTTGAAAAATCTTCTAACTCCTGCCATTTTACCGTTCAACCAAACACAGAAATCCCCTAAAAATAAATTGCTTCCCCCTAAATTTTCTCCGAAAGAATTTAACACCCCAAACTTACCCCTAAAAGACAAAAAAGCCCTTAAATCTAGGGGGAAACCCCCTAAACTGGCAACACTGCTTGCAGCCACTTGACTCTAGATCATAGATGCCCAATGTAGTAGTATTGGCGAGAGTGACAAAGTAACACTGGAAGAAAACAATTTGCTATTCATTTTATTTAGTCGTCAACGAAATTGAGACACATGTGTGGCGGGTGTTGTACATATTTTAGTAATACTCTGGGTAGTCTGAAATATTTTGAAATAAAAAGATTCTTCGAAGTGTTTATAAATTTTCCCTCAATTAATCATTGTTGATCTTGCAATTAAAAAGTAATGAAATCTTCTATGGATACTCTTATTGCAGTTACGCAATAAAAGTATATTTCTCAAAGTAGAAGAATTCAGCTTATTGCGTTTTTTTGAGCAAATACAATTCATGTCTGAAAATATTTGTTCGCAAAGATACGCTGAGGGAAATATGGATAAATATTTCAATGAAATCTTCTTTATTTCGGGATATATTGTACCCTCCAGATTTTTCCAGAGTTCTATATTGATAAAATTATCAGAGAAATATAATTCACTTCGAAGAATAATAAGTTCTGTTTGGATTGGAAATTCGTACTTTAATATATCGCATTTAAAAGGGTTTTGAAAAATATCCAGTAAATGTTTAATATTATCAAAATCCTTGTCGTAAATAACAGAAGTTTTCGGAAAGTCCGAAAAGTCTGCAGAATCAATTTGAGCTGCAAGTAAAAATAGCTGAGTTTTAAAATCCAAAAGAATTTTAAACATAATCATATACATACATGTTCATGAATCATAAACATGTTCACTGACAGCAGTCTCGATGACGATTAAAATGTAAAATAACACACAGAAGTTCTTCAAGTGTAGTTTGTCTCTCGCACTCAACATGGTGATTTCCTATTGGTTGATTGACGATCAAACAAAAGAGCGTAAGTATAGGTGTGAGTTTAATTTGCTGATATCAGCCACTACTGGGCATCTATGCTCTAGATTTCCTTCAGGGAAGTTTGTTTGTAATCCTTGATCAGTATTAGTACATAAGGAATTTTGTGTTAATAGTAGAATAGAATAAATTTAAACTTTGTAATATTTTGGAAATAAATCAATCAATCATATACCCATGAATTTCGTACGGATTTTAAGCCTCAACGGGATTAATTCCCTACTGGGTTTTGTTTTAAGTACGATTGTGTGTTGTGCGCACTTAAATTTTCAAAAATTTAGAACTAGATTTTTCTTTCTGTGTTGCTGATAGGAAAACAGATAAGCGAGGAAGGGTACAATTTTCAAGAAAGGAAGTTCAGATAGTATCTGTCATTTTCAATGACATTTTTTGTAGCTGTATTTTGAATAACTTTTGTCTACGCTTGACAACGACAGTGTTGAGTTTGGGAACAATGCAATTGGGTTGCCTCCGGGAGTCTGTTGCAATATAAGCAAAGCATCATGTGTTTAGGAAAACAATCAGTAACTATAGTTTTATTGCGTATAATTGGCGGAAAAACATACATTTACAAGCTCTGCTTTCTTTTTCTATATATTAAAAGTTCTACATAAAACTGATGCGAAAGTAGAAAGATGCTGCTGATCGGTTTGGCTGCTTATTTTTCTGTTTCCTAAAAGGAAAATTCATTACATTCTTCACAAATGAATGGTTATTAATCAATTGGCATCTAATGCGAGTGAGAAAATGTGTTTGTTGCATAGAAAACCATATACATATGTATTTTCCTCACTTTATTTCCACATGCATATTTTAATTTAATTTTATCACTTCGCTTATCATGCATGAATGTCATGTTTGCGAGATATTTTTAGTCGTTTGCAGTTTTTCCTCACGTTATCTTAAATCTCCTACTGATTTATATTGACAAATACCGCTGCTAATAAACACTATTATGTTTTAGTTTTTTGTGTTGTGTTGTGTTGTGTTGTTTTTTCACCTGTTTCATTCGTTTTGTATTGTTTTAACACAGGTGGAAACCAGTCGTGACATGTATCGTGCTGTTATGGAGGAAGTGGCAAGATTTCTTGAACGTTACCAAAGTCAAAAGAGAGAGCAACAACTACAACAGCAGATGGCAGTACATAAACATTGTAGCAGCAACAGCAGCAAGTTGGAACCAATTCCACGCTCAAAAAGTCTTTTTCAAGTTTATGTGGCCGGAGGTCATGAAAAGTCGGCAAGTGACCACAACGATTTGGATGAAACAACTTTGATGTCGACGACAACAGGCACATCTTATATGCGCACACGAAGCAGCACTAATCTGATCGATTTAAAGCAGCAGTCAACGAATTCCAGTTGCGGTGGCAAACATAAAAATGATATTTTTGAGCCGAGCCTGCCGCCTTCTCAGTCGTACAGTGCCTTTAAAGATTTTACCTGGTGAGTTTGAATTGAATGAAAGAAGTATTGAGTGTTAATTCTTGTAAGTTTTTTTTTTTTGCAGGCGTCGTTCCCCAAAGAAAACTGATTCACGCTTGAACTTGGCTAAAGAAAATGTAGAAGAGAAACTCAACCAGGAAGCATTTCGCCTGTTGCGCACCATACAAAATTTGCTCAACACTTCCCATCACCAACCAGACTTAACGCATCATCGCCTTTCGTTGGGACCTGAAGCGATCGCAAAAGTGGGTCGTTTATCAAAAGCCATGTCCACAACATCTGTAATGACGCTGTCTGGACCGGCAATGCTCAACTCGACAAGCGTCAACAGTAACGGCTCTGACTCAAACGACATCTCACCCACCACCATAACAGCCGCTGCCACTAATGCTGCCGCCAACAATCTTGCCCCTGAAATGCTTTTCTTGCGTTCTGCCAACATGCGCGACTCTCGCATATCATTGCGCAGCTCCACGGATAGTTCGGTTCATTCTACTTCGTCGGCCGCTTCGTCGGCCTCCTCAAAAGTGGAAACAGATGAAGAACACTTAACTTCATATCATTCGCCTCCCAATATTCTTGTACACAAACCACATCATCACTTGGCCGGCTCCAGCACAGAGGATGAGAGTGGCTTCAGTTCCATTAGTTCGTTTCCCGATATTGGAGTACCTCTCAATTCTACCATGCTTTCGAATACCAATACGAAGGGTAAATGTCGTTTGATTGGCAAAGAATTGAAAAGTCTACAAGCCAGCGAAAAAGACTCTCAGGCGGCAGCTGACAGCCGTAACTCAACTTTGAAAGCCAATGTCGTGGGCTTGCCTTTGAACTCCTCTCAAGATATGGCCCATCGCTGGGACTCGCCCTCCAAAACGTATCACAATGCCAGCAATAAATTTCAAAAATTTTCCGCTCTAGCAAACGAAGATTCCAATACTGTATTATGGGTTTAAATTTTATGTCCCCCCCCCCCTCTCCCCACAACTACGATTCATTTTATATTTTTTCTTTTTTTCTTTCATTCACTATTTTGAATACTTTCGTAAGTAGACGGAGGGTAAATTGCACCAAGTCGCATCTACAACATGAAATTAGAGACAACAAAAATAAGTACCTAGAGGAATAAGTTTTGTTGACTTGGTGCAGTTTACTTCGCTTCTCTTCGAGTATTGATGTACTTCTCAACACCCTTCACACATACACACATGTAATTCTTTGTTATATATCCATACATATGTAGGTATTTAAACTCTCATTTTTAAAATCACAACACGACGTCAGGACTTCAACGAAAAACGATGATAACAAATTTTGTAACTCTTTCAAATAGATTTTGTTTTATATAAGAATTTGCCTCACCACAATGTGATGAACTCATACAAGGAGCTTCAATTTCATACTTGTGTACAAACTAACAACAGTTCTAGAAAATATTTTCAGATTTATTATGGATTTTCGTTGAAAGCCTGGTGTCGCTCCTAAATTTCCGAAAAATAAAAATGTCATGAATACTTATCGATATGTACTCACATCCATCCATGTTCAACTTTTTATGTAGATTTGTGCCTTTTGTTTCAACAAAAATAAACTCTTTTAATACATGCATATTTATTTTGAAGTGGAAAAAACAAGAAATATTCTACATTTATTTAAAGCATTTACTTATTTGATTTTTTCAAATCGTAATTATAAGAACTTTATCATAATATTTTGTAATGTTTGAAAACTTATCAATAAAAATCTGAATGAAGTATTGAAAAAATAGTTTGTCATCATTCGTGCATTCATTAGACTAAAATGAATTCGAGTATATTTGCTTTCGACTTTTGCAAAATCTCGCACAGTCATAGCGAAACAAGAACGTGTTTTTGGGGCTCATATCATCCATGCTCACGATCAGAATAATTTTCCTCACACTTCGACAATGCCGTCTCTTCAATGCAGAACGATTTCTTTCAAAAACTTAGTATGAGCAGTTTAGAAGAATTTTTTATTAAATTAAATATTATAATATTGAAAATTTCATACAACATTTAATAAAAGCATGTCTTCTGAGACACTTTGGCGCTCATTGCGAGTTGCATAGGACGGACATTAATTAAGGATTATTTCAATACTGTTCTGTTTGTATCTTTTTGACAAACTTCGTTAGAGACACGACGATTTCACATAAACAGAACTTCATATTTAGTAGGTGTGAAAGTTAATAGAATATTATAGCATATACAACTCTATTTTGCCTTAATTCGACTTATGCTGCTTTCGCTTGTGACGCGGCCTTGCTATTCTTTTACTAGCCGCCCTGACCTCGAAAAACACCTTCACTAGATACAGTGCTACAGAATTTTTCCTGCTCATTTCTTTCGAAGTTTATTACCACAGCTGGCGTGTGGTGCGATTTCATTTTCAATATGACTGTTTTCCGAGCTATTTTCTTTTGCAGTGTAACACTTATCTAAAAACGTTTGTCCATGAAGAACGGCAAGAGATCTCCTCTTATACATTATACATATGTATATACATATCGAAGTGTATTCTACCAATTCGTTTACTCTTTGCAATCCACGCTTTTTGATCTTAATGTCATGAAATTTATGGTTTCAGGATATTAATTTTCATTCCTAAACAATAAAGTTTCATAGACTTTGAAAAAAACAATGTCCAGAGGTATAACTATTGATTTATGCTTGTATGCTAAAAAATTTAATAACAGCATATTAAAAATTTTGTATGGAAATTTCCATATTAAATTTTTTAGCATACAAGCATTAATGTTTGGTCTTGCACAACATACAGCTTGTTGAGTTAAAATTACTTGTACAATTATTTCACCTGATTTTTAAAATTTTTTTCCTTCCACACAAATTGACTCCGGTAAATGAACATTGCATTTGTAGTAGACATTAAGGTAAAGTAAATTGAATAGAAAGTAATACAAGGAAAAGAGTGTGAACGGTTTTTGAAAACCCAAAAAAGTTAAGTTTTTCGTGAAATTTCGTGAACTGACCTAAAATGATACTGACGCACTATTTTAATTTTAAATCACGCTCACGCACTCACACGTAATTTTTCGTGTGAAATTGTGTTCTTACATTTTTGGAATACTGATTCACTGTTTACAAATTATAGAATATAGCATTTTCAGTTTAAATGAAACCTTTTTCAAAATGAACGAAACCTTTTTCAGTTTAAACGAAATTCTTTTGAAATTAAACGAACCCTTTTTCAAATTAAATTAAACCAGTTTTAAGGCCATATTCATAATAATTATTGTAAGTTTATTAAGCTCTTATTTGACGTATTTATACGGAATATTTGTCAGCTAAACGTGTAATAAACCTTCAATAGTTTTTATGAATATTGGTGTTGGAATTTGTAGGTTTGTCATATTTTGTTGCAAACATTTCTTTTTTTTTTTGAATTGCAATTTTTTTTTAATCGATTACTGTAAATTGTTGTTGGTGTCTGATAACGGTTGGATTAATTTCTTTACTTTTTATAGAGAAAACATTTTCTAAGATAAAATACCACGCCCGATCATTATTAAGTGACATTACCACAGAGTATAACATAGTACATAAGTGTAATTGAGGAAAGTGTCGCACAAATTAATCAAAATGATTGTGCGAACTATGTTATGGATATGATCATGATAATTCCTAAAGCGGTCAGTGGACAAATTCTTCATTAATTTTGTCATGTGAGGTTTAGCCGTATCTGATTATTTACATACAGTCTGGTAACACAATATTGAACAACCATGTTTTGTATTATTCTTTATGTTGGATATTCTTTAATAATTACTCTTGATTTTAACGTATAGTTTATTTGATCTTTTATTTTAATAATAAATTTAATTTTAAGGCTTAAGATCTTTTTATAAAAATGTTTGTAACAAAACAAATATATGTATTTATTTATTCAATATTTCGCCCACAATTTGTTGGCTTCTTCAGGAATATTTTTTATATAAAAAAAAAAAAATATTCCTGAAGAAGCCAACAAATTGTGGGCGAAATATTGAATAAATAAATACATATATTTGTTTTGTTACAAACATTTTTATAAAAAGATCTTAAGCCATAAAATTAAATTTATTACTTTAATAATTACTTTTAAAACAGTTCTTGAATAAACGTGAACAAGCAAACAACTAGTTTTGAAATTTTACTCGGTTGTCCTTACAATTTTAACAAGTATTATCATTTTTATGAATGTGTATAATATGTTTTATTTTTTCTTTTGTTTTCTATTAAATTCTAAAATTGGTTTAATTTAATTTGAAAATTGTTTAATTGAATTTGAATAAAGTTTAATTTATTCTGAAAAGAGTTTCATTTATCATGAAAAAGGTTTCGTTTAATTTAAAACGAGTTTCGTTTAATCAGAAAAAAGGTTTTGTTCATTTTGAGAAAGGTTTAATTTAAACTGAAAATGCTATATAAAGTAGAATGTTTGAACATATTTTCATAAGCGTTTTCAAGTTGGCACCAACGAAATGTCGGCAGCATATGGATGTGCTGAAAACTTAAACAGCAAGCAGCTGTAAATGTTTTGGTTTTTTGAAGTTTTGCTCTGGCTTCGATGACAAATAATAAGCTATTATTTTAAAATAAATAAGTAAAAACTAAAAATTTCACAAATGTCTGAAAACTGAAGAAGTGTAGATGGGGGTTTAGTGCAAAGCCAGTCTACTAAAAAAAATAAAATATAAATAAATAAAAGTACACAGAGTTTACATTTATGTACATACGTATTCACATGTACGTATATGCATTTATTACTCAATATTTGTAAGTTTTCTAATACTACGACACATTAATTGTAGACCTTTTTGCAAAGCAAATGATCGTTTTGCTCTCTTCTGAATATCAATCACATGATTTAAAGATACATCATTTTAAAAAGCCAAAAATTCCCAATTGTAAAGATGTATCTATGTATTTTCATAAATATGTATGTACATATTGGTGACATATTGGAAACATTTTAAAACTTCTAAAAGATCTGATCCAAGTCAGCAATTTGAAGTATAGGCCATATTCATAATAATTATTGTAAGTTTATTAAGCTATTATTTGAAGTATTTCTACGGAATATTTGTCAAATAAACTTGTAATAAACCTTCAATAGTTTTTATGAATATATAATTTATGTGATTTTCAGATTTGTTAGTTAAGGTCTAAAATCAAAATTTAGCATGATATATGTATATGTATGTATGTATGTATGTGTGTATCTATGTAAATGTAGAAACAGTCGCACATTGATTATTACACAGAACTTTGAAAGCATACAGTTTTAAAATAAGTTTGCAGAACAATCAAGTTGTTGATTTATTTACATAAAAACTTAAAATATATATTAACACCGGTATTCATAAAAAATAAAACATTGTTAAAATACATTTTAGAACAAATTTTTCATATCAAATTTGTTCTAAAATGTATTTGAGCAACACTTTATTTTTTTATGAATACCGGTGTTATAGTTTAGGTTGTTGTTTCATATACATATGTAATTGGATCTTATTTAACTATAAAGCATAATTTTTAAAAGCATAAATATGTATTTGAGAGATGTGTGTGTGTATTCATGTTGATATGAAACACATTTGAATGAATAAAATATATGTATATGTATGTATATTTTTTTATGTACAAAGATTTTACACATATTAAAGAGAAATGACGAGCATTGCTTGAATTTAAGAAAATCCTTTAAATAAATATTACAATAAAAAAAAAGAACTTATTACTACAACATGCCCGACTAACGCTAACCAACTCAATAAAAAAAAAGCCATTAGTATTTATCAAAAAGTCTTAAGTTGAGGTTTCTTGAAAAATAACTTTCAATATTTGATTACTTTATGTTAAGAAATTACTTTGCTAAAAGTACTACAGGCTAAAACTTAAACTTGGAGTGTAATTTGTTACCATTTACACAGAATCGAGTTTGAGTTAATTTAAAGATGAAACAAAAATAACATTTAAACGTGTATGTGATTAGCGTGCCTTTCCACAGGCACATTCAAGCGACCCCTCGTACAATTTTTATACAAGCAAATCAAATGAAATGAATGCTATTCATGAACATTTCTATTGACATGTTGCGCGCTTGTGGTGACACCGAAACATCATATTAAACATTAAACACTCGTAATCATTTAAAAATAAAAGTACTTAAGGCGTTATATTAAATTAATATAGTAATTTGAGAATATACATATGAACGTATGTATTTATTTATATACTATAAAAATACTTTTAAGCAAAAAAAGGTTTAAAGGTTCTTTGAGCAAATATCTACTTATTAGCGAAATTATTTTTCAATTTTAAAAATAAGTGATCGAATTTCTTTTTTTTTTTTTTTCTTTATCAACGTCATGAAATCAGAGTATTTGAAATACTGTTGCGTACATTTGTTAAAAACTGCTAATTAGTTTTTTAATCCTATAAACCAGTGACAACTCTTCACTGAAAAATTAAGAAACGAGATTCTTTTAACTAAAGTCGACCTTTGTCTGTTTTTTTTTTTTGTGTGTGTTTGTTTAAAGTGTCTTTCATTATAAGACACTAGGACGCCAGTGGTGATGATATACATAGTGATAGATATTCTTTTTAGTCACAATAATGCTTAATGTAAATTATTTTCATATTTTCGAAAATAGGAAAAAGAAGAGTATTTTCTTTGCAGACAATGAATCGCATACTGTTTGTTTGTTTGTTTGTTTGTTGCTGTATCAACTGCTTGTTATGGTCGTCTTTGTTGAAAGTGATTGCAACGAAAGTGAATTTTGTTATTCTACTTTTAAATTCGTCCCACACTTAAAACACATGACTTGTTTTTGCGTGATGGCTGCACCGATAGAGGAGGTAATACTTCTGATTGCGCCGAAGGAGAACTGCTGCGTTTGCCAGAAATTTCTTCATCAACAACTTCCTACAAAAAAGAATGTAAAATTAAATCAAATAATCACGTTTAATTAGAATTTCCACTTTATGAAATAATGTTAATAAGAATCTTGAGCAGCGGCCAACGTGTAATGGATTTTATGTGACTCGTCATTGTTTATTGCTTCTCTTTGGCAAAAATAATATAAATAAATAAATTTATTAATTTAGGTCCAAAAATGAACCTTTTTAAAAAATATTTGCTATCTTTTTCAGCTGTCTATATGCCGACGACATTTCGTTGGTGCTTACCAACTCATCAGTGGACTTGAAAAATTCTTAAAAGTTTGTTTGAAACTTAACTACTTATTCCATAATTCCCAAGAACAAAATGAGAATCAGAAATGTTCAAACAAACCTTTAACACAGCAAACATTTCTTTTCGTTTTGCAACTCTTTTACTTTTCTTTGCAACCTTCTATTCCACTGTACAACACATGATTTCGGGACTCAATTCTGATCATTGTTTATGAAAGTAGCCCCAAAAAGAAGAACTTCTGCATCGTTCGTTTAGTCTTGGTACCTCAAATAACTTAAAAATTAATTTGAAGTTAAGAAGTATCGTGTTGGGGAGTTTGTCACGTTTTAGGCTCTTTTGTTTGTCATAACTCGAGAGCCACTAGTCCGAATAAGCTGAAATAAATTTAAAAAAATTAAGAACTACAATTGCTTTAATCTCTGTATACTACGTTTCGCTACATAAGCAAAAGTTTCGCAGTTATAAATAAATGTATGAAGAAAAAAAAATATTTTTTTTTCCTAAAAAATTAGATTTTTTAAATTTTTAACTCATAAAAAATCCAAAACGGTAAAAAAGTGTCAATTCCTATTACTTTCAAGTAAAGTCGCATAACCTATGAACCAGAAAAAATGCAAGTAGTTGCTACATTTGAATGGATATATAAATTAGCTGAAAACTATTTTTAGGTCTAAATCAATAGCGGTTCTCACTCTTGATAGTAAACTCGGTTGCACATTTGGTTAAAGTAGCAGATTTGATTAAAGTACTAGTGTTTACATCACTGCAACAACAAAATGTACTGAACTTTTATTTACTACGCTGTGATTAAAAAATCAAACAAAAAGCTTTAGTTAACATTGCAAAAAAAATTACTGGGAATCACAGATATCCTGTGCAGTGAATCGTTTTGCCGGCCAAAACTTAATTTTGTGTTGAGAAAATAAAAAATATGGAAAAAACAAATAAAAATATACTGGTGAAGAGAAAACGTGACAAAATTCACAACAAAAGGTGGACAGATAAAGAAATTCAGCATGTTTTAGAATATTTGCAAGAACATGCAGACTTTGAGGTAAGAAAGTCATTCGAGCTTCGTGGTAAAAATCGTAGTGAATATAGCAGAGTGATAAAATTAGTATCAAGAGTGAAAACCGCTAATATATAATGTGCAACATGACATGCTTCTCAATAGGGTCACAGAGTACACAGAGATGTTAAAACTGACATTTGAAAATGGCTTAAATCAACTTCTAGACAGATTGTGTAAAGAGCTAGGCTATAGTATGCATTTTTTACGAAAAACAAATGTAAACAAAACAAAAAATAACACGTTTTTGTGAACAACCACCACCGAAACAGCAAAAATTTAATAATTTAAAGTAAATTAAAAGCAAAAAATTGATAAAAAGTGGTCAACTAAAAGTCCTCTTTGACTTAGGATTTGATTATACATATTTGAGTGTTTGCAAATTGATTACGAAGAGCATGTATTTTTTGCTCACAAAACCACCACTACAAAGTAAAATTAAAGCAATATCTTTAAAGTTACAAAATAAAACACAATTAAATAATGTTTAGCACATTATAAACAGTGAATACTATAAAGTTTTATATTATAAAAAACCATTTAATACACTTTTTAAGCATTCATAAATTTATAATACAAAAAACCACCACTTTTTCTATAGAAAATGCTTTTTGTTTTGTTTTGATTACAAGTTCTCGAGCGATTGTGAAAACGAGACGTACAGAGCTTTGCGCTGACTTGCTACCTCATTCTGGTGGCGTTTCAGCTCTGTTCTACTTTGTGATAGGGTGTAAAATAACCGACCCATTGCATGTGGATTTGTGAAGGTTTCTAAAGATGTGGTGGAAGAATTTTGGTATTCGCTTTCAGAAGAACTAAAAAGTGCTGGCCCTCCTATTAAAAAAGTTCATGAATATAATTCTATCCATTCTGCGCAGAGACTTTTTTAAAGCATCCAACACTTTAGAGAGCACTTTGCAAAAAGTGGATTGCGCCATTCCTACTTCGTAATCTCTTCCAACACTTTTTTGGTATTCACCCTCTGCAAAAAAAAAAAAAGGTAAGCATGCGCTTAGTTTTACGATGGGCGGAATACCAAATGTTTTTTTTTTTTTGTTTCCAGCAGAGAATCTGTCAAAATATTCAACAGGCATGAAAACTCCGATTTATTCACCCTTTTTACCTTTTAAGCTACAAATTTCTGTTTATTAGTTATAAAACATAAATTTTTTCAATAAATTTCCTTTGTATTTATATTTTCTTCTTCCCAAACGTTCCCATAATATTCATGATAGCAAATTTCCCTACTTGGGAAATGAAAATTTTATGGGAATAAAAATTTCACATTTTACTCACGATAGGGGTGATTGTTACATGGTTTTCTGGCTGTAACTCGTCGACTAATTGATATTTTTTTAAATCTCTAAAAGCCAAATTAATTTTAATAGTTGCACAGGTCTCTAGCAATAATTTGGCTTGGAAGTTTTTGACAACACTTCCTCAAACAGTTGTAAGTAATAATCGCAATGTGAAAAATAACAACAACTGTTGTAAACCATAATCGGGACGTTAATTTCAAAACAAACAAAAAATTTTTTTTCTATTCTCATTTTATTAATAAACAATTTCAAAATAGAGTTTTAAACTTATTTAGACAACTGACCGAACGAACATTTATAACAACAGAAATTTTTTCGATTTAAAAAAAAAAATGTAGTAATTTTACTGAGAAAGAAAAATGAGTTTTGAAAATCGGGTCATAGGTTTTTTTCGATTTCGACAAAACGGAGATATAGCCACTTTTTAACACTTTTCCGCCCCTATGTGTCTAAATTAAAAATATGGGCAAACTATTGCTACGTTTTTATATTTTAATAAGGAATTCTTTAATTGCAAATGAAAAGAAAACACACTCAGCTATTTATTTACAGCATTTTCAGTTCAGTTCCACCTATATTAATTATTTAAGTCTGCTAAAACTCTTTACTTGAGCACTTTCGAAAAGAAAAATTATTCTCAAAAGTTCTAAGACGAAGAAGAACCTTTATGCTGAAGCTCAAGATGTGACAACATGTTCTAGATCCTTTTCTAGACCAATCGATATACGGCCGTTATTTAAATTACTCGAGGTACATTAGTGTGGTGCTTTCCTTTGCTTACACACACGTCGCTTATAGCAGTACTAATCATCCGCTTGTATTGGATTAACCCTTAACACACCACTAGCTAAAATTTGTCACAATATATTTGAAATTTATTTAACGAGAAGTAAAGTTTAGATTTAATTTTTTTCCTGTTCCCATCCCGCTTATAGATGAGTGAATTAAGAAAATGCAAAAATTATTTTATAAAGGCCAGTACGGAGGTCTTAAGAAAATACCTCCCATAAGACCTGTGTGTCAAAAAAAAAGGAACTAAAAAAGGAAGTCAGTAAATTCCTTATGAATTTTTCCGCACACCGTTACGAATTTCAAAAAGAAATGTAAATGGAAATGTTTACTATAACAGGTACGTTTTAACTATTAGTGGAGAACTTTTAACAAAATGTTACGTTATAGAAATTTTTAATCAATTCTTGCGAGTTAACGATTTGCCGGATTTCCGCCAATTGCGTTCTTTGCAACTGGTCAAAGTTATAAAATAGTTTATATATTTTTCGGCAATTTTTCTTTGCTCCAATTTTCATGTTTCTCTTACATTACATGATAAATTGTGTTTGACGGAAAATTCGTTACTCAACGAAATTTTCAACTTGTAATACGAATTTGTCAGTCGACAGTTGTCGCCAGGCCCACGATGTCACTCGACATCGATTGCTTGCTTGGTTACATGCAAAGCAATAACAACTTTTAAATGTGTTTATTCAAACAAAAGATGTCGAGTGACATTGTGGGTCTGGCACTTAATCTTCGATAACTAGCGAAAATCGAAAACCGAATGCAATAGCATGTTTCCATTACGAGTTGAATCACCCGCTTCGCTCTCTCTTTATGAATCACACTTTTTATACGACTCATCTATGTGCTTCGATTTGACTTTTGTTTCTAATAAGCCAATATAAATTTTTCATTAATTTTCGTGAAGGAAATTTGTCTAAATGAACAAAAAAAAGTAAGTGAAAGTGTTGTTGCAAAAAAACCACATTCATATGGAAATATCTTCGGAGTTGGCATTGCAGGACATCAAATACAACCCTTAACTTTTATTTTTATGGGAGAGTTACGTTTTCTTTGCTTTTTATTTATTTATTTATTTATTTTTTTTTTTTGAACGAAGTTCCTTAACGCGGATTGCTGGTAGTGCAAATTAGAAAGCGTGTGAGCTGTTTATATGGATTGGTGTATCTGTCCACAAACAATTGTGTAGGTGGACAGATACACCAATCCATATAAACAGCTCACACGCTTTCGTGACCATTTCTACTAATTTGCACTACCAGCAAGCCGCGTTAAGGAACTTCGTTCAAAAAAAAAATAAAATAAAAAGCAAAGAAAACGTAACTCTCCCATAAAAATAAAAGCTGCTGTCAGCGGAGACACCTACCAATAAATATTAATTAGTTGTGAAAACGGACACTATCAGTTGATAGATGTCGCTAAAGTAAAGTATGTGACAACAAAAAACAGCAATATTGAAAAATTTTCTTCGTTTTGTAGCAGATTGACAAAAAAGTACTGCATGTGTCAAAAGTAATAAAATAAAACGTTCCAAAAATTTAAAGAAGCATATAAAATTTCAAAAACAACACAAAATAAAACATACAGATTTCACCTTGTATTACATTCGAAGATGAAGAAAAAAACGTAAGGAACTTCGTTCCTAACGGGAGTCCCCCGACCGCATTTCTTTTTTTTTTTTTGTTTTTTTTTTTTTTTTGTTTACAATATATGATTTTGACAGATAGTGCACATAAATTTGCGATATAAATTAGAGAAGACAGGATTTTTTCGTGCTTCGCATGTAGCTTCAACATGAAGCAACTTCGTTCGCTCTCAAAATTGTGTATGGCGAAGCACGTTGCTTCGTTTCTGATTAGGGTGTTACGCACAAATAGAGAGCAAAGCACATAACATAGAAACATGGTATAAAATAATATTTCGCATTGTGAATTGAAAAGTTAGCTTACATGTATATTTGTACAGCTTGCCAAACGCATTTGCGCTAATTGTGAGGCAGGTGTCAAAGAGTTTGTACTGCCAAATGGTGATGTCATCATAGTTGAAACGGCACGCTTCAGTTTCGAAGGTGTTTTATTGAAGGAAAATGCACGTCCGACCTAGTTGGGAGAAAGGTTTAAATTAGTTAATTAAAAAGGATAAAAGGTAATGCTTGCTTCCAGCATTTAATTTCATATGCAGAGTAAAATCTACCATGTATACATTTAAAGCATAAAAAAAGAAAAAATTAAAAACTAGGCCTTAATACTACTTAAAACCAATTATAACATAAAACTAAATTTAACCGCTATACCCCTGTATCTGAGCAGTGACATGAGAGTCAAATCTTTCCAAAAAGTTATTTTGCTCATGTAAAATTCCGATCGTAGAAGAGTAATTAGTAATTGACCAAATAAATTCATGTTATTCTGCCGAAAATTTCTTGAATCATATCACCCTCAAAAACGGCAGCATATTACCAAATGAAATCGTTTTGTCAAATCGAGTGCATAAACAGAAATGAGAGATAGATCTTTTGCCTCCTCATAAATAAACTTGTTTGAAAATCGTTTATTACGTGTAATTGTTGTAATTCTTTTCTAAGCATTTCCATAAAATTTTACACTGAAATACTTAAAATTTTGTTTAAAGTTCAAATATGAACTTAATTATTTATTTGCTTTAAGAGCCACCAATTGAAATGTATGAATTTAGGTGCAAAAATGAACCTCTTTAAAAAATATTTGCTGTCTTTTTCAGCTGTCTATATGCCGACAACATTTCGTTGCTGCTAATCAACTCATCAGTAGACTTGAAAAATTCTTAAAAGTTTGTTTGAAACTTAACTACTTATTCCATAATTCCCAGGAAAAAAAAAATAAGAATCAGAAATGTTCAAACAAACCTTTAACAGAGCAAACATTTCTTTTCGTTTTTGCAACTCTTTTACATTTCTTTGCAACCTTCTATATATATGTATGTTTTAAAAAGGTTCATTTTTGGACCTAAATTAATTGGAGATGTACGTAAAACTTTGATTTTAAAATATCTTGATAAGCCCCCTTCACATTTTCGTTAATGAAATAAAATTTTCAATGTGAATAGCAAAACAAACAAAATACAACTGAGAAGTGTTCACGAAAACTTAAAGAAACCTACAAACGCAAACAACACGAAACTCACCTTTAAACGTGTACGAGCTGCCAACTTAAATGCCTTTGATAACGTGCTCAAGTTCACATCACTTATATCCACTTCCAATTCCTGGGAAGTGCGACAAAGTAATGCTCTATCCTTTATTGAACAAAGAGAAGAAGAAAAAAAAAGGAAGTCAGCAAAAAAATCATATAATCTAGCTACATATGTATATGTACATATAAAAGAAAATGTATGCATAACACTTTACTTACTGTGTCTGTTCGACAAGCATTTTCAGCCATTTGTTTGCACAACGTTTTCAAATAAACAACTTTGTCAAACTCCTCATCACTTATGGTAAATGAATGCAATTTCTCTTTATCCTGGCGACAAAGTAAAGCAAATGCGCGAGGACTATCGGTTATGTCAATAACAAAACGTATTGCATTCAACGATATTAATTTAATGTGCTTAAATGACTTATTCGTGCTGGGCGATTTGGCGCTATTAAAACCCCTCGAACGTTTCTTACAGACTTCAATGGTATCTGTGAATAAGTACAACATTAAATTATCTCCACGCCCGCTGAGATTATCAGTGAGTTCAGTGACTTCACAGCGTGAAATAAAACTGCGATTCGAGGAAACCAAATGAGGCTGCACAAACAGAGAAATCTTTTATAAGACCACAATTTTTTTTTATTTTTGCTTTTTTTCTTCACTTACCGGACAACCTTCAATATCATTGAATATATCAAATATTGCCATACGTGATTCGGTTTTTCTTTTGTCTTCATTTATGTGCATCATAACTTCCTTAATGGCCTTGAGTGCCTCCTCGAGCCGCGCAAAATCGGGATTATTTTTGTTTGTATGCTTCAAAATGTCATTCAACAACAAACTGATACTTGGCAATCTCTGCACCGGTCGTATCATTAAGTCCTGCAAACTTTGCCGTCCACATTCTGGCTTTGTTTGATTTATCTTAAGGAAGGCATGGAAACGTGGATTTTGGGTATCACAGTGTACCAGTGTTTCTTTCATTTGTTCAAAGAAATTCACGTAGGGTGGGTACGCCTTCATTAAATCATCACGATGTTGCAGTATTATATCACCTATTGAACAGTCTTCTGTCCATTTACTGTGTATGCTACGCAAGCGTTCAAGCATGCTTTGATGCACCTCATGAATAGGTATGAAATTACCAAAAATTGCTCGAATTTCCGATTTATTTAGGAGGGCTTCGTTGGTTTCGGCGATTTCTTCCAAAGGATTTTTAAAGAGCTGAAAAAGAAAATTTACGTGTCATCTAGCTAACCCTTACGTTTGTACTCCACTCACATTCACAATTGTATCCAATATGCCTACGTAATTTGATTCTGTACTAAAGAAATCCATGAAATGATTAAATCGCATGGAACACTTTTTGGCAGGTGTCTGTTCGGAGGTGGATGTTTCAGCTTCTGCCAACAGTTTTGCATTTTCCAATTTATCCGGGCTTGAAGTGCAGTCAAAGAAACTACCCGATACAGACAATAAACCAGCATCTGAGACGGAAGAACGACGTTTGCCTGAACCCAAGGGGGTACCTTCTAACTGCAAACGTTGTGAAAAACGCTTGCGTTTACGCTTATTGAAACTGATGGGTAGCGACTCACGACGATCACAATTCGGCGTATTCGCAATACTGTCAAGATACTAGTAAAATAAAACAGAGAAAAGATAGTGAAATTTATTCGCAAATCTTATGCTATTATATCAACTTACATCCCCAAAGAGGTAATCCATTTCATCGGCATAACCATTTTGTATAGTATACCAAAACCAGTCGGATTTCAAAATGTGTGTGCGATGATTTTTAGGTTCCGGTTTAGATTGAGTGCTATGTTCGTCTACCACCTGTTTAAGGGAGACATGATATATAAAATATTTTTGAGCATATTAAGAGATCTTATACATATAAATAAATATTTAATTCAAATAAACACACACATACTTTACTCATGATCGCATCAAGGATGTTTTAACGTTTTCGTTCCGAAATGATATCTCTTTGCGAAACACAACCAATTTTAGGCTCATAACTAACCAGTTTTAATTTCTTTAATTGATCGAAAATAACATTATGCTTTTAAGTCATTTGTTCGGTTTTACAAGTTCATTACAAAGGATAAAATTAGAAAATATCAAAGTATTTTCCACCATCAAATAGTCTCAAAAGTAGAAAAGTTTCATGAAATATGTTGCATAAATGTTGCTCCTTTTCATGCTCTTATGGTTCATTGGCTGTTATATTTACAGGGCTGTTACGAGATCACTAGGTTATTCCATTCAAGTTCTGTACAGAGTTATCATCAAAATGGGTATACACTCAAACCTTTTGTGTGGCAGTAGATTTTGTCCAAAGAAGCGCACGTGAATGAAATATTATGTTACCATACAAAAATAGTAGATACAGTAGGCTGCTGTATGAGTTAGTGCAGAGTGGAGCCAGAATTACTCAAACTATTTGCTAAGCTGGTTTCGTAATTCCCAAAAAAGGGTCTGAAGCCAACAAAACAGTTGGCTGTTCAATGTTAAATAGAGTCAGATTGAAAGAAGACGAGAATTACTAAAAGAAATCAAGACAAAATCAAAAAATTTACCCTGTTTTTTTTTGCACATTTCATTTTTTATCTGTCGAAAGCATGTTGACATTTCATTGGGGTGCGAACCAACTCGTCAGTGCAAAAAATTAGGTTATTTTTGTTTTTATACCCTTCACAACAGTGTGAATGCTATATGTAAGTTTGTGATTTCGTTTGTACGAGGGTTGTCTTTTATATTTGGGGATTAGAGAACAAAAACAAATATTAATCCTCGAAAATCGCTATATTGTTTTTCCAAATATTTCCCATGAAGATCTATACACTTTTACATGCGTTTCAACCAATTATCGAAGCACTTTTGACACTCTGATTGAGGTACCTTCGAAAAATGCATTCTTAATGCAGTAACCGCTTTTATGCATACGGGAATGAAAAAAAGTCATTCGGTGCCAAGTGAGGACTACAAGTCGGATGGCTCATCAAATCGATGTTTCGGGTGCTCAAAAATGCACTTGTTTGAGCTGATGTGTGAGAGTTCGCATTGTCGTGGTGAAGAGTGATCCTTCTTTGGTGGTTGGTTTTCCTGATTTCTTGGAAGGCAACTGGTAAACAAATCTTTGTGTACCACTCAAAATTGACTGTTCTGCGTTGTGAAACGGTAGTCACATGTACAGTTTTTCCGAAAAAGCAGACGACCATTTGCTTGGGAATGCTTCGTGCGCAAACAACATTTGTTGGATTTTGCTCCTCTTGAAACACCCATACAGCCGACTGCAATTTACTTTTGGACTTATAAGCCTAAATCGACGATGCATCACTTATCACAATATCATAGACGTGTTTTGAAGCACCCCGATCGTATTCTTTGCGCATTTTCTTCGACCAATCAACTGATTTAAGACTATCTTCGCGAAATTAGTCTTGGAGTGAACTACGATCACGGTTGAATTAATAAACACTGGTCCTTGATGGAACTTCATCGCCAAAAATTTAATTCAGTTCACCCATGCAGCGTTGCTGATTTAATCCACATCGAAACTTGTAAAAAAAAAAAATTAATCGCACGAAAATGTTCACGATTGTTGGGATGAGATGAATCTTTTAAGTTACTGTTAACAATGCAAATGAGCTCGTATGTCAAAACGCACTGAGTACGTATAACCTGAAAAATTTCCTCCTTTACGATAGAGCTGTCAGATTGCAACAGTAGGGCTGTCAAATCCCGAAACATAGAAGGCAGCCCTCGTATCCACAATTTTAGTTTCCGACCCGATAGAAATACCGTTTCTGTGGAAACTACTTAATTCAGAAACACTTAAGAAAATTACAAACGGAATCTTTTAAGTTACAAACGGTTAGGGTACATGTAGACCCTGAACACTTGTTGTGAAGGGTGTAAAACGACGATTGGCACCATGTTTCCAAAAAAGGAAAATTGGGTGGATTTGCATCATTATTATTTGGACCAGTACTCAAGAGACGACCCCTGCATATGTAGGCATTTTGTGCCGGACCTAGTGAAATAAGTTTTAGGAAGAATGCGAGAGGGAGTAGTGTAGGTATTTATTCAATTTAATTTGGCTGAAGAACGGGATTTTTTTGTAATGCGTTGTACGATTCACTAGCCAATCGATCGCGAATGGATGAGCCCTGAACAAGGCAGTAGTTGTCCGTGTGTCTATGCGTTAATAAGCAGCATTTTGGGTCTTACGAGTATTAAAATTTACCGTATTTTTACGACTCCGTTAGGAAATTATTTGTACATCGTTACTGAGTGTAATGTGCATGTTTTGCCTTTCATGATCAATCTATAATTAAATGAGTACGAATGGCAAAAGAATGCATAGGGCTGAACGTTAAAAAAAAAAAGAAATAGAGTACAGTTATTTCCGCTTAATTGAGCCCCGCTTAATTGAGCCCCGCTTAATTGAGCCCCGCTTAATTGAGTTTCCCGCTTTATTGCACTAAAAATCAAGTAACGAAATCATTCAGACAGGTATACTTGTCTATGTTAAAATACTCGTTTAATTGAGTTCCGTGTAATTGCGCCACCCGCTTAATTGTTTCGCAAATCAAGACCGCATTGCGAAAAACAAGAGCAAATGTTTCGCTTAATTGATTACGTTTACTTAATTTTTTTTTTTTGCTCTACAAACGTAAAAAAATTATTTTGCGGCAAAAAGTTCATGGTTCCTTTATAAATATTGTACGATGAACGTACCTGATTTTTATTTTGTTTTAATAAACCTAAACAATTTTTCAACTTAATATGTAACTAAAGAAATGAGTTTTATTTTCCATCTACGCATGGGTGTTTCGCTTTATTACACATATTGCTCAATTAAGCGATTTTCGTTTAATTGCGTCGGCGATTCAATTAACCGAGTATTGCCATATTGAGTTCCCGTTTAATTGCGTCAAAAGTCGTGCATTTTTAGAAACTCACTTAAGCGGAAATAACTGTATTAGAAAGAACATAACCTGAATTAATCTTAAGCTCGTTTGATGATCTCAAGATTTCCTCTGTGAAGAAACTCGATATAAATCGAAAGAAGAAATCACCGACACCAAAAGTAATAAGTTTTGAGAGTAGTGCACCATAGCACACTCTGTCAAACGCCTTGGAGCTATCTAGAACCACTCATCCGTGGAGACCGACCGTGGAGCGACCTCTACGAAATCCATATTAATAATAAATTCAACCTCGACGTGATTCTGTATGATTAATATTAACTTTAAAAAAAACAAGTATTTTTTTTTTTTTTTTTTGTTCATTGATTTCTTAACTTTGTCATAGAATAAACGATTTGATTTAGCACTAGGCTACACAGAAAACAAGTACGCTTTTCTTATATGGCTTGTATTCTATTAATTTAAATTCTTAAGATAGATGAATTGGTACGAGTATAATGGAAACGTGATATTCCCAGGTTCGAATCTCGGCGGAGGTAAAAAAAAATTGAATTGAATTAAAGATGGTAATAGAAAAGAGAGTAGTAAAAATAAGTAAAGGAGTATGAGAAAGAGAAAAACTGGAAAAGAAATAAGATAAAGGAAAAAACAGAACAAGTTTTTATGTTTTTCCGTGTAGGAAAGCAATTTGAAAATTTCGTTAGCTCGTTGTGAACACTCGACATGTACATATATATCGTTATTTAAAAATCGAGTCTACGCAGATTTTAATACAAAATCTTCTGCATAAATTATCACGATAAAAATCACTGGGACCTTTAAACTGTGGTTTAGCGAAATCAGTTTACCACATATTATTCATGCTTTTCCTTGTAATGGTTGACAACGGTTGGAATATACGAAGTCGTTCGAATGGCAACCCTTTTGTCTTTGCGTTTTGACGTTTACACTAATTGCATTTATTTATCGTATTCTCTTTTGTTTTACATAGAACTTGAAATTGTAACGTATTCTTTATTCCTTTTTGATTTAATGTGCACTAATCAGTCGAATGAATGAACTCGACTGAAGAATAGACGCTTTTGAATAAAAACCATAAACCTTTGTATTTAACAACAACAACAATGTCACGTGTATGTTAAACTGAAAAAACAGCTTATCTGCCACTTATTTTTTAAACATATGAACTCGATTTTAAAATCCGATTTGGAGTTTTTATAGGTTAAGGTAACATGCGTATAAAGGTTTCTACACTTTTTCAATAGTGTCTATGTATGTATGTGTGTGTGTGTTTATCATAAATATTAAAAATGCCCACAATTTTTATGTAGACAAAGAGAAACTTTTGTATGTATTTGTGTACATTAGAACAGTTCGATTTATGAATGGAGAATAAAACAACAAACAAACCGTATAGCGAAACCGTAATCTACAAACAATTCAAATATGTATATTTTTCCCAAGAAATCATGGGTCCGAAAACGGATTTCAATACAAACAATATAAGTGAGTCTTTTTTTTATAAATGGTATGTCCTTGAAGCGAAATTGATTTCGGAAACACGATTTCTTGGTAACATAACGTAAAATTTTCCATAGAATACATCTCTGCTATACGGTTTTGGTGAAAAATCCGTCTAATGTGCATTTAAAATGAGTTTGTGAAAATAAAAAATACAACTCTACATAGCTGAATATATGTATGTATGTAAATAGAGTAAAAAGCATAGCTACTAAGTGTTAAATACCTAAAAATAAAAACATAATTGTGCAAAACAAATAAATTAATATATAAGTAATTAAAATTAGCACAAACATTTTGATATGTAACGACATGCACTTGAAATTTAATCAATTTTAAATACATGAACAAAAACAATTGGAAGCTAAATAAATTCATAAGATGAAATCAAACGCGATAGGGCCAGGCCACACCAGAATATTGCAAATAAGTAAATTTTTTTTTATTATTTAATAATATTTTTGCATGAATTAATAAAATGTATTGAATGATTCGAGTCTTTCCACCTTTATATGTATATGTATGTACATACATACATGTATAAATTGTTCCTTACTCCACAACAAGACCACGGCATTAAGGTGTGCGATTAAGTGATAAGGTTACCTATTATATTCTTCCTGGGTGCAATTTTGCAATTTGCTTCAGACAAAACTTAATTTCAATCGAACTTTTACGATTTTGCAGGTATCTAAGGCGACAAACACCACAACCAAAATTATCAACGGTAACCAATAGTTCGGTCATTCAATATTTTTTTCATTTTCTAGAAACCATTATTTCTGTAAGTTTTTCCTTCTTTTGATTTGAGTTGTAGGATAAACTTGTATGCCAAAAAAATAATAATAATGACGATTAAATGTAGTCCCTAATATTGCCCTAATGATATGCATTTATAAATCATTTTAAGTCAAATACCGCCGTAACTGTTTTCTGTTTACGTTTTCCAGTCGTTGATATGCTGCCAACATTTCGTTGATGGTACTCAACTCATCAGTAGACTCGAAAAACTGTGCAACTCATTTACTTCATATTCTAATATTTTTAGAAAAATAATAAAAACTCACAATTGTTCAAACAATAAAAAAAAACTGCTTTGGCTTATCGTGGTTGACTTGATTATTATTGTTCAAAAATAAACGGCGGTGTTGGATCTGCAATTAACTATCATCGTCTCCTTGATCGGAGCAGTATTTTTCCGGCTGAAATTTTCGCTATAATGACGGCCTTCCAGGTACTATATAATCGCAATTGTCGTAGTAATATTGCGATTTTTGTGTATATCCAGGTGGCACTTCTCACATAAAATGTTTACACAACACATCAGTTCTGGTGAAAAATTTTACATTATATTAGTCTGGATCACTGCGTGTAGCGAATACTATGGCAGATGAGCCGGCCAGAACTGCATCTGCTTTAAATATCTTCAACGCGGAATCAGTCAAGATTTCTTTTCGGATCCTCTTTTTCTACGGAAGGGCAGTAATAGATAACGCAATCTGGACTCACGCAGCATGTCCAATATAATGTGACCCTCTTTCGGCTAGCTTTTAACTAATATTGTTCAATCTTCTCTGCGAATGTTCGGCCGTGGATGTCAACAGCAATGCATTTTTGGGCGAATACATAATTTCCAGCCTTAGTGAGCTATGACACATCTCACGGCTACAGGATTTAATTCCACGATGTAAGAACGAACAATTACATCGAACGGGCGGCATGGTCTTTTCGACTTTACTTGAGTTGCGCGTAGGGTAGTAGTACTACTGTTTGGTTTGGTACTACGGTAGTACTATGTCAACCAACCAACCAACCAAACAATTACGTATTTATAAAACATATATAAATAAAGCTACAACCCTGCAGAAATTATTGGAGTACATGGTCCGATGGAATGCAAACATTGACCATGATGAATAAAAAAAAAATTATTTGGCAATAGTCGCAACACATGAATGGACCATGTGGTAATCCATGTATTAGTGACATGAAGTAATTTCAAGACTAACCCTGTGTTAATAATGTGCTGAGTAGTTACCTGGACTAGTTTTTGGATTACTCTGACGTAATGGTTTTTTGCATTACATGGTCCTCGTTTAAGACATTGTAATGTAAAAGGCAGCATGTTTTCCCATATATTTGGACTACTTTTGGACTAGTCCTGGTCCCTTGTGGTGTACTCTTTACACCCGTATAAGGAGTAGTCCCGATTTCTGCAGGGAAGTTACCAACATTGCATTTCTGCATAAATCATGACTTGTCACGCATGTAAAATTGTACTCACAGCAACAAAAAAAACCCGCATTGTACAATTAGCAGGAAAAGAACACGCGTTTTTACTTTACAACAATATTTTATAGACATTTGTCAAATAAGAACTTAATAAGCATGAACTATTTTTTATATGTAAATAATTTCTTACAATAATAAGTAAATTCGTAATAGACCTTGTCGTAGTTATTGTGCATCCGTTGTGATTTTTTATGCATTAATTAATATAATTGGAACGCTGCTTTATAACGATAGAATTTTAATTTCAATGTATTCAATAACGTGTAATATTATTTTGATAGCGAATAAAATTGAATCAAAATGTTTTAAGGTAATATCGACAACTTTTCTTATTAATATTTCAGAATGTGAATGTTTATTTTGAATTATTATTTTTATACAAATTAAAATTGATTTTTAATCATCGATTTGTCGTCGTGTTAATTTTATATTGCAATTTTTTTCTATGTTCAGCTTCCATTGGACATACATACGTATGTATATTACCCCGGATCGTGATTATTGATAATTTAATAAATTTTAAGGGCAAGTTGGTTTCCATTTGAATTTTATTAGAAGTATGTTAACTTATAGGAATTTTCTTTAATGTGCTAACTAACTTCCTGCTATCTTTGCTTTACATGATTTCATACATGAAGATCTTCGCACAGTCAGGAAATGCTTTTTTATTTTTCTAAAGGATAACCTTATCACTTTAACGTTTACCATAAATGTATATGTATGTACATATGTATGTTCATATACTATGTATAAATTTGTGACTTTTTTGACAACTAAAGCTGGATATTGAGGAATAAAAATTAAATTTCAACAGCACATTAAATTACAATTTTATTTTGCACAAATTCAGCATCTAAAACTATACGTATGTTTGAAGTCAAAGTTTCTCCTTTTTTACATAAAAATTTATAACATAAGATATAGTATGTATGTATTTATTTTAAATAATATACGTAATGAAAAAAGTTTACAAAATCTAGAAAACATTTTAGCAGCGGTCAAACAATAGTTCAAATATTTTTTTTAAAAATGAGAATAAAATTTTATATTTGATTGATTTAATTAAAAAAAAAAAAAAAGAAAAGAAATTTGCGCGGCATTTTTAACATTAAATGTTCATTAAAAACTTAAAAGTGCAACTAAAGAAATATTTGGACAAACAGCAAAGGTTAAATTCAAAAAATTCAATTTAATCATCAGCTGAATTTGCTCATCTATTGAGTCTATTACTTTTAACAATTTAAAATAATTTATTGTGCTGCTGTTTTGATTTCGAGATAATTTGTTACAGAAACAGAATAAACAAAACACCAAACCACCATAAACTATTCAATTTAATAGAGAAAAAAAAAAAAAAAACAAAAACTGAAGAGATTAAAATTATTCACATATGTATTTAGAGTAAAACCACCAGCCTTTACAGTAAAAACGACGTAAGCACAAGCATTTCACTAGTTTTCGTTGCGAAAATCGTGTTACTTAGGATCTTTTTTCTGTCGAGGCTGAACTTATTTGCAGATGATAAACCACGCTTTTTATTTTTTTTTATTTTAAGTAGTAGCCAATTATTGGAAATTGAAAATTTTTCAATGTTAAAAATGCGCAGCAGATTACAAAATGCAGAATTATTTACAACAATTATATAAACCTGGAATAGTGGTAAAGTTCTCAAATTCCATTTCTCTGTTCGAAATACATTTTCCAATTGCATTTCTCTTTTAAGACTTAAAAATGTACAAACTTGCTTGCAAAAAGAAACGCATATACGAGATTGCTTGAAGTTTCATGTCCACAAAATTCAACGAACACACACACCAGTTGAAGGCGGACGGACGTGCTATTTTGTGATTCCTTGTATGGGGTGTAGAATCGTAATAGGTGTTCACTGGCTTATTTGAAAGATTATTTCATGCTTATTAAGCGTTTATCTAAAAAAATAAACATGAAATATTTTCATAAATAAGCCGTAGTATAAAAATTCGTAATATGTCTTGTCGTGGTTCTTTTGTCGTCTCTGTTTGCTCTCTATGTATATATTTGAAGTTTTGCAGTTTTGAAGAGAATGCGTTGACTGGGCACCAAAGAAACAAATTAGCAACTTTGCAAAATTTAATATTCTGTTTTATGTTATACATTTTTTTGTTTATCAAACGTCCACAAATACTCTTTATTTCCCCTTTCCGCACATCACTCCCTCTTTCTTCCTTCTTACTTTCCTAGTTCCAGTACAATGTAACGCATATGTATGACCGCAACCCATTGAGCACAGGCCCAAGATAAAAAAAAAAAACTGTGCATTGGAATAATATTACTTGCAACATTGGAATTTTCGATGAAACTAAAGTGTTAAGTCGATGGATTTGTTGAACATAAAGCATTATTTCATAACAAAAATGGATTACATTTTACTGAAATTTTAATTACATTGAACTATGATATTGTAATACATTTACATTAAATTACTTTTTCAGGCTAAGGTTCAACTTTACAACTTGGTTTGTGACTTTTTAATCAATTGCAATTAAGTAAAGAAAAGTATATTTTTTTAACAGTCTTCTGAGATGACAAAAAAAAACATCCATAAAAGAGACTACAAAAAGATCATTGCTTTGGTTAATGTTAATTAAGTATATAGTAAATAGAAAGTAAAATTGCGTTAGCTTTGGTTGACGAGTGGCGAAAGCGGTTGTGCCAAAATTGTGAAATTTGACACATCCAAAGTTCATAGGGTGCTGCTGATGTAGGGTGTTTGCTACCCAGAAACAGCCGGTTGTCCACCTATGTAGCTATAAAAAGTTTACTTTTCTTTACTTAATTAATATTGATTTAAAAGTGACAAACCAAGGGTTGAACTTTAGCCTGAAAAAGTAATTTAATATAAAGATGGATTAAAATGAGAAAAACTCTTGTTGTGAATCTCACCAGCTCCTGATAGTATAAATCAAAAGTAATCAAGTTTACAAGATTTTAGAATGTGAAATGCAATATGATGAAATTATCAATTGTCCTAATTTTGAATCCGTATTATTAGTGTTTTCAAAAGTCTGTGTAAGAAAATTGATTGCAAAAAGTAATGTTGCAGTTCACATTGAATTTAATATTTGTTTTCATGGTAAAATGGGAAGATATTCAACATATGTATGTTAAACGCAGAGCGGTTAAATTTAGATTACAATTACGAATCAATTACATTATTTCTCAAACAGAATCGTAGTGATTACATTATCCTTCTTCAAACAATTTTTGATTTTTTATTTCAAGTTAATAAAGAAAATGCGATAGTAAATCAGGCTAGATTTAACGTCCTTAATAGTCAAACAGTAGTTTGCGGCAGGTTAAGGAGTTAAAACTTTGTTCGTCGTCAATCTCCTAAACTGCAAATGAGAGCCCACATTAATGTGGCTCATTTTTCTAAGGCTCTTGATTAGTTTAATCTTGGGGCGAAAACTCATTTTATTCGGCAAAAATCAGATTTATTTAGATCTAAATCATCTTGGATCTTGAATAGATTCGAATTTTTCAGATACCCGACGTAGCAATCCGATTACTCGTTTAAAGAGTAAAAATCATAAAAATTATAACAGGTTTATAAGGCTCTTATTTGACAGATTTTCCATACAAATATGTCAAATAACAATCTTATAAGCCTGTAATAATTTTTATGAATTAGGGGGTATGAATTTATTCCCATTTTTTTAATACTCCACTGTGTTACTTTCAAACTTAAGACACACACACATACACACAAATGTTTTTATAATCAGTGTGATATTCGAAGCAATTCTTGAATGATCGATAGAAAACATTTCTTTCGAAGGAACCATCCACAGCGCAGGCGCGCCAACATTTCAATGAAATTAATCAAAATAAAATCATTAGAAATAGTATATTTGTAGCCGTATTGTGACGAACAGTAATAACGAAATTTCTCAATACAATACAGCTAGATGAGGCAAATGAGTTATCCAGACACGCTGAGCACATATGTATGTATTTACGATGACGTGAGGTCTTTTCAACTTTTTCAGCTGACATCCAACTTACGGTTTGTTGGTGGTTGACGACACCAGTGAAAGAGCTTTAAAATGCTGCTCTAATATTGTGGCATATTTTAAAGCATTCCCACTGGAACGTAGAAAAGGTGTTGGTAAGACAAACGACATCAGGAAATGATTGGAATTGTTTGGAGTTCATGTTAGATTAAATTTTAAGCGCTAGCTATAAAATTTTGTGTTGCTAGATGAGTAAGCACCAAAAATTTCAGCCTTTCAATCGTTTTAATTGGAATAGAACTATTAAAACTGAAATTTCACACGAAAAAGTGTAACGCCATTTCAAATAGAATTGGGTGTCAAGCACTGACTGGACTTTTGCCGATAAACATGATATGTTCTGCCAATTATGTATGTATATGTCCCTCAAATAAAAAAGTTATATTTGAAAAGAAAGTAAATAATATGTTTTGCATATGTTGCAATAATAATTGTCTTAATTGACAATAATTGTGCAAGATATTCTCTAACTCTTTAAACAGCAAAAGCAAGTTTGTACACTTTTTTTGAATTGAAAACAAAACATTTGTTTAAATAAAAGCCTTATGTAAATGCTTCCTTCCGTTCGTGAAGGATGTTTAGGATATTTTATGTTTGTACATTTCTGTGAACAATATAAAATAGGGCACAACTTTCAAGGTAAATTTTAATGAAAATTTACATATAGGAAAAAATTAAACTAAATTAAATTATTTTTGACCTTTAAATTGGTCAAATAGACCAAGTAGACACGTTTTTCAAAATTTTTAAAATTCCACTTAAGATGTGCTAAAAGTCCACAGATTTATGAAAGTGAAAATCACTTCATTGCAATGTTTTCTTAGTTTTGCAAGCTTTTTGTTTCTTTTAGAATATAAAAAACAAAATTAATAAAAAAAAAAAGTACCGTAGGAATTTGTCCCGCAATTGTGGAAACAATTTCATGTTTATTGTCGGGTGGACAATTGTTCTCACAAAGCATTTTATGATTGAAGTTTGAATGATGACGATTTGTAATTTGACTTGATTGGTTACTTGGGGGTAATGCAGCAGTGTTAGTAGTTGAAGCAGTTAAAGTATCGGAAGCAGCAGTAGTTGAAAAGGATTTGATATCAATATTATTATTAATACCAACTAAACCAACAGCACTCTTACTATCGTGTGGCAAATTTGAGGAGCATGCGGTCGAAATTGTGGAAGTGGAGAGACTGGGAAAGTTGGGAATTTCGTTTACGGTTAAATTAAGGGATTTATTACACAATTTGGAAGTTGTTGAAGATGATGATGTTGATCTAGTTACAGGACGAGGAGCTGACGAAAAACTTATAACATGTTTAAATGGAGCTTTTGGTGTCTTAAATCCTTCGCCATCATTTTGACAGTCGACATTGTCTTTTTCAGGTGACTTAGAATGTTGTAACTGTAAAGTGTTTTTCTCCTTTCGACTGCTGGTTCGTGTTATGCGATTTCTTAGACTGCGAAATTTTTCTTTTACTGGTCTACGTATTGATTCATTAAATGTAGTTTCCACTGAGGCAAAGGAGCAGAAAGAATCATTAACATTTTCATGATCGAAGTCAGCATCGTTAGGAGCTGAATCAAGGGCGACGGAGCAACGGCGGTGCCTTAGCATTTTGGCAATGGGGGTGCGTTCGGCCACAAAACTCATGGACCGTTTAATAGTTCGTGTTATTGAGCCAGTGCGCAGTAATTTCGGTTTTTTAGTGCTTGTAGGCAAAGCAAAAGATTCCATAGACATTAAAGAGACGCTATCAAAGCTTTCACGTTTACGCTTTAGCTCAGATTGGGCATCATCCAAGTCATTTTCATCATCTATATCATCTGTTGCCAATGCCAGACCATCGTCAACTTTGGCTGCTAGTTCTTCGGCCACTTTTTCTTCACTGCTCAGTATTGGCGATATATTGGCATTTTGTTGAAAATCGTTGTTTGATTCGCTTGTTAAAATTTTTCCATCCAGTTTATTCTGAAAATTAACGCTCAAAATAGGTGATATATTGGCGTTTTGTGGGAATTCGTTTTTAGATGCACTAGTCAAAATCTTTCCATCCAAGTGGGAAACTCTGTCTAATACATTTAATAAATGTTGTTTGGAAGATTTAGACGATTTTGGCGTACTCGCAATGTTATTTATATCTGGGGTTTCCAATGAAACGGTTGGTATGATATAATCGTTTTCAGGTAAAATTAAGTCGTTAACCAATTCATCTTCCATTTTTTGTTGCTTTAAATGACACTCATAATCAACAACAAGTCTTTCGTCAAAATGACCTTCATAATCGTTTTCTTCCTCTTCCTCATCAATATTCTTGTTTAGATCATCCGCCGAAACTGTCTCGGCGTTCAAATTTTGTTTTGTTTCATCTTCAACATCAACTTCCATTGCGTTAGAATTCTGATTTTGAATGTTAGATGGGTCTGTTTTAGTAGGAGTTTGATGAGATTTTGTTAAGGGCTTTGGATTATTATTATATTTATTAGTACTATTACAAAGAGTTTCTGAAAAGTAACCACCAGAATTAGGCATGACCTGTAAAATTTTTTCGTTAATGATTAATAAACAACATATAACATTTGTAAATGTGCAAAATATGAGAATATATGTACATACACACATGAATGTATGTAAAGAAGCAATCTTTAATGATATCACTAAAAGCTTACCACATGTGAGCATTCAGGGTCATCCAATTCGGCTGGTACACCACCATTGCTTTTTAAAACATCGATCATGTGTTGATGTTCATCCAAGGGAAAGCCAAAGAAACATATTTTCTGTCCCTCGAATGCTTTTAAGCGATGTTCTTTAGAGAACTCTTCCGTTGTGGCTTTGAAGTGGACATCGTCTTTGCGTTGCCAGGCAGCATAAACCCATGCAGGTCGCACAACTGTTAGTCGAAATGTTTTGGCGTATCTGTTTGGAAAGTAAATTGAGAGATTAATATGAAATTGAGAGCAAAATATGTAACCCATTAGTTTATAAATTTTATTTCTTGTTGCAGAAATAAAAATGCATTGAAGAATTAATTTCAAAAATTGTCTTTCATACAAAAGAATGCATATTGGTCGCAAAAAAATTAAAGTTATTGGTTTACATTTGGGCATTTCCAATCTGGGGTTACGTTACATTTGTACGACAAAATGATCAATAACATTAATTAATTAAAAGCATTTATTTTTTATTTTTCTCATATCTGTGAAGAGATTATATAGTTCTACTGTAAATGAAAACATGGTGATAACGGAGCCTAAAACAAGGCTGTGAAAAAAACTATAATATAGCGTTACGTTATAAAAAGCAGAAGTGGGGCTTGACTTGCATAACAAAGTTGTAAAATTCTGAGAATTATGTGGTTGGTTTTACACAAAACTAAATTTATTCGAGTTTAAACTAATTTATTTTTTAAGATATCAAATTAAAATTTTTCCCCAGTCCTATTTTTGAGATTCGATATCAAGCGTTACTTTACTGAAATTTTCATTTCTTTTGTTAAAGGGGAAAAAAATTTAAATGCAAGAAAAGTATATAAGCGGTTCTCACTCTTAATAGTAAACTCGGTTGCACATTTGGTTAAAGTAGCAGATTTGATTAACGTACTAGTGTTTACATCACTGCAACAACAAAATGTACTGAACTTTTATTTACTACGCTGTGATTAAAAAATCAAACAAAAAGCTTTAGTTAACATTGCAAAAAAAATTACTGGGAATCACAGATATCCTGTGCAGTGAATCGTTTTGCCGGCCAAAACTTAATTTTGTGTTGAGAAAATAAAAAATATGGAAAAAACAAATAAAAATATACTGGTGAAGAGAAAACGTGACAAAATTCACAACAAAAGGTGGACAGATAAAGAAATTCAGCATGTTTTAGAATATTTGCAAGAACATGCAGACTTTGAGGTAAGAAAGTCACTCGAGCTTTGTGGTAAAAATCGTAGTGAATATAGCAGAGTGATAAAATTAGTATCAAGAGTGAGAACCGCTATAGATAATTTTTTATTATGTACATAACCGTGGCAATAATTAAAAGTGCTTGGGTCTGATTTTTCAACTTTTCAGGAGGGCAATTTTACACTTTAGAGGTAATTTTTAGAAAAGTTGTCATATTCTTTATTCTTTCTAAGATTTAATTCACGAATACATTTGTAAATAAAAAAATCCTATATACTCAGGAGCTACGCAAGACAAAATATATAAGCTGAAAAAGCCTGAGCTTGGATGTAGGATACCAAGCTTATGGCATCTTAAGTTTTTTCCAACAGGTTACAAAATTCTGGTTTATTAATACAGTATTTTTCGGTTAATTGACCCTACGGTTAATTGGTTTCCACGCTTAATTGAACCACATGATCGGGCAAAAAAAATATTGCATACGAACACCATGTGAATTTCCTCGGATAATTGAACCCGGTTAATTGATTTTCCCGCTTAATTCGTTCAAAATTCATGTGATCAAAAATTTATTTCCTTTTACTTTTACCCGGTTAATTGCATTGAAAAATAATCTGGCATTTTTGCACATACATATGTACATATTTGACATCATTTGTGATAAACACCGGGTGACATCTCTACTATACACATACATATACATATGTACATTTTTTGCTGTTACTTGCATTTTTTTTTTTCGTTTAAGGTAAAAAAAAAAATTATTTTGAAAAACTTAAAGTGCACATATGCGATTTCTTTTAATTCATTAGTACATAGTTCCAATTATGCGTGATTTCTGTAATTGAACAAACTGTTCAATTAAATAGGGTTCTTGTAATTGAACGAATTGTTCAATTAAACGGGTATCGGTTAATTGGTTCCCCGGTTAATTGAACAAAAAATTGTGCAAATTTTGATGTGCAATTAACCGAAAAATACTGTATTACCATGGAGAAATAAATGTTGGTAGTTATGTCATTGTTAAATCACTATCCTCACTTTGAACATGTTTCAGTATTAAGAACAGAAAATAATTATAAAAATCGCTACATGTTAGAAATGTTAGAGATTATTAACACACTATCAGCACAGAGAATACACTTTAAAGTAGATACTGACAATTTAGCTCAGAGTTATAGATATTTAGTTAAGAAAAGATTAAGAACTTAATATTGTTTAAATTTTAGTTAACTTAAGGAAAACATTTATAAACATTATGTCAGTCTAGGAGCAACATTTGAAATGTTAACTTATTATTTTTTAGTATTAAACATGTTGTAAACGTTAACATAGAAAATGTTGGTCGTAGAACTTGTATGTTAATTGGTATTTTTGTTCTTTATATTTATGTTGATCATGAATGTTGTTAATACATTTTAAGGCGGCAAAAATATTTTTGAATATTTTTTTAATGTTTTTCAATAATTTGTTTTTTGTTTTCGAATTTTATAATTATTTTCCTGAAGATGCCAAGATTGCTTAAAATTATTTTTTATAAAAAAACCAAAGATCATAAGCTTGAATAGTTAACTTAATAATATTAAAAACTGTTTTTCAAATTATGTTAAATAGAATTTCCTTTTCAGTTTCAAAAGTTTCAACTTTTTTTATTTTTGCCTGTGATTAAACTTCATTAAATAAGACAGAACAGTCATACTAGGGCTGGATCTAGTATACATTTAGAGAATTACAAAGTTTTAAATACTTACTGATATTTATCACCTCCACTGTGAGTACTGATTAAATGTGTTATTTTGGAATTCATATCTTTGCGTATGCAGCCACCCATAGAGTGGATTAAATTAACTAACTTTGTCTGTGAAGAAAAAATGGTCAACATGAATTTTCAATCTAAATAAACAAATCAAATTACCCACCAGTTCATCCTTCTTGCGTATACCTGTAAAACAGGTAACAACTCCACGCATGGAATAATTATAAATTGGTCTTGCATTGTGCGTAAGACCATCCTTATTGGCGGCTGAGCATTTTAGGGCTGGTGGTCCCAATATGCTGAAAGTGGATACAAAAGAATAAAATATTTTTGTAAGAACAATATTGAAGAAAATAATGTGCATGAAAAAATTATATTCCATAAGAAACATCAATATTAAATTCTTATTTGTAACTCTTATTTTTTGTGTTGTCTCCCTTGACCCGCAATATTTGCTTCGTAATCTATACATTTTGAGCCTTACGAATCATCTTCAGGATCTATGAAATATTTATTTTAAGTTTTAGTTCACAATGTTTTGAACAAACTATTTTTTACTTGATGTCTACGAAAAAATTTTTATTAAATGAAAACAAATGTTTTTTAAACAGATATAAAAGCAAACTGAAAATTTTAGCAAGTTTAGCCAGGTATGCAGAGCTGTTAAATTTTGATTACGATTACTAATCAATTACATTATTTTTCAAAAAGAATCGTATTGATTACATTATCCTTTTTCAGGCGATTTCTGATTAGTAATAATTATAAAAACAAAGAACCTAAAAATAATCGGGATTACTTTTGATTATTGAAAAAGAATTAGAAATACTCTAAAACAATGGAATGATTCTTCGACTAAAAACATATACATATGTATGTATGTGAGCCCGACAAAGCTTAAAATTCCAGAAAAAAAAAAATCACAAAAATTTTATTTGTATTGAACAAATTTTTTTACTTGAATTCTTAATAAATGTCCCGTTGTGTTAAAGCTATACTTTAATACAATCGAAAAAATTCACGAAAAATTTGCACAACACAAAAAATATATTCATAATAGTTTAGAAGGGAATTCAAGAGTTGGAAGCAACACAACTGGACCAAAAACACGAAAATTCGCAACAACAAAAATTTCACAACCCAAAATATATATTCAAAATGGTAGAGAAACGATTTACCCAGTTGCAAGCAAATTTTGCAAATTCTTGCATTTTTGCTCCAGATATGCTGATTGCACCTGACTAAATCGTTTCTAAGCCATTTTGAATATATTTTTTGTGTTGTACAAATTTTTTGCGAATTTTCGCGCTCTTCATCCAGTTGTGTTGCTCGCAACTTTTTTAATAATTTCTTTTAATCATTTGGAAATATTTTTTTGTGTTTTGCAAATTTTTGCGTTTTGGCCCAGTTATGCTGCTTTTACTGACTAAATCATTTCTAGACCATTTTGAACATATTTTTTGTGTCGTGCAAATTTTTCGCGTATTATTTTCGTTTGATAATACGTTTGCAGCATATATTTTCGATTCTTTGATTCAGTTGTTCTCTTTGGGGCTGTTCAAATGATTTCTATAATTTCAACATCTATCGAGCTTTGAAAAAGTAAAACTAAATACACAAACTGTACATCAAAAATGATGTTTTAATATGCAAATGTACACATACTTGAGTAAGAGTTTAGAAAAGACTATACTCAGTAACTCTAAAGCAACATTTCGCCACATAATGACCGCGATAAATGCAGGTAGCAGATACCTTTCAATTATTTTCACTCTATAAAGTTCATTTACTTCTACAGCTTCGTTACTGAAAAAGCTGATTTCACATTAAATTACCTTTAAGTTTTCACTTTTCATGCTTTTATGGCAAATAAAACGAACTAAATTTGTACTGAAGTGAAATGAATATACATATGTGAAAAATAATCAAAAAGAATCAAGAATAATCCTTGAAAGTAGTCGGACTACTTTTGGATTACTTTTGACTCTTTTTGATTTCTTTTAAATAATCTACAGTAATCCCGACTATTTCTAAATTTTGTGTAGTTCTAGTTAATAAGCTATTTAGAAAATCGAAAGTAATCATATTATAATCAATTATTTTACGCTTACAAAATGATTATAATTACTAATCATTACTTAACAGCTATGCATATACATATGTATGTTATTATTATTCTCTGATTTCTCTCTGATACATAAATATATCATTATGTGAAAGATTTACGAAATTGGATAAGAAGTGGGTGTGACATAATCAATGTACTGGGGTAGCGAAGCACACCGGGTTTACGCTAGTTTATGATAAAATTGTAGTGACCAACATTTTAAACGAGACAAGGAAAGTAAAGTTGCAGACATATTGGCTGGGGTACATACCATGGCTGTTTCGCTTTTTAAGATTCTAGCACTTTTATTTATTTATTTATTTATTTTTATCCATTTCCTGTACAACAAGATAACTCTTATAATTAAAGTACAGAAAAGCATAGTTGTTACTTTATATGAATTACAGATAACAATATATATACATATATAAAAAGAGATTAATAATAATAACTAAGATGACAAGAACGATAAAAGGTACTCAATAGCATAATTCAAAAACAAGAGTAACATAATTTGTAGTCAAGAAAAACAAAAGTTATTGAGAAAAGTTATTAAATAAAAATTGTCTAACTTGTTGGGACTGTGGAAGAAGATTCCAAAGACGTGTGGCATGCAAGAAAAACTGCCATTCAGACACAAGAAAACGATGGCACGGTGTTATGATGCTCTTTCCCCTAGGGGATCTGGCAAACCTTATTTTTTCAAAGAGATATCGCGGAGTTTGGGTATGTATAATCTTATGTAAAAATAACAGAACCCGAATCTTAAGCAGGATACCAAAAGATACGCCATAAAGCCTTCTTATCGGCACTCAAATTGCTTCGAACCCAGGGCATGGCCAGTTGTATACTGTTTTGAAGTAGCTGCGCTTAGCCATCTTACTACCTGAGCTCCTCATCATTGATTTTCTATATATGTACAAACTTTCACTGTGTTTTTTCTGTTGATTGGATATATTTTATATTCTCTCACCAACATCCAATTGATTTCCAATTAATTTTTGTATTTGTTGCTATACAATCAGTGATAGCAACGGTTTCAAACTTTTCGCAGTGCCCAGCTATTTTTAAGCTTTAATTTATAGCCTTTATAGTCGAACTACCTATGATTTACAGTTGTGAATTTTTGTAGATGTTTGGCTGGCAGCTACTAGAAGGAAATACTTAACACCAACACCAACAACAACGCTTACATCACAGCATTGGCCTTTGCGAGACGAAACATTGAAGTATCACACTTTGTGATCCAATTAAAATTCCCCAGAACATAACAAAAAAAAATGTCAAAAATAAAATTTTGTTCTTGAAACTGCCCAACAAGAAATCTTTACATTAGGGGGCACGCGGCACACTTTTTTTTTTTTTTTTTGCTTGAAAACGACCAGCGAAACGGTCTAATACACATGCATATTCCGCGCAAAAATAATTTTTTTTAAGAGATGTCAATCTTTTTGAGCCTTTTAGGATATCGATGTTTACAAAAGTTTTTCAGAATTATAGTGGATACGATCAAGAATTTAGCGATTACTGAACATCATGCAAGAAAAACTAATATAAAAAAAGTTCTATGTGCTGTAAAAAAAAATGTTGCTCTTAAATTCATTTCGTGCAGAATGTAACCAGAATCAAAGCAATATACTCTTTGCTACTTATTATCAAATATAGTTTAGCCTTTTTAACAAGTCCAAACTGGCTATTGGCAAAAAAAAAAAAAAAAAAAAACTGATGACTCCTTTTTTCGTCAACTCCTTAGTTTTCGGAATCTTTCCAGGTCCATAGAGAATGGTCGCTCATTTTGCAAATTTAAGTATAGGATTAATAACTCCTTTGTAGACTATCGAACGAACCTATGTACATATATAGCCGAAATTCCCTGTATTTCAATTGCTTTAAAATATTTTTGGTCATCTTTGGATGTACCGCGTACTTAAGGTGGGATCACACGATTGCCACAATGCACCAATTTTTGTTATATTTCGTATGCCAATCGTGTGATAGCACAATTTATTGGCTCATGCGGCAACCAAAACGAATGTTGTTCCTATTTGTCCCAATCAAATACGCGACAACCGTGTCAACACTTTATATACTACTATAAAATGAACCAATATTTATTGTGTTTTCATGCGGCAACCAAAGAAGACGACAATACGCGCCAATAGTATACATACATATGTATACATTTATTTAGTTTCAAAATTGTTCAAACGCGTCTTCCAAACATAATTTTTGTTTTTCAGTAAAGCTTCGTATAGACGGTTGTCAGGTCTTGCAATATTGGAAGACCTAACAACGTGCTATGCACAATAGATCATTATTGGTCGTAGTGCAAAGGGCCATCCTGGACCAACCTAGCATAAATAATAATAATAATAATAACAACGTGCTGGCAATCTACTAGAAATACAAAATTGTCAGCATTAAGAAAATTATCAGTTCAGACAATTGGAAGAAAATCTTACAATTTCATTGCTAGACAATTGCCTGACAATTAATTTAGCTACCAACGAAAATTGTCAGCTTACATGGATGTAAGATTTTCTACGTATCAAAAATTGTCATTATCAAAATACACACACACACACACATGTCATTCTTTATTTTTCTCGCTCAATAACCATATTTTTAATTTTTTTATTCTCTTTTCCCCAACTTTTTACCTCTCGTGCTCACATTTTTACTTTTCTCTGGTTTTTTTCTCCCTTTCGTACACACACATTTTTCTTTAATATTCTTTGTCATTTCTCTGACAATGACGCCATTGTAATGTGTTGAGAATTCATGCATCTTACAATATGCCAATGCCTGACAATAGACTAGCAATCATGATACCAAAGTGTTCAGACGATTGACAGTTAACTGACAATTAATTGTTAGGAAGGTGTCCTGCCAATGCTTTTGCTTACAATATTGTCAGGAAGAAATTGTAAGTTCTCACGATTGGTTAAAAATATTCTATACATTTTCTGACAATATTGTAGGACCTTATAATCGTCTATACGTAGCTTAAGTAAAACAAATTCAATTGTTGTTACAATTATAACAATTGCAAAATTGAACATGGATTTCGAAGAGTGCATTGTTATGGACGACTCCATTGGACCTACAGTGAAATTTATGAACTAATACAAGCTGTGGAGATGCACCCATGTGTTTGGGAATATTCTTCCCCGGCCTACAAGGACCGGTATAAACGGGAAAGCGCATGGCGAGGCATACGGTGTAAGACTTTAAAGTCAAATGGGCCAATGTTTAAACTGGTCTGATCAGATGGTAGAAAACGGCCAGCCCGCACAACATTATAATAATAGCCGAAGCAATTTTCCTTCTTTTTAAGGATTAAACCATATTTTTAACTTTTCACTCCTTTTTATTTGTGCAAAACAAAGTTTGTCATCAGCTACAACAGCTGTTTCTCAGAGTTGCCGTATAATATAACAATGGTGTGACTATAATGCGGCAATTATTGGTACTAAATTGTTTTGCGACAATAAAATTTCAGTAAAACGTGACAATCATATGGTGGCAGAGAATTTGATTGGGACAAATGTTTTATTGTGCAAATTTTGTAAAATTGGTGCATTGCGGCAATCGTGTGATCCCACTTTTAGATCTACTTTATGTACTGTATGCGTCTACACGTTCTGCTCTTTGTCTCGTGTAACGTGTCACATACAATTAAATTGATTGTATTTTTGTTACAGCCACCTGAAACGCTTCGACGCACATAATGGTACTATGTACTTTCAGGGTAAGTTGCTCATTAGTGATGACTTCATGTGACAACGATTACGATTCTTACAATTACAAAAAAAATGTTTTTAGTATTCGGGGCTGATTCTAATAGTAACATCACACCAGGACAATCGTCAGTACGAAAAACACTCTATCACATTTCCTCCTTTTACGACTAATAGAATCTATACATAAATGAAAATTTAAACCAATTTTTTTTAAGCGACTAGCAGAATATAAGGATTTGATTGTCACTGTCGCAAACAACTGACGCGACTATGAGAATCAGGGCTTTCTTTACTGCCTGTTCCTCAATCTCGAAGTGGTGCGATTGTTGGCACTCTAAGCGAAGGAAAATTGCTTTGGGTTCCTCAATGATGCGAACGATGGCTCGATCGACAAGTCGAAAAGGCGCAAGTGTTTTCATACAAAATCCCATTCCTCTATATCGACCATGTCGTCAGCCCTGCTGACGAGTGGGTGTTTTTATAGAAAAATTTGTATATTTATTTGTTAAAAAACTGCGAAATAAAACTAGAACACCCACATATTTTTCATTTTTATTTTATTTTGTAAATATATTAAAGAATTCTCAGATGTACATATGCATGTAGTTTTCCTAAACAGTTCACTTGTTCGCTAGATGGAATAAAATCCTGAGTTTGCCAGAGGAATACCAGTGTTCAGTGTGTCAAAGTACTTGTTAAATGTCTATGAAAAAAAAAATACTTTTAAATTTTAAAACGCTACAAAAACTATTTCCACTCTTTCAAAATGGTTTGTTTATTTTGTAGTTATTTATGTATGTATGTATATATGTATATATGCTCTGGCTTGTCAGTTTTAAGAAGGGTTGTATTTACACAAGAAGAATTTAGTAGTTTTTTCAATACTGCAATAAAAAATCAACCAAAACTTTAAGCTGATCTGGTATGTCTGTGAAATAAATAGCAAATATTTCACAACGTAAGCCCATGCGAACGCAAGCTGTCGACATAGAGGAATCCAAATTGATTCGAAATCGAGCGACATTTCGATCGCTTACATTTTCTTGCGACATTGTTGTTTTTTCATATTACTTCTTACGTATTATAATGGCTTTTACAGTACAAACTAAATTACGCCTCCGCCAAACGTATTTGTGCTGTCTAAACCACCAATTTTGTATGGAAGTGAAACGTTTGTTTAGACAACAAAAATACGTTTCACGTGATAATTAAGGTTGGACTATTAGTTGCAATAGCTGATATCAATAATAAGTAATGAATATAGAGTGCCAAAGTAAAAATGATGACTTCAGCCGGGAGCTGTTTCGAAGCCGCCACGATTTTCATCAGCTCACACTTTAGTCAAATATAAATTATGAATCATTATTATTATTAATATCAATGGATTGAACTGGAAGCCCTGGTATTTAATTGTTTAAAAATAAAGGAATTGAATTAATTTAGGTCCAAAAATGAGCCTTTTTAAAAAATATTTGCTGTCTTTTTTAGCTGTCTATATGCCGACGACATTTAAACGAAAAGAAATGTTTGCTGTTTTAAGGTTTGTTTGAACATTTCTGATCCTAATTTTGTTCATGGGAATTATGGAATAAGTAGTTAAGTTTCAAACAAACTTTTAAGAATTTTTCAAGTCTACTGATGAGTTGATTAGCACCAACGAAATGTCGTCGGCATATAGACAGCTGAAAAAGACAGCAAATATTTTTTAAAGAGGTTCATTTTTGGACCTAAATTAATACATTTCAATTGGCTCTTAAAGCAAATAAATAATTAAGCACACATTTGAATAAAGGAATTGATAATTACACTGTGCTAGTTGAAAAAACCGACAAACGGGGCACCCAGTGACTAAACCTAATTCGGGTACGCTGAATTCAGTGGTGCTATCCGTTTTTCTAGGTTAGCTCGCGTTTTCGAGATTTACCGTTATTTTAAAAATGGAGGAGGTTGCAGTACATGTATTGAACTAACTAAAAAAATTTTTTGTTTATTGAACTTTAGTAAAAAACGAAATTCCGCAATAAAATAACCTTTAATCTGATATATAATTCATTAAAAAAAAAATTTTCTTTTTCAGAAAAAAATTTTTTTTTTTTTTTAAATTATTATTGTTTGCAAATTCTTGGAATTTTGTGATCTTTAAAACTGCATAAAAAATTGAAAAATTAAGCTATGCCAACAAATTTTCCCGTGTATATAAAATATTATGTTTGAAACAAAACGAGCTTTAAATGACCAAAATCTTTGGGCAACTTTTGATTTTATTCACAAAAAATGAAAAATTGTAACCTGTTACCAGACGAAGCCTCAAAAATTGAAAAAAAAAAATATTTTCTTTTTAATTAAAGTACATTTCTGCATGTTCATATAAAAATTTTTTTGTAATTATCTAACATTAAGATGTGTTAGAAAAGTGTTATGAAACCTTTTTGCATAATTTGTACTTCGCTTGAAGAGCACCTAGTGTTCATTGGAACACTAAATGGAAAGGCGTCTCTGTTTTTCTTCCATTTATTAAAATGGTAAATACACGTTATACACACTATTACTAAAGTTCAATAAACGAAAATTTTTTTTAGTTAGTTCAATACATGTACTGCAACCTCCTCCATTTTTAAAATAACGGTAAATCTCGAAAACGCGAGCTAACCTAGAAAAACGGATAGCACCACTGAATTCAGCGTACCCGAATTAGGTTTAGTCACTGGGTGCCCCGTTTCTCGGCAAAAAAAAGTTCCAAATTCAAGCACAGTGTTATTTATTGGGCTTTTAAGTTACATAGGTTTTACCTCCGCTAGATTGACAAAGATTTTATTTGTGGCAAATTAAATATGTAGAATAAAATGTGTAAGAAATTCACTACATTTCTGGAGGGATTTCCACATAAATTTTCCGCACAATTTACTAATCTGCGTTCTGTGAACAAGAGGCTATATATGTATATTTTTTTTATTAGTGTTTAATCAAACTACTTATAGTGCAAAAATTAATCTTATTTTTCTTTGTTTGCAGCATAAATCATCAAAACAAAAATTGAATGTGGCAAATAATTTATTTGTTTAACAACACTAAAATAAAAAGATTAATATTAATATGACCTTTAAAGTTAAATAAACTCGATAAATACTTTTTTTTATTACATATTATCGGATGAATCAAACGCAAAATTAAAAACATTTTTTTAAGAAAACCTCAAAAGAGACAGAGACAAAAAATACTCGCATAGTGGCAAGACATCTGATAGTAAAAAAAATAAAAACAGAGTTTGACCTAATGTTTCAGGTTGAATGGTTGATAAACTTGTTGAGGGTCTGTGTTACGGTTCCACAAAAATTTATGGAGCATGAAAATACATGTACGAAAATACAGGCAAAGTTTAGCATATACATATGTATGTAAGTTTGTGTGTGCGTTTGCTTGTAAAAACATGCGTATATAAATAAGCATGTATGTATAATATTTAAACGACAAAATCGTCAAGAAAATATTTATAGCAAAATTTAAGATACATGTACATACTTAGATACAAATGCGAACATACATATGTACATATCTACGAATATGTATGTAAACACATATGGACAAACGTTCGGGAACAACAACAAAATCACACGTACAATGTCATCCTGACGTCTGACAGCAAGCAGTGCTGCGAACAGCACAAGACTATATACAAATTATTTAATTTTGTATTTTTTTTTTTCAAAATCTCCTGTCATAAATTTTATGAATAATAGTGCGTGTGGATGAACAAAAAACAATACTATGTAATTTTTCTGTGTTGAAATTCACACACAGCACCCAATTAAAAACAACACATACATACATATGGATGTACATACATTACTAACGTTCACAAGTTGACGCAGTCCAAAAAATATTGACAAATACAGGGTTATTGAAAAACATTAAAAGGAAAAAATAGATATCGTTTGTATGTTAATCACCAATGCCCGGAATTCCTACAAATATATACATATGTATGTATATATTTGTAGCTGCGAGTTCGGGAAAACTAAAGCTAAATGGTTGCGTCACATTCAGTGCTGGGCAAAATACATTCTCTGATGTATTTAAAATACAAAATACAAATACTTTTTATTCCATGCATTTAAAATACAAAATACTCAATTCTAAAAGCAAGTATTTGAAATACAAAATACTTTTAATCAAAACAGTTTTTATTTCCTTTCATAAACACCAGCTTTTCAAATGTGGTATCAGACAGACAACCTCTTGATGGCGAATGAATAAAACCAGCTAACGATAAAATCTCAATGATTTCTCATTAGAAATCGATATTTTATTGAAAGATGGTGCCATTGCCGAAAATGTTAGCTTTTAATTTTAATTATAAGGCTAATATATAAATAATAATAATAATAATAATAATATTGAAAGATAAGTAATGGAATTAAAAAATAAGTGACATTTGGAAAACGTTTGACCAAAGGCTACATACATATATAGTTAATTCAAGTCAATATCTGATTGATATTTTTTCTCTTCTTGCTTTAGATCAAAATGTCAAACGCTATTTTTTCCTTCTATTTTATTTTTTCATTGTTTAACTTTCTGACAGCTTGGCGACTTTCTCAATGTGTATGCATTCAGTTGCTTTTACTTTACAGTGGTACTTTGCGTTTGGTAATTAAAATATAGTATTGCCATTTTTTTGCATATAAGACAGTAACAAAATTTCGCGTTTTTAGTTGATGTATGAATTAAGAAATTTTCAGCACATATTTTTTGACATAAAAAAAAAAAAAAAAATGTATTTTGAAAAAATTTATTTTATTTGAAATACAAAATACTCAAGCAATTAATATTTAAAATACTAAATGAGACGTAATTAAAATACAAATACAAATACAAAATACGTATTTGTATTTTAAATACGTAATTCAAGTACATGTATTTCAAATACTGCCCAGCCCTGGTTACATCTATGCAAAATCGACACTGAAGGAATTCTGTTCGTAAAAAATCATTTACTCAATGAAAGGATTCATTGGGCTAATGATAACAGAACAATATTTTTGTGAAGTATGTTAATACATAACATTGCACAAATTTATAATTCAAAACAGCAGAAAATAATTTATCAATACTTACAACAAAATTGCAGTTATAACAACAGTTTAGTTAGTCTTCAAGGTTTATTATTACAATAATAAAATAAAAACTGTTATCAGTAACCTGTAGAGTTTTTATGTCTCAGTAATAAAATATCTTTAAAATAATATTTTATGTGAAAATGCATATCAAGCATTTGTTAGATTTATTGCAAGTGTGTAAGTATTAATTTTGTTATGCAGACTTAAGAAATTAAATGGCATAAAATTCTGGCAAAAATAAAGAAATTCAGGAAAACAAAAATCTACTTCATTGTCTGTTTCTACTAAGATCATACATCATTTCTATTTAGCGCATGGTGATTCTACCTGAGCTATAACAACATAATTTTTACTGGTCTTAGTGTTTCTACTAAGGTTCTGATTAAGTATATCTAACGAATGGTGTTTCTAAGTTCTAAGCTCCAAAGGCAACCTTTGGAGTGCAGTTAAACGATTCAACATTTTTGTTCGACGACTCAACAAAGTATATCATTAAGGTTACAGGATATCTCACTCGCATATACATATGTATACTCCATTGCAAAAAAAGGGCAAACAAATAAAATGCCGTTCTATTTCTGACGACATTGTTAGGTGCTACTCGCAAGCAGGCTTCAAATCCCTGCAAACCGTTAAAATACGAGCGTTCGTTTTTATGTTTCGGGACTCGGGAAACTCTAGAGTTGCAATGCGGCAACCGACAGCTCTATCATAAAGTTGGACATTTTTGAGGTACGTTTTGACATACGTGCGCATTTGTGTTGTTTACTGTAACTGAAAAGATTCATCTCGTCCCAGAAATGAATTTAAATCGTGAAAAAATGTGCATGTGATTATTTTTTACAACTTTCGAAGTGGGTTAACTCAGCAACAGTGCATGAATGAATTTAATTAAATTTTTGGCGATGAAGCTTCATCAAGAACCAGTGTTTATCGACGGTGTGGCGAATTCGATTGTGGTCCTAGTTCACTCCAAGACGAATTTCACGAAGGTCGTTCCAAATCAGTTGCTGTTCCGAAAGCCATTGATGCTGCGCGCGAGAAGTGATATTGCAAGATGTGACCTATCGTGAGATTGAGACAACTTTGTCAATCTCTCAATCTCTTTCGACCGAATGCTCGAAATATATATAAAAATGCATAAAATGAACCCAAAATTCCCAGTTTGTTATGGTAGATATTGTAATCTTAATAGATTTCAAACATGCCAACAACAAAATATACACATTTCCAGACGAGGAAAAAACGGGAGGACTGCTAAGACTTAGAAAGCCCGAATAAGTAGAATGATGAAAGTTATGACAGGCCACTCTGTATGAATAGCGGGAGGAGATGAATGTAGAACATGCGGGGAGTAGAGCGACACATTAGAGCACTATCTCACAAATACGTTCCCGATATCTTGGTATAGACATTTTATCAGATATAACCCAATTATGGGGCATGTGCTGGAGGAAATAAAGGAACTTTGTCAATCACACGAAGATCTTATAGGCCTAAGCGTCAAACTTTTTGTAGTTAAATACATGGAGCGCACAACAAGCCTACACTGGCTTAAGTGTATGTCGCACGACATGGGCTAACACACCCCTCCAGTCAACCTAACCTAGCTTTATTTACTTAGTTTTACTTATTCCTAAAAATTTTGGTTTTTAGAAGTGATCAACCAACATTTTTTCATGATTTATGTCGTATTTTATTCATAACATATATTTGGGAATCACAAAAATGTAACTTTGCAAATGTGTAGCACCATAAAATTTTTTTGTATGAGTTTTTCAAAACCAAAAACAGCATGCATTTTGAATACAAAGACATTTTATCGCCTAAGCTGTTGAACACATAAACAACTAGTATTGTAGAAATGAATTAAAGGAAATTTGATTCCAAATCATTTGCTGGTACTTTAATTAAACGGTTTTCGTGTAGTGATCAAATATGTACATATGTATGTACATTGAGTTAGGCACCTTATTTCGGGTCGAAAACTAGTCAGGCCTACAAAAACAATCTGAGACCGATAGAAAAAACTGAAATCGGATTTTAATCTAGCGTTTTAATATCTTTGAATTTTATATAAATTCACTAGCGAACCCGTTGCCTGCTTCGCACGGCAAAACAAAATAAGAAAAGAAACACACTTGTAAACCATATATGGGCCACTGCCTACGTAGTGTATAAGTTTGGTTGAAATTTTTTATATATGTAGTATATATATCAAGTATATATATGTAGTATATATATGTAGTATATATATGTAGTATATATATGTAGTATATATATGTAGTATATACATATATGTAGTATATACATATATGTAGTATATAGATGTAGTATATAGATTAAAAGGCTCGAAGTTTCGCTGTTTTTTTTTTGTGCAAAAGTGTTGCTAGTAAAATGTTACATGGAATTTGTGTCATCGCCGACATCGCATTAATGCCACTCAATATATGACAAAGTTCTGGTACGACTTTTGTCATCAAATTGACGTCAGTTTTCCTATAATTAATGAGTTTGGCCCCTCATTCATCATTCCGTCTCAAATATGATGGAATACATTTTTGTATCAGTGTTTCCCCATTTGCACTTTGAATGAGAATTAACTTTCGTAAATCGATTTTTGATTAGTATTTCAAGTACCAAAATATACATATAATTAGCGAAATAATCAGGCGTGTCACAGAAACCAAATTCGTACGAAAGTGAAAATAGAATTTCTCACACTCAAGTCATTTCATAATAGTAACGTGGAAATGATAACTTTGGAGAGCTTACAATAGGAAAACCTCTCTAACGAGTATGTCAAATGGTGATGAATACTTGTTATAACTCAAGGATAGAAAATTTTATGTATTTTTTAAGCTTACAAAAAAACTCACAACAAAATTCACACAAAACCGAAAATTATTTGCGTTTTGTATACTTGTTTCTTGTTTACAAAGATGCTATTCAAAAGAGGTATCCCGCCAGTTTCACGATGTCACTCGACATCGCCCGCCTACCCAAAAACTCTGAAAACAGCAACAAATTTTAAAATCTGTTATAGTATTACGTATATTTCTACGAGCAAGCGATGTCCAGCGACATCGTGAAATTGGCGGACAATTTTCGGAAAGAATAGAAAAAAAGTGTCTATTTTTTTTTTTTTTTTTTGAAGTCTAAAGGAACAAAACAAAAGCATGGAAATGTTCACTTTCATACGAATACTGTGACACATCTGAATAATCAGCGAGATATAATAAAATTTTTAAATTTGAAACAGTGAAAAATTCTGACTGCGCTAAAATATATAAAAGAAAATAAATTTTAATACCTCGAATTTCACGTTTCGTTTAAAAATAACATCTCTTGTAGTGAAAGCCCTGTAAATATGTATTTCTTAGTTTGGCTCTCACACATAAATATTGCTTTTATTTCACATAAGCATAAGCACTTCTGTACATGTTAATATGTGTTTTTTCAACACTTTTACTTTTAATTTTTAACGTTTTGGCGCCAATAATATTTTTATATTTTCTACTCATTCTACAAAAAAAAAGCCACAAACTTATGTACATATGTGTGTATTTCATTTCATAAATTATACTCAAAGTTGAATTGTAGATTTGACAAAAGCAAAGGCCATCATTTTTGGGCGAAGAGACATGTTTCACAGGCTATGGATCGTCGTTGCCAATTTTCAACAGGAGGAATAAAAATTATAGCGAAACTTTGACAAGGGTCTAAGCTTTTCGGTTAAAAACTGTTTCCAATTTCAGACAATCCAATTTCAGCTTCTTTAAAGGCTACAGCATTCTCGAGTTCAATCAACTGTTTTATCAAATTGGGTATTAGGGCTTGAATTCTACGAAATATTGAATAATGAAGATACAGCGAAAATAAGCTAAATTCGGTACCCAGGTCAAAAATTATTAAAAATAAAATTGAAATAGAATTGAAGTATATTTGAATGATTTCATAGATAAAGGACCTTTTATAACACATATGTATATGTATGTATATGGTTATTACGCTGAGCACACATAACCTTAAAATATACGTTTGCGAAAATGTATGCCTTTATGTTTTTTCCTGTCTTTTTCTTTTCGTTGGCTGGTTTGCTGATGTATGTACATACATTTTTAGTTGTTTGTATCCATGTATTTAGCCAAAACCGAGGTCAACAACAAGAGACTAACGGTCGCGTTGTTTTGAGGCTAATATTTGCTGATGTGACCGCGACCGCACCTTTAGAATACCTAGCTTTTTTTCAAATTTGTGCTTAAAATAATGGTAAAAAAAAGGGTAAGAAAAAACCAGCTAAATCAGAATCGATTTTCAATTCTTATAAATAACAACTCTGACTTGTATTCAATATCAATTCTGATTATTATGAATTATTGCTGTTGAAAATTTCCTAATAATGGAAAAAGTACAAAATTTATAAAAGCTTTAGTATCTGCCGGAATAAATTGAATCAATCTGCCTGGGCTACCGTTGATGGTGAACTTACAGATCAAGTAAAATTTTTCAAAGAGCAAGAGATTTAGAAAAACTGGCATTCAAAAAAGTGGACAAACCGCTTACGATCCCCATTCAAGTTTTTTTCTGCACTATTTTTATTCTCAGTAGTCGGGAGTCCCTGCTGGGAAGAAATTGTTCAAATACTGTATATATACATACATATACCGTCTAATTCATAAAAATTATAACAGGTTTATAAAGCTCTTATTTGACAGATTTTCCATACAAATATGTCAAATAACAGTCTTATAAGCCTGTTATAATTTTTATGAATTAGGGGGATATACTTTATTGACTACACTTATAACTTGAGGCCGTGATTCACTATCCTACTGAATCGTACGATCTGTTAAAAATGACATGTGTGTCCAAAAAGTGTGATAGTCTGGACTAAAAGTGTATGTGTGTGAAAGACTTTTTGACAAGTCTGTCCGATTTGCTAATCTTTTGAAAATTATTTATTTATTTTGACAATACAATACAACAAGAATATATCTTATATTACAGTATTGGTTAGCAATTTGGCAGAAGCACACATTGAGTGAAATTAAATAAATTATCAAAAACTTATAAATAACAATGCGATCAGGGTTGCCTTTTTTACGTTGTTTACAAAAGTATAATAGTGTGGCCATTTTGATGCGACTTTTTAGGACAGTCGGACAGAATTCTATCAGATTTAGCTAGCAATTTTCAGTGAATGAATCGTACGATTGAGTAGGATAGTGAATCACGGCCTTTAAAAGGGACTTCTAGTAACCACAATAATATTTAAAACAAAATAATAAATCTAATTTGGTTGCTTTAATCCCGGGATTATTTATGTATATGGTAATAAGTCAAGTACAGTACACATGATATGCATTAAAATAAATACTCACGAGTTGTTGTGAAATTTAAGAAAGAATCACTGGAATTGTTGTCATGAACCCTCATCGTGTGATTCGAAAATGGAAAAAAAAATGTTTTTAATTTTTGAAACGCTTACTTTTTATTAGAAATACTAGACACAGTATAACTAGACGCTGACATATGCACGATTAGCTGTAATTAAAATTAAAAAGATTTGCAGGTTCATTAGTTACAGCCGCTTAAAATGAAGCAGCTTTACACCGGCATATACTTTTCTACGACTCAAATAAATGCCCCGATTATGGTTTACAACACCTAGCACCCAGGTGTTGTGTTGTTTCATTTAAAACACAACATGCAGATCTTTTTGCGATTATGGTTTACAACATCTAGGTGTTGTGTATATCACAGAGTTGGCTGCATGCAAAAAACTGCCCATAAAAACAACTCTAACGAAAAGACGTTGACGTATGCTGCTTTCATTGCACAAACACAAGCGAAAACCAACAAATTTGGATACTTCTTTATCAAATTCTACCATCAAAAGACATAGAGGTTTTTCTTGCAATAGCGCAGCTTCCACGTCGAATTGCATTGGTAAAGATAAAAACAATGAAAAAGGTTTTTGTTTGAAAAATACAAATAAAGCCATACAATTTTATGTTTAATTTGGTTACGATAATGAAGGAACCAAAAAAAAAATTTGTATATTGCAGTTTAAATCCATTGAAACTACGGAATACAAATTAAAACTGTTTTGAAATCAAGAAATTGTTAATAATTATGTATAAATGACAAAAAAAAAACGATGATATAAATTATTATTTGCGGTCTAAAAAGACCTCTTAATTGATTTTTGTCTAGCTGTTCAGTCGTCTATACATATTGTTACGAATTTAGTCGTGAACAGACCATTGTAATTGTTCTAGAACGTACTGAATCGTTATTTTATATGTGCTTATATTGTCTTGTTACTATTTGTAAATGAACACAGGAGGTATATACACACATGCATACATAGAAACTTGTTGACAAACAAAGCGGCAGCACAGCGAGTGTGCACATACTGACACACATGTGTAGATAAATAAGCACAACAGCGAAATAAAAGAAACCACCACCGCACGATACAATATTCGTGTGTGCATGTATGTGCGCGGCTCATATGCTTAAAGGTGAAGTTACATGGCCCGCTTTAGACGCGTCCACGCTTTTCATGCTTTTTATACGTTTTATGCGTTCTATGCGTTTCATACTACAAGTTACATACAACGCTTCGTATGCGCCATATTTCTTTGTTTTGATAAGCTGTTGTGCAAATATTTTTAACATACAAAACAAATATTAACAAAATGGAACTGCTCATGCAGCTGCTCTTTTATTTTTGTTCCGATAGAGCAGCAAGGTTTTATTATATAAAAGCTCGTGGTTTTTAATTGCATTTATTAGCTTCTCTTCCATATCGCTTGTTTTAATAAATATATTGAAAATATTTGTAAACATAACAGTGATGATACTCAGTACGCAAACGCAATCGATAAATCGAATCAAAATTTTGTTAATGAAAAAAGTGTTGAAAAAAACAATTACAATTTGTCTTACTCGTGATAATGTTTATAAAATTTGTAACAAAACTTTTCTTTTTTATTAAAAACGTTTTTTTTTCAAAAGATTTTATACATTAATTTACGATATAAAAGGTATTTATCGATAACGTTGAGAGTAGGCACATCATTGGTTAATAAAACCAGCTGACATTTTCTCATGACGCATGTGACGCATATAAAAGTAGAAAGTAGGTCGGTCTACTTTATGCGTTCTACGCGTCTTCGCGTTCTGTGCTTTGTGCTCTGTAACTTGTCACATACAAATACACTAATCCTACTTTTTTGACAACCGCGTGAAAAGCGTCGACGCGTAGAAAGCGTACTGTGTAACTTCAGCTTAAGTTTCACTGTATGTCGGTGTGTGTGTGTGTGTGTGTATATCTTTTGTTCATTATTAGTTTTAGTGCGAGGTGGCGTGATCTGCTTCTGTAAACTTCTAGACTGTTCGAGTAATGATCATTGAGAGGTATAAAAGCAGCTGAGCTTAACGCTGAGGCAGTCAGTCGATTTTTAGCTGCGCTAACGTGTAAAGTGTCTTAAGTAATAAAAAGTGAATAAGTAAAAGTGTTGTTCGTAGTAAAGTGTTTACAAGTACAGTGTGTTAAAGTAAATAAAGTGTTAAACTGTTGAGTACTCTAAACTGAAGAATTGAGCGTTTTAACTTCATTACAATTAAAGAATCTACGAGAAACGTTTTTAAAAGGTAAAGACGCAACAATATGTAGACGATATTTCGCTGGTGACACTCAAAACCCCTAAAAAAAACAGAGAACACAGGGCCTAATAAACACCTAATAACTTATAACTGTTATTAGGTATTCTCATTGATTCTTTAAAAAAAGCCTCTTCTTCATGGATTCGAGCCCACAATCCTGCGAAATTCAAAAATAAAATACTCAAACAAATCTTTAATACAAGTTGAGGTAACCAAATATTGAATATAAAATAAATACTACCGACGACACAAAACTCCCTGCTCACAAGATGTAACTCAAAAGCATATTTCAAAAAAAAAAAAAATAATAATACACGATACAAGGAAATCTTGTGAAACGGCAACGGGCGGTTTATAATTTTTATTTTTTTTTTTCGTAAAAATTCGTTCAATTGCTTCAAATTTAAGCCATTTTAAGATTCATTTTCGTTCAAAATTGAAATCTTCAAAACTCAAGGCAGCTCAAGTTCAATGTTTGCAGAATATTTATAAACCAAACACATGCCATGTATTATAGTATAAATTGCTTTTAAATTGCTAATTTTTCAACTGTAATGTTAATTCATTCATGCATTTGCTATAGCGTCGTAATAACTCAGAAAAGCTGTTCTCAGTCGAAATTCGAAACTTTTCTATTGAAGAAAGAATGTGTATGGAGAACTTTAAAAGAAATATCAAATCAAATTTATAGCAAAATCTAGCGATCGTAGGCAGACATTAGTGCGCCAATAAAATCGATTTGTAATTTCTCTATGCATCACCATTTAGAAAAAAAAGTTTCTTTTTATTTAATTTTGAAATGAACATTTCTAATGAATACATTTTGTTTGAATAATCAGGAGGATTTATTATTCTCTGCGCCGCTGCGGAAAATCATCACAAAAGTTTCCTAAAACACACAACTGACACGCTGATCTTTATCTAACCGATCAAGGTACAACGAGCAGAGTATACAACATTAAAATGCAAAATAGTTGAAAAACACATGACAAATGTGTTTTATCTCATATTGATGAACTTGTTTGGCAATTAAATGAGTGAGCGAAAAACTATACATACATACATATAGACGTAAAATATACATTAACTGCCTGTTCCGCAATGTCGCACGAAAATATAAGCCATCAAAATGTAGTTGCTCGATTTCGAATTAATTTCGATTCCTCTATTTCGACAGCTTGCGTTCGCATGTTCTTACGTCATGAAATTTTTCGCATTTACTTTATCAGATCGGCAATTTAAATTTTTGGTTAATTTTTTATTAAAGTATTGACAAAAACTATTAAATTGTTCTTGTGTAAATACAACCCTTCCTAAAACTGGTCAGCTGTATCTGAGAATCCAAAGCAAATACATACAAAAATAAGTACAAAATAAAAAAGCAAATATTTTGAAAGTGCGGAAATAATTTTAGGGGCGTTTTAAATTTTAAAAGTATTTTTTAATAAGTATTTTGACACACTGAACACTGGTATTGCTCTGGCAAACTGGGGATTTTCTTCCATCCGGCGAACAAGTGAGCTGTTTACGAAAACTACATCCATACATCTGACAATTGTTTCATATGATTGTCAAATAAAAATTAAAAAAAGTGCTTGCTACCCAGAAACAGCCGGTTGTCGACTTACAAAGCTATAAAATTTCACTTTTTTTTTACTTAATGGATATTGATGAAGTGAAACAACTTAAAAAGAAATTAATAAGTACATTACTTTAACAAACATTGAACAATTGCAATGCATTCTCTTCAGAATATGAATTTCTTTGATAACAAATATTTCAAAACCGTTCCAGAGAGGAGAAATATAAATGTATGTATTACTTTTGCTACAAAAACTATTTCTCATATTTCAAAACATGGTTTATGCAAGACGTTACAAATATTTCCGAATATGTTTCGTTGTAAGGTGTTTACGTCATTACATACTTAACTACGCACTTGTCTCTTCCATGACATATAGGGGAGATGTAAGCCAGTCCGAACAGTAATCAATTTTGAGTTTTATAGAATCAGCAATGAATAGATTTGCCTACTTGAACATTTTATTGAGGAATAAGAAACAAAATGCTGAAAACTTTGGTTTATTTGCCGATTACTTTCACAATGGCGACTCAAAGCATATTGCTCCATTATTGTTAAGATTTAATTGCTGCACTTTAACTATCGGTAAGTTATTACAACAGGCCCCTGTTGCATTAATATAAAGAGCAACCGGAAAGAGAACACAAAAAACAAAAAAATTTGTAAAAAGGAAGTCTTCTGAGATGACAAAAATCATCCTTAAGAGCCAATAAAAAAAGAGCATTGCTTTGCTTAATATTGATTACGTATATAAATGGAAAGCCGAACTGCGGGAGCTTCAGTAGCTGGAGTGTTGAAAGCGACAGTGTGAAAATTGTCCAATTTTGTACGCAAATAATTTACTGCAAACAATGGACCTGACTGACATGTTCTCAATCAGTTTGTTGTAGTTTAAAAAGTTGGCGAATGTTTAAAATCCGGCAAGCCCGATGTCTTCTATAATTCCAGACAATTTAACACTAGTACGCCAACTCAGACTCAAAACTAATTTCATTTTACCCATGGCCAGCAAGCCACATTCTTTTTAAAATTATTAGTTACTTTATCGGGGCTTTTAGTTCGGCTTTACTTCCTCAGAATTGAGAAATACATATTTGTTTGTGCTAAAATTGTAGTGATCCACATGTAAAGGATGTGTGTGAAGATAAATTTTAAAATTTTTAACCACGGACACAAACCTTCAAAGTTAACAGACCTCTGTTAACGTGATAACATGGCTCTGTTAAGCCCGAAAATTAAAATTTTTATAAAAAAATACATTTAAAACAAAAATTTAGAAAAAACGTATTGTTAATTAACAACAACTAATATTTTCAAATTGAATTTTAATGAAACGGAGTCACAAAAGTGTCAAACGAAGTCGCAAATGAGGAAATTAAAAAAAAAGGACTTTGGTCCTTTTCTCGAAAACGGTAGGAGATGGGCGAAAAAAAATTATTGGACATCGTTTTAGAGACCATCTAATATAATGTCCAATAGTCAAAATGTCTGAAGCTGCGTTTTTGTGAAAAATATTAGCATTTTTAAAAAAATCGACCCCTGAAATTTAAAAAAGGACTTTGGTCCTTTTCTCGAAAACGGTAGGAGATGGGCGAAAAAAAATTATTGGACATCGTTTTAGAGACCATCTAATATAATGTCCAATAGTCAAAATGTCTGAAGCTGCGTTTTTGTGAAAAATATAAGCATTTTTAATAAAATCTCAGGGGTCGATTTTTTTAAAAATTTTAAAAAGGATTGTAGTATTATTTGTGATAAGCCTTGAACAATTTAGAAGCTTAAGACACTATATTATGTTTCCCAAAGGACATACATATACATATATGCACATACCCACATCCATTTAAATTTTTCAAAGAAAATGTCAGTATGTAGTTGTTGCTAAGGCAAACTTTCAAGCTTTAATGTTTTCGTTAATTTCAAAATTGTTAGCTTCTCTAACTTACAAAGTCAGCAAATTTTATTTGCTGTGGTTCTGACACGTGCTAAGTATGGTATTAAATAAGCTTCTAGTGACATTGATGACTTCTTGTGATTTGTAGAATGCATATCTGTAAGAATTCTTCGTGAGAGTTGTCCTTTACGCGACTAGCATAACAGGGACTCTGACTGTCATAGTTGTAAGCAAATAACGTGGCTATGAGAATCAGTAATCTTAATATACCGGAGTTAACCTGTTACTCCACAAAGTATGCAATTGATTTTGATATTAATTTGCTGTTTATCGAGTATATGAACCGCTAAACTTTTCTAATATAGACATACATATACACTCAATTATGTAACTGCTACCATAACAAATTACTTAAAAATAGCTAGCATACCTAACAATAGGTTTTCCAAAAAACTTATTTAATACCATACTTAGCACGTGTCAGAACCACAGCAAATAAAATTTACTGACTTTGTAAGTTAGAGAAGCTAACAATTTTGAAATTAACGAAAACATTAAAGCTTGAAAGTTTGCCTTAGCAACAACTACATACTGACATTTTCTTTGAAAAATTTAAATGGATGTGGGTATGTGCATATATATGTATGTCCTTTGGGAAACATAATATAGTGTCTTAAGCTTCTAAATTGTTCAAGGCTTATCACAAATAATACTACAATCCTTTTTAAAATTTTTAAAAAAAATCGACCCCTGAGATTTTATTAAAAATGCTTATATTTTTCACAAAAACGCAGCTTCAGACATTTTGACTATTGGACATTATATTAGATGGTCTCTAAAACTATGTCCAATATTTTTTTTTCGCCCATCTCCTACCGTTTTCGAGAAAAGGACCAAAGTCCTTTTTTAAATTTCAGAGGTCGATTTTTTTAAAAATGCTTATATTTTTCACAAAAACGCAGCTTCAGACATTTTGACTATTGGACATTATATTAGATGGTCTCTAAAACGATGTCCAATAATTTTTTTTCGCCCATCTCCTACCGTTTTCGAGAAAAGGACCAAAGTCCTTTTTTAAATTTCAGGGGTCGATTTTTTTAAAAATGCTTATATTTTTCACAAAAACGCAGCTTCAGACATTTTGACTATTGGACATTATATTAGATGGTCTCTAAAACGATGTCCAATAATTTTTTTTCGCCCATCTCCTACCGTTTTCGAGAAAAGGATCAAAGTCCTTTTTTAAATTTCAGGGGTCGATTTTTTTAAAAATGCTTATATTTTTCACAAAAACGCAGCTTCAGACATTTTGACTATTGGACATTATATTAGATGGTCTCTAAAACGATGTCCAATAATTTTTTTTCGCCCATCTCCTACCGTTTTCGAGAAAAGGATCAAAGTCCTTTTTTAAATTTCAGGGGTCGATTTTTTTAAAAATGCTTATATTTTTCACAAAAACGCAGCTTCAGACATTTTGACTATTGGACATTATATTAGATGGTCTCTAAAACGATGTCCAATAATTTTTTTTCGCCCATCTCCTACCGTTTTCGAGAAAAGGACCAAAGTCCTTTTTTAAATTTCAGGGGTCGATTTTTTTAAAAATGCTTATATTTTTCACAAAAACGCAGCTTCAGACATTTTGACTATTGGACATTATATTATATGGTCTCTAAAACGATGTCCAATAATTTTTTTTCGCCCATCTCCTACCGTTTTCGAGAAAAGGACCAAAGTCCTTTTTTTTAATTTCCTCATTTGCGACTTCGTTTGACACTTTTGTGACTCCGTTTCATTAAAATTCAATTTGAAAATTTTAGTTGTTGTTAATTAACAATACGTTTTTTCTAAATTTTTGTTTTAAATGTATTTTTTTTATAAAAATTTGAATTTTCGGGCTTAACAGAGCCATGTTATCACGTTAACAGAGGTCTGTTAACTTTGAAGGTTTATGTCCGTGGTTAAAAATTTTAAAATTTATCTTCACACACATATGTAAAGGGTGTTTTTTTTTTTCAATGTATAGAACTTTAAGTTGCAATAAAACAACGATTTATTTATTCGAAAGATAATCTTGTGGCATTACATTTTAAATATGATTTCTATCATATGACCGCCACGGCTGGCGCGGACGTATAATTTTCGGCGAATGTTGTCTTCCAAATGGTCAAGCGTTTGTGGCTTATCCGCATAGACCAATGACTTTACATGGCCCCACAGAAAGTTGTCTAGCGGTGTTAAATCACAATATCTTGAAGGCCAATTCACAGGTCCAAAACGTGAAATTAGGCGGTCACCAAACGTGTCTTTCAATAAATCGATTGTGGCACTAGCTGTGTGACATGTTGCACCGTCTTGTTGAAACCACATCTCCTGGACATCATGGTTATTCAATTCAGGAATGAAAAAGTTAGTAATTATGGCTCTATACCGATCACCATTGACTGTAACGTTCTGGCCATCATCGTTTTTGAAGAAGTACGGACCAATGATTCCACCAGCCCATACAGCCCACCAAACAGTCAGTTTTTCTGGATGTAACGGTGTTTCGACATACACTTGAGGATTAGCTTCACTCCAAATGCGGCAGTTTTGTTTGTTGACGTAGCCATTCAATCAGAAGTGCGTTTCATCGCTAAACAAAATTCGCTTATGAAAATCGGGAACTATTTTCGAAATAAAATTGCACTATTTGCAAGCGTTGTTCAGGCGTGAGTCTATTCATGATGAATTGCCAAACCAAACTGAGAATAAATCACTTGACAGCTGTGTAATTGGTCGCCATCTTGAACAGTAATGCCAACTTAAAGTTCTATACATCGGAAAAAAACACCTTTTATAAAGAGAACAAAAAAAATAATGTTGAAGACTTATTGGCTGGAGAACATGTCCATGACTGTTTCGCGTCCATCTCGCCAATCATCAGCACCCAAATTACTACCTGAGCTCTTCATTACTGACCGTCTATATTTAATCTATTGATTAACTTTCAATTTTGTCGCTGCACGATTTTCTTTTGATTGGAATACATTTTATATGCTTTTGAAAACATAAACTCAATTTTAGAAGAAGAAAATTATTATTTAAATGGCATGACTTTATGAATGAGCCGCCGAGCAGACAAATTTTTCTTAAATTATAAGGTGTAGAAAAATAAATTGTGTTTATGTATGCTCAAACGCTTAAAATTGTAAATTAAAAATAGTGTTGTTTGCACACACACACACACACACCTGCATACTCGTATGAACATATGCATGACAATACTGGTATTTTATATTTATTTGCAAAATTGTAGTTCTATGAAAAGAAACCCACAACTGAAAAACTACGCTTTTGAATTTAAAATTCTGCAATAATTTATTGTTTTTGTTGTTGTTTTGTTGTACACAGAAAAAGAAATGCCGTGTTTTTATTCAGTTAATTTCAAATTCACAAGTGACGATAAACATTTGATACCCATTCCACAACATTAATTTAATCTGCAAGAAGAACGTAAGACCATTACAGTTTCTTTTCTTTTTTTCTTAACATACGATGGTTAATGTTACGGAATTTGGCAACCCTAGTATTGCAATGGGGCAACTGACAGCGCTGGGTTAAAATTGCACTCCATCATTTCGCACGGAAAACCATTCTAATGGCCAATTCTTGAATTGATAATCAAATGCCATTTAGCTTTAATTTTCATTTGAGCAAAAAATTTATTTTTTGAGCACTTATTTGATTGCAACTTAAATGAACAACTTTGGTCATTTAAAGCTTATTTATGTTTTATAGATTAATCATATGGTTCTTGTTGCTGATGTGCTTAAAAAGTAAACAAAGCACACACACACACACAGACGCATGTATGCGATTTTTCCTCAAGCAGCATCACCAAAATAAACTGTTAATATTTTGAAAAACAATAGGAAGACATGAAATACTAATAATAAAGGGTTATCCATTTTGCAGTAAATGGATAGTAAACGTAAATAAGGCACATGTAAAATATTTTTTTTTCCATGAGATTTATTTTTTATTTATTATAAAGTTTGGACCTTGACATTATGTGTAAAACACTACAACATTTAAATGACCACCACGCGAAGTGTTGCAAACATTGATTCTTTAGAGGTTATTTTCCATCACTTTTTGACACACACTGGGCGGTATCTCAGCCATAACTTGACGAAGGTTGGTTTTTAAGCTGCATAAGCCCATTCTTTCGCGTAGCCCCACAAAAAAAGTCTAATGGTGTCAAATTGTATGATCTTAGTGGCCAGTTGATGTCGCCACGACGAGAAATTATGCGGCTAGGAAATGCCCCTTGCCCTAAAGCCATATTTGCTCGAGTTGTGAGGCATGTGGCACCGTCTTGTTGAAATCACATATTCTCCAAGTCGTGTTCTTCAATAGCAGGCAAAAAAAAGAGTCGGTTATCATCTGACCATAACGCTCCGAATTGACGGTGACAGTCGTTCCATCATCGTTCTCGAAGAAGTAAGGTTCAATCACACCTTCGGACCAAAGAGCGCACCAAACAGTGACTTTTTCTGATGGCTTCAATTAACTGAGGATTCTCAGCGCCCCAAATACGACAATTTCGTTTATAAACATACCCACCGAGTGAGAAATGTGCTTCATCGCTGAAGAAAATTTTGTTCGAAAAATCGCCGTCCACCGCCTGTTGCTCAAGCACCCATTACACGTATCTACGACGTTATGAATGGTCAGCTGGCTTCAGTTGTTCTGTGAGCTGGACTTTATATGGATGTAAGTGTAGATCTAAATGCAAAATACGCCATAATGTGCCGTAAGACAGTCCTAATTTCTGAGAACGATGAGAAATCGACACATTATGATGCACAGGCCTTACAATATTTGTAACCGTTCCAGTCTCTTCAAATTTCTTCACAATTTTGCCAATTGCTTGCGTACTAAACCATAATCTTCTCTTAAAGCACGAATGTGGCTGTGGCAGAATCACCATTTTTGTAGTATGTTTTGATAATTTTTATGCGTTGTGTGATGGTTCAGCGATCCATTTTCGTCAATGTCAGACTTTCAACTGAGAAGAAAATAAATTTAGTCAAGTACGAGGCTGGCTCGCACACTTAGTGTTCCGTATGTATGTATGTGTAATGTATGTATGGAATGGCATATGGGAATACATTGTAAAAATTTCATCTCTCTGTTTTTACAGCTACTTTATGTTGTATGGGGACACCTAGTAATTTTCGACTTGTTGTTGTTGTAATTTGCTGTTGTAAGGCATCTGGGAATGCATACACTGTGTGAATTTCGGCTCTCTATCTCTTACGGTTCGAGAGTTATAGCTGTTGCTCTACGTTGTAAAGGGACACCTGGTAGTTTTACAGCTGTTGTTGTTTTTAGCAAGTGTTGTTGTGGAGCATATGTGAATACACATATTGTGCAAATTTCATCCCTGTCTCTCACGGTTCGAGAGTAACGGCTAGTTGTTACTTTATGTTGTATAGGGACACCTGGTAATTTTCGACTTGTTGTTGTTTTTAGCATTTGTTATTGTAGGCCATATGCGAATAACTGTATATTGTGCACAATTCATCTCTCTGTATCTTACAGTTTGAAAGTTACGGCTAATGTTTTTTTACGTTGTATAGGGACACCTGGTAGTTTTCGACATGTTGTTTTTAGCATTTGTTGTTGTAGCGCATGTGTAAATACATATATTGTGCGAATTTCAGCTCTCGGTATTTTACAGTTTAGCAGCTACGGCTAATTGTTACTTTAGGTTGTATAGACACCTGGTAGTTTTCAATTTGTTGTTGTAGAGCATCTATAAATACATACACTGTGCAAATTTCAGCTTTCTATCTTTTACGGTTCGAGAGTTATAGCTAATTGTAACTTTTCGTTGTATGGGGTCACCTGGTAGTTTTCGACTTGTTGTTCTTTTTAGTATTTGTTGTTGTAGCGGCAAGGTACAACAACATCCTGTGAAAATTTCAGCTCTCTAGCTCTTACCGTTTCGGAGAATGGACGCTGTGACGGACGGACGGACGAACGTACTTGTCTCGGTAATAGGGTTCCATTTCACTCTGATGAGTACGGAACCCTAAAAATTGGTTTAACAACTTAGTTTGACAGATGTCGAATTCCAGGGCTATACTTTTGAAACCACGAAATGGATAAACCGTTACAATCAGTAAACGGTAAAAAAGAAAGTTTTTCATCGCCTGTAATGAATTAATTATTTTCATTAAAAATAATATTTTTTCTCCAATAAAAAAACAGCTGTAGTATGGCGAGATTTCCATAAAATTTGGAAATGAAAAGGTGCTACCATACTTTTGATGTAATCAAATGCGAACACTTATTTACGACTGAAAAACTGACACCACATTTAAATACACCTTAAATTTGAATAAAAATTAACGAATTTCAATTTTAAGATCCTTGTGGCAATTTTCAAAGTATTTTCAATACCGTAGATAAACTGAAAACTAGACGAGAAAACAGCACTCAAATGTTGACTTGCGTAGACTTTACGCAACCATAGTGTTACAATCTAGTAACTGACAGCGCTATCGCAAAGTAGGACGTTTTTGGAGTTGTACGTGCTCAGAACTTTTTGACATACGAGCGCTATTTGTGTTGTTTATCGTAACTTAAAAGATTCATCTCGGCCCAAAAATGGAATTGAATCGTGAACATTTTCTTGAGATTATTTTTTTATAACTTTCGAAGTGGATTAATACCCCTGACAGACGACAGCATTAATGCGCATTAGTGGCCATTTTGCGCATTTAATCGTGCATTATCTACATTCGAATGTCAATTTAGCTCTGTCATAAATGCACAAAGTCAAACTGCATTTATACTAAATTCAGTTACATAATATGGCAGCACCGTCGAAATCCGTCAGCTGTTGATATTTGGTTTGCTATTGTGAATAGATAAAATGGAATCACAGACAAAAAAAGGCAAGCTGTTTTAACTGTTACAACAAATTTAAATTTGCGATTGCTAGTGCACCCACAATTTTTGCATTACGGAGCAGTTTCATGAAAAGAAATTTTAACTTTCTTGAAAATAAATGTTCATTTCCAGTCAACAGCATTTTACACTCTGTTTTTTATCCATTTTGTGTGTAAAAGTAAACTCTAATAACACCCATATTCATAAAAACTATTGAAGGTTTATTATACGTTTATTTGACAAATATTCCGTAGAAATACTTCAAATAAGAGCTTAATAAACTTACAATAATTATTATGAATATGGCCTTAAGTAATTATTTTAAATGCCAAAATAAAAAATCAATAACAAACAACAGCTGTTTTTTAAATGCAGCTGTTTGCTAAATGCAGGCAAATTAACTCTGCCGTCTGTCTAGGCTATAACTCAGCAACAGTGCATGGATGAACTTATTTCAATCGGCTCAAACAAATGCATTTTTGAGCACCCGAAACACCGACTTGATGAGTCATCCGCCGTATAGTCTTGACTTGGCGGTAAAAAACAAACTTTTTTGACACCTGAAGAAAGCGGATGCTACATTTAGAATACATGTTTTGGAGATACCTCAATCAGAGTGACAAAAGTGATTCGACAATTGCTTCAAACTCATCCAAAATTGTATAGATATTCATGGGGAATATTTTGAAAAACAATGCAGTGATTTTCGATGACTAATATTTGTTTTTGTTCTCTAATCCCAAAATATAAAAGGCAACCCTCGAATTGCGAATTTTTTCAATATTTCTCACAATTATATTTCATTAATATTTACCTAAGATATATATTATTATCTTGGCTTAATCTGCGCAGTATTTTTTCTCTATGTTTCTTTCTGTGCAGAAAATTTAAATTTATGATTTTTATAACAAAACATAAATAACAATTTGTTTGCGGTTCTGGCAATAATTAAGAAATATTTAAATATAAATTGAGCGTTAATACTTGTGCAAATGTATGTGTGTACGTAGAAGCACGTAATAAATATATTCAACTTCCTTCTTTCAGTGGGTGTAGTTAGTTCGCTATTTTGATGACGGTTTTAAATTGATCGAATTTAGATGAACATTTTATAACAAAACAATTGTTAAAAGGCCCTTATAAATAAACGAAAGTATAGTATGAATATTTGAACCAAAAGAAAAACATTTTAAATACAACAGTTCTCTTAGTACACCACCATATTTGCAAAATTTAAACTTGCACAAATTGTCAATTTTTTCATTGTTATTTTTGCTAATTTAAATACAAAAGAACATCCAAACATTTAATTTTATTCTGTCTTTTTTATTTATTTTTGTTTCTTTTTTTATTTTGAAAATTAGTCATTGTTTTGTGTGAAAACAAAAGGGATCTGATCTGATGTATCCAAATAACAACCAGCTTCTCAATTAGGCTTCAACTTTTTAAATGATTTGCCAAAACGACCTATGAACTCGGCATGAATGAGGTGAATAATTGTTGGTCCACAAGCTATGACATACAGTATTAGTAGCCATGCTTGAAAATAATTTAAAGTAAATCCGACTATTTCACATTTTTTTATAATTATTTGGGAAATTGAAAGTAATCATATTATAATCAATTATTATACCCTTGAAACAAATATAATCTAATTAGTAATGATTTAATTATTTAGCAGCTATGCTACAGATATGCACATATTATCAAACAATGTCCAGCATATTTCAGTTATAAGGAACTGTTGATTCCACTGATGCACATTGGGCGATTTTTCAACAGCTTTGGCCTTAAAAAAAAGTTCTCTTGCAGCACATCAAAAAACTTATTTTGGAGGTTTTCGATTAATTTTTTTATTTTTTTTATTTTTGCTTTGGAGGACTGTAGTGCGATTCTGCAACTTTTATAACGATAATCGAATCGTTAAAATAATTATAACGAAATTTTATCGAATTTGCTATCCTGTAACATGTTTTTAACGATATTCGCTGTCGATCAAAATCAGCTGTTAATTTTACTGCCGATTGCCGATATCTTAACGACAAAAATGTTCTTGTTGTTTATTCAATCGTTAAAGTGTATTTTGTGATTAAATTGTGGTTCAGTGCAATAAAGTGCTAATATTCTGATTTTCTAATACACAAAAATATTTTTTAAATACTTCACAGCCATATAATTTTTTAAAAACAAAAATTTCAATATAATTTATTCAATCGGTAAAGTGTGTTTTGTGTTAAAATGGCTTTTGAACGTTTGGCATTCGGACTTGCCAACGATGAAACAAGTTTGAACGTTTCAAGGGATAATCGGCGTGTTCTGCGGGAATTGGATGATCCCTTTGAGTTGACAGCTGATGAATTTAGAAAGCTATATAGGTTATCACCAGCCTTAGTTGAGAATATAGTTTTTACGCTTAATGACCAACAGAGGGGGATCTCGAATACCAGCCTGACGCTAGTTCCGGATTTTCCACCATAAAATCAACCAAATGGCTGGCTGATCTGTTCGGCTGAGGCCCGACTCCTTTTTCTGCCGGTTGTGCTGATTCTGTACATACAGAAATTAGTAAATACATGTAAACAGAGAAAGGCAACAAAAGAACACATATTTTATTTTACTTACCTTATTACAAACTAAATAATGTTTATTTAAAAACTAAAATCACAAAATATAAAAATGAATATGTATAGTACATATTGTTACGTCAAAACTTATTGTTTTTTCTTTTCTTCTCTGTGGTTTTCGATGTTTTTGGCAGAGATGCCACGTAATGCTTACATAAATGAACAGAAAAATACAGCTGTTTACCATCCTTAAAATTAAGTTACAGAATCAATCAATCGTTAGTGCAAGGAATGAAATTTGTAGACAAAAGTTGCGATCATCGGATCGTTAAAAGTTAGAGAATCGCACTACTGGTACAAGGTCGGTGTGTTTAAAAAAACAATTATTGGGGGTTAGCCATACATTTGTCTGATATATGGTTACCCTGGGGTAAGTTAGCATTTTTTTTTTTTTTTTTTTTGAGGCAATCAAATACGGACCTCTCAGGCTAGTCAGTCCGAGGGTACACGTAGAAGAGTTAAATGTATGACCAATGTCAAATAACTTGTGTAATAATAGGGATGCAAATTTAATTAGTCCGGAAAATGAGTTTCAGATTTAACCTCTTGAAACGCCAATTTCTTTTCCATACACAAATTGGATATATGACATATTTTACCGAATACCATCGCCCTCAAGTAGTGGTATACTTTTAATAAGTACAAGAGAAAAAATGAGATTACGACTCGGCATTTAATGTTATTGTGTGTTCCAAGGCGAATCAAGTACAGGTGGTCGCAATTCAATTCGCTTCAACATTTTCTCTCGAGACGTCATACATTTTGTTGTCGTTTGCTATCAGCAAGGCGAATCAACTACAGGTGGTCGCATACCAATTCGCTTCAACATTTTTCCACGATTTTATCTTCTGAGTTGTCAAAGCGGATAGAAAACGACAACAAAACTTGTGACGTCTCGAGAGAAAATGTTGAAGCGAATTGAATTGCGACCACCTATAATTGATTCGCCTTGGCTATCAGCTTTGCCAACTCAGAAGATAAAATCGTGGAAAAATTATGAAGCGAATTGGTATGCGGGTACCTGTAATGGATTCGCCTTGGTGTGTTCATTTCTGTGTTCAACCGGAATGATACCTTTCAAGTACATAAAATTTGTAAAAAGACGTATATGGCAAGGATGTAAAAAAGACAATATCATCAATTTACTTGAAGTCTGAAGCACGATATGTTACATGATCTGTCAGTTTTATGTGTACGACATTTGGAAAAGAACATTTTACACTTCATAAGTACATACATATATACATATGTAATTTTTTTTTTAGAAACGAACATGATTGTCAACGAAGTGTAGCGTAAATGTAACATTTAATCAGAAAACTGTCACCGTGCCTATAACAGGCTATTATTTACTTGAATATTTATTTACGTGTATAAATTATTTACGTGAATAAATGTTTATACTTTCAAAAGGAAAACTAACTCTGTTGTACCATGTTCATACATGCGCCTTTATTGAGATAATCGCAATAAAGTCCATTATTGAGCTCAATATTCCATACAAAAAGTCAATAAAGTTATTGCTTAATAAACTAAAAATTGCTTTGAATATTGAGAAAAAGATAAAACACAACACTGTAAAAGATGTGTTTAATAAGCAAAAGTATACAATGCCAGATGAATGACGAGAGAAAAATAAAAAAATTAAAAAAATTTAAACATTTTTAAGCATTTCCAAATTTTTATTTCTCTTTCTTTTTATTATTGCCGCTTTGGAGTCATAACATGAACGCACTACTTGTACAACTTCCATATTTTTATTGTACAACACTAAAATCTTTTTAATAAAAGGCAGTTTTTCGTCCATTTTTCTGATTTGAAAATATTTTTCACTTTTTCTTTCCCACTACCAAAACAAAAACAACAACTTTTTTCCAGCTGTCAAATACTAATCGAGTTGTATGTATGAACGCAAAAAATATTATGTCAATAAACTGAATATTATCTCAATTAGAAATGAATGCATGAACAGGGTATTAGAACGCAGAAAGTTATTGCACTATTAATTTAAGTAACGATGAAAATTTGCCGTTTAAATTATTTGAACCAGATTGAGGATCTCAGAAACCTGTTTCAAATTGTGCCAACCATTATTTGTATGCCATTATTTAACTATTTCTGTATATTAAAATTAAACTTACCATTGTTTGCTTTTATGTATTGCTTCATATATGGGACTTTCAAAGTCTTGCAATACAAAATATGTTCGCCAATCATAATCGTTTATAAGTTCCAGACCAGTTTCCGATGTAACGATGGGAACACCAAATGTATGGGCAGCGTCAACAGTTGCTGCATCATTAATCACATCACCAACCAGGCAAATGCGCAAATTTTCGGGCGAAGGAGAAGGTGAAATTGACATTTCTGTAAAGAATCAATGAAAACGGAAAAATATTACAATCAAAATCACAATAGAGCGCGGACGTGGTTTCTCTAAGCCGTGAAACAGTAATAGGTGAACGAGCATGTTTGTATGTACAAACTCATAACAAGAAATAGCTGCTGTCACGATTAGTGTCGCCTCATTACCCTGTTTTCCCTCCACAGCTGGTAACGTTGGAGGGCTTGGATTAACTGTTAATTGACTAGGAAGAGGCGACAGTCAACACACTAAGCAGCTAAAATAAACAGTAGCGAATTCTGAGTCATTCAACTTTGCAAAAATAATATTGTACATATGTAAATACAAATGATAGAAGGCTGTTCTTTGTTGCTAATTTTTTTTTTACATAACTACATAAATACTACTCACTCGTTTCCATATACATCAGGGATCTCCAAATAAACCTGAAAAATCTACATTTTCCCGATAAAAAATTTTTTTCAATTCAATTCTTAAGATTTTTTTGTACAAAAATCAAACATAATTCATTTCATACGTATTTCATACGTAGTGAGTGAGACCAATATAAAAAATTTGTTAAGTAGGTTTGGTATACATAGTATGTATGCTTATCTGTATTATAAAGGGTGTTTTTTTTTTTGATGTATAGAACTTTAAGTTGGCATTACTGTTCAAGATGGCGACCGATTTAACAGCTGTCAAGTGATTTATTCTCAGTTTGGTTTGGCAATTCATCATGAATAGACTCACGCCTGAACAACGCTTGCAAATAGTGCAATTTTAGTGCAAAACGAGATTGCCGTTCTTCCCGATTTTCATAAGCGAATTTTGTTTAGCGATGAAGCGCACTTCTGGTTGAATGGCTACGGCAACAAACAAAACTGCTGCATTTGGAGTGAAGCTAATCCTCAAGTGTATGTCGAAACACGGTTACATCCAGAAAAACTGACTCGGTTGGGGCTCTTTTTGGGCTGCTGGAATCATTGGTACTTCTGCAAAAACGACGATGGCCAGAACGTTACAGTCAATGGTGATCGGTATAGAGCCATAATTACTAACTTTTTCATTCCTGAATTGAATAACCATGATGTCCAGGAGATGTGGTTTCAACAAGATGGCGCAACATGTCACACAGCTCGTGCCACAATGGGTTTATTGAAAGACACGTTTCACATTTTGGACCTGTGAATTGGCCACCGCTAGACTACTTTCTGTGGGGCTATGTATAGTCATTGGTCTATGCGGATAAGTCACAAACGCTTGACCATTTGGAAGAAAACATTCGCCGTGTTATTGCCGATATACAGCCACAAATGTTGGAAAAAGTCATCGAAAATTGGACGCCCAGATTGGACTACAGCCGCGCCAGCTGTGGCGGTCGTATGCCAGAAATCGTATTTGAAATGTAATGCCACAGGATTATCTTTCGGATAAATATAATTCATGTCAATCGAATCGTTGTTTTATTGGAACTTAAAGTTCTATACATCGAAAAAACACCCTTTATTTGCAATTATGGCACCTTCCCGGATGGGTCTAAAGGTACTTCGGAGAGACATGCCGGGGTGTGTTATATATTTTAAGAAATAGCAGAAAGAGAGAATTAAGCAACAATCAACATCCCATTTAGAACACATTAGGTCAAAAATAAAAACAAAACTTCGAAAATATCCCAAAATAGGTCTTAAATCTGAAAAAAATGTTGTAAGTAAACCATTGGGAAAGTTGTACGACGTTGTCAAGTTTAAAAAAATTTAACACGAATAATAAAAAAAAAAAAACTGGGAGACATGCACAATACTGTTATACATATATCAAATAAAAGCTTTTAGGGATCCTATTTCACTGAATTTCAATAGCAAATACATGGCACGATATACACACAGTTTAGCATCAAAAAACTTGTTCTTAGTCAAGAAGTTTTCTCAGAACCTTAATTTCAGCATCCTACAAAAGGAAATTAAAATTTAAGGAAGTAACAAACGGAATATATACTCTTACAGCTTGTTGTGAAGGATATTAAAAGATTTTACAAAAAAAAGTTTGCGTGGTTTACTAATATTTCGAGAAATTTTTAATCTGCTAATATTCTGAGAGTTTTTTAGTCTGCATATGTCGAAGGCTGATGCCTTATGAGAGTTGTCCGAATAACTAGCAGTCGACTCGCGAAAATGATTTCCTACTCTATGGCATGACGAGTTCTGACTTCGCTTTATAACATATAAGGCTGCTATTACGACACTATATTCATAGACATTATGTCACATTGCTAATCGAAAAAAGGTCCATGTCAGTTTTTCTTCCATAGACATTATGACACATACCTATGTAATTACTGTTATTAAACAAAATCGGAGTTCAACGGGCTGAGTGCAGCTTGCATTAATGCATTAATTCATGGCAAGAAAGGAACTTTGCCAGATACATTTCATATGTTTTCCACAAAATGAACGACTCCTGCAAAATCTCAAAATTTTGCAGTAATCCATATAAAAACTTGAACTGAGTTATTTTTTAATTTAAAGGAACTTTGACCTTAAATCTTGATAGTTTTAAGGTCTAAGTTCCGTTATCTTTCCCCTTTAATAAATTTAAACATTCAAGCGAATTAAGAGTTCCCAAGATGCTGTAAGTTGTGGAAACAAACTTTCAATTAAGTCAATTATGGTTTCAAATTAAATGTTTAAGAAGTTTAAATGTGAGACTTACTGGTGTAGTGGGATTAATAAGCGACTAATGTTTTAAACTTGAGCAAAACTAATAAGCTTCACTTGAACTGCTAGTTGATCGCTTTTTTTTAAGGAATTGACCCCCATTAAGTCAGCTAGGTTTCGGTATAAATATAGCATATTTAATTTAATTCGAACTCATCTAATCGATGACTGAAATTAGTTAATTTATTTCGCTTCGAATTGTAATATATCCATAATAATTAAATCAAAAACTCTATTTTGGACCAAATGGAGCCCGGCGTGTGTCCTAGTTTAATTTATAAAAAAAAAATTGATGATTTAAAATCATTATTGACGTAAAATTTTTAGGACAAATAAATCGCGAAAAAAATACTATTTATAATATAGAACAAGGTACTTAAAATATTAATTCAAAAAGAGAGAGATAGAATACGTATGAAATATTTATGAATGCGTATGAAAATACGCAGAAATGTTTAACCATTTTTAATACTAAATGCACCGAAAATTTTTAGTTCAGCATAGAAAATTTATGGTTTTCAAATTAAACGTTTTTACATTTCAATGAAGGTTAGTTTTTTTCGTTACCAACTGATGTCACAAGAAAAAAACTTTCATATTTATAAACAAATGGCTGATGCATGTTTTAAAATAAATACCATTAAGAGAAATTGTAGGAAGGAATGTTTCATTCCTACCATTGACTAAGAAACTAAACTTATCAATGAGCCCACGTAAATCTACTATATAACAATGAACTTGAATTGAAAATGTCACTGCACACTTGCACACACTCAATCACTTTTACGTTTCATATGAAAAGCATTTGTTGTTCATACAAGTAAGTACTTACATATGTACGTATGTACATGAATTTACATCCATATGTATGTATGTATGTATGTGTCTACGTGCATAAGCAGACATTCGCTCTACCATAATGCATTCTATTGAAAACCCACATCTACAGAAGTACAAGTACCGAATACATGCAGCCATGTGTAAAAGAAATTAATATAATATTCAGTAGGATGAATAAGACATAAGAAAATTGAAAAATGGGCCACTCCATGCGAAGAAAAAGCATTCTGCGAGGTCACTGTGTTATATAAAGGTTGTTTTTTTTCGATGTATAGAACTTTATGTTGGCATTACTGTTCAAGATGGCGACCGATTTAACAGCTGTCAAGTGATTTATTCTCAGTTTGGTTTGGCAATTCATCATGAATAGACTCACGCCCGAACAACGCTTGCAAATAGTGCAATTTTAGAGCAAAACAAGATTGCCGTTGTTCCCGATTTTCATAAGCGAATTTTGTTTAGCGATGAAGCGCACTTCTGGCTGAATGGCTACGTCAACAAACAAAACTGCCGTATTTGGAGTGAGCTAATCCTCAAGTGTATGTCGAAACACCGTTACATGCAGAAAAACTGACTCGTTTGGTGCACTTGATTACTAAATTTTTCATTCCTGAATTGAATAACCATGATGTCCAGGAGATGTGGTTTCAACAAGACTGCGCAACATATCACACAGCTTGTGCCACAATCGATTTATTGAAAGACACGTTTGGTGATTGACTAATTTCACGTTTTGGACCTGTGAATTGGCCTCCAAGATCTTGTGATTTAACACCGCTAGACTACTTTGTGTGGGGCTATGTAAAGTCATTGGTCTATGCGGCTGAGCCACAAACGCTTGACCGTTTGGAAGACAACATTCGCCGTGTTATTGCCGATATACGGCCACAAATGTTGGAAAAAGTGATCGTAAATTGGACTTCCAGATTGGACTACATCCGCACCAGCCGTGGCGGTCATATGCCAGAAATCATATTTTAAATGTAATGCCACAAGATTATCTTTCGGATAAATAAAATGCATGTCAATCGAATAATCCATCGTTGTTTCATTGCAACTTATAGTTCTATACATCGATAAAAAAAAAAAAAAACACCCTTTATATATGTACACAAAATTTTATAAATTTGTCTTAAATTTGCAGGCAAGCTTAGTGTATTTAAAAAAGCCAATTGTGAGAAACAAATCCACAAAGTAATGATACTGTTTGCTTAATGTGTGTTGTGAAACCAATTCTTATGGGAGTTTCGTACATTAATGTATTTTATTATTGAGTATTTTTGAACGTGGAAAGTACTTTCCACTAGAGGTGTGAGGTTATCGTGAAAATGTCGTCACGCGTGATACATGAGGGATCGTGGTCAAATTTTAGAAAAATCACGCGTGAGTGCGTAAGCGTGATTTAAAAATGAAATTTTGTGCGTGATAGTGCGTGATTACCATTTTAAGACAGTTCACGAAGTTTCACGAAAAAGTTAAAGCTCGTCTTGTTTGGAAAAAAAAAACTCCGACACATTTTTTCATGAATTATTTTGCAGATTTTTTTGCTTAATTTATATGAGCTACAATAACAGAATTTCATATTCAAGTGAATTTCAAATTAATGTCACTGACAAAAATTGTTAAAATTATACAAACAAAATAGAATTGACGTCATCCTTAATAAAAGTCCTATAAAACTAGCCATAAGCCGCAAAATGTCCTAGAAGATATGCTTTTATCAAATCTTATATGAATTCTTTAATATTATAACTTTGAATTTATCAAAAAACTCTCCTAAATTGCCAATTTTCATTTTTAAGCTTTAAGACTTAGGCTGTTATCGCTTGCGACCACAGTTTCTATTTGATTTTTCGTGCGTGAAAATACGTGATTGATACAAATTTGTTCATGAGTGTGCGTGACGTGGGGCCCACAAAAAAATTTCGTGCGTGAGGAAAATTATTTTGATCGTAAGTGTGCGTGACGTGAGCCAAAAAACACCCACGAGCACATCTCTACTTTCCACCACGAAGTCATCATGGAATGACCCTAGTATAAATTTAAAAACAGCACCTGTGCAAACATCTTTAAAAAAAAAACACTCACAAAAATTCCACGAAAAGCAACGACTATAAACAATGTGGCGAAAAAGGGAAGCTACTTAATAATGAAGTACATATTTATTCAGTTCTGGGTGTCTGATTATTTTGTATTGCAAATTTGTGTGTTCTTAAAATACATTTTTCAAAATACATTTCTAATTTATATTAGAAAATGTGCTCTAAAAATTACTCCAGTCATACATTAACTAAAATGCATAAGAAAAACGAATCAAAAAACAATTCAGCTATTACAGCAATTAAAAATATTTAACAAAATTCAATACAAAACATATATTTAATGTTAATAAGATGAATATTGTAATCAAATTACCAAGTAATCGAAGTCATTTGAACCCATGCGCACGAACTTTTTATGCAGCGAAGGTTCTTCAGAACGCAATTCCTTCAGAAGTTTTTGGCAACATCCTTCCATTCCACGGCGCTGCACCCAAGCTCGAACCCACATTCTTCTGGATCTTTTTTTTTCTTTTTGCTGGGTTTCTGAAACTGCTATAGCTTCAGCAGTTATTAACAATAAATCTTCAATGTCACTGTCACTAAACATTTTAACTTTTCACATTGCTTCACAAACACAATGTGACAGATGGATTTCATAAACATAACAACATTGTTTGACAGATGTTTGTCATACACACCGGACAAATAAAATTATTAGTATAGTGTAAAGGAGTACACAAATATTTGTACCAAACATGGCTGACACAAAATTTTCCGTTATTTGCGCAAATAAAATTCAAACAAATATTAGTGCAATCTAAACCCATGCCCAAACATTTGTCACAAACCATACTATTAGCCCAAACAATTATTTGTTGTGTTTGGACAAATATTAGCATAGTCTAAACGCACCTTAAGCAAGCACACACAAATACTGCACAGAAAGAAAAATCTCGTTCTAAATTTAAGTTTTTTCTACTTGCTTTTAGTACGCAGCGTACTTGAAAATTTAAGTACGCATAACACACAAGTGTACTTAAATCAAACCGAATGGGAATTATTAGAGAATCAATCCTGTTATGGCTTAAAATGAGTACGAAGTTCTTGGGTGTATTGTTGTTGTGTACTGTGCTGGTTACAGCACTTGTGTGCGCTTGTATAAGTGTTGAGCTTTGGTTCGATTTTTTAATTGCTATGATGGCTGAATTGGTTGAGTGGCAGGACTGGCAGTTGTTAGGTTCTAGCTTCAAACCGAGGAAAAGGCAAAAAAAAAAAATTATAAACTATTATTAAACTAAGGAAGTAGAGCGGAATATTTCAGGTACGAATTTGGGGTTAAATAGGTTTTAGAAACAGCGAATCAAGTGCATAATCAATTGTCACACTCAAAACAATTTCAATCATCCCGTACTTAAATCAATCCCAAACGGTGTTAAAAGTATGGTAAGTACCAATGTTCTTAAGGCAAGAACGGCATTCTTGTTTTTAAGCACGAATTTGAGCTACATATATTCAATCTGAAAGCAGGATTGGATATGACTGAAACCAATCCGAAACTGGGATTGAAAATGGCTAAAATTAAGTATTTAGCTTGGGACTGACTTAAGTGCAAATGGATTGAATTGTTTTTTCAGTGCAGTTTGATTTGTTTAGTTTTAATTTATATAATAATAATATTTTCTCCAGTGGTGATTAAAACAAATTGTGTCCTATTAACGTACTTTATATATATGTGTAATCTTGTTGTACAGAAAATGGAAATAAATAAATAATAACAATAAAATAAAAATATTATTTATGGTCGTAAGTGATAATTGCCCAAAGGTAGGGTCAGATTATCAAATATTAGCCGTGATATGTATGTATAACACAACCGCTATTATCTTGTTTTGCCCAATGCTCATGGATACACACAACCAAAAATTCATATTGTACAGTCAAAGCCCGGTATAGCGAATACTCAGTTTAACGAATATCCGATATAACGATTGGCGAAATATTTACATTAACTGCCTTATAGTATATCGAATGGCAAAAAAATATATATCAATTTAACGAATGACAAAGCAAAATACATTAAAAAATCGTTATAGAACCGTTAGATTGTGTGTGTTTTTGGCTTCTTTGTATTGAAAGAACACGTGTGATGCGTTGCTTTTTTCGTTAAAATTTCAGTAGTTTTGTTTGGTTCATTCTTAAGAAATTAATAATATGAATGAAATGTAATAATAAACCTACACATGTTAATAGCATACAAATATAATTAAATATGTATATGTACATTCATGATTTTTAATGAATTTACATATTAGAAATAAAATCAATTCTTAAATAAACGTTAAAATATCAATTAAAGTTTTATTTCTACACTAAGTTATCAATACAATTAAATTTTGACGTTTTTAAAACTGCGGACCAGCGTCTTTTATAAAATTTTAAGATAAAAAATTACTATTCGATATAACGAATATCTCGGAATAACGCAAGGTCTGAACATTATATCATTCGTTAAACTGTGTTTTGACTGTACATACATATGGACACATCAAAAAACACTTACAAAAGCCAAAAACCAAAAAGAGTATATTTTAAGGTTTTGTTTCACCAAACAACAAAAACAAAGTTTACAGCGAACAATTATTTGATCTTACAAAATCTTTGCAAGAGCAAATACAAATTTACTCTAAATTCTTTCGGATACAAAGGTGAAATCCCTTGCCATGATCGTTGACTCCAAACTCAAATGAAAAAATAGCATAATAAAAAAAAAAAAAAAAAAATGAATTACGCAACAGATTCAGACAACTATTTTGCCTGCTAGGGGTAGAGTCCAAGCTATCAATTCACAACAAACTCCTCATATATGAACCTTTTCATTTGTCTCTTGTTTTCTTTGAATTTGCTTTTTTTGTTCGTCATTTTTAGGGTTCCGTACTCTTCAAGAGTGAAACGGAACTCTATTACCGTCCATCCGTCCGTCACAGCGTCCATTGTCCGTAATCGTAAGAGCTGAAGAGCTGAAATTTTCACAGCATGTTGTTGTACCTTGCTGCTACAACAACAAATACTAAAAACAGCAACAAGTCGAAAACTACCAGGTGTCCCCATACAACGAAAACTAACAATTAGCTATAACTCTCGAACCGTAAAAGATAGAGAGCTGAAATTCGCACAGTGTATGTATTTACAGATGCTCTACACCGACAAATGCTAAAAACAACAACTCAAAAGCTACCAGGTGTCCCTATACAACGGAAAGCAACAATTAGCCGTAACTGCTAAACTGTAAAAGACAGAGAGCTGTATTTCGCACAATATATGTATTTACATATGCCCTACAACAACCAATGCTAAAAACAACAACAAGTCGAACACTACCAGGTGTCCCTATAAGACGTAAAGTAACAGATGTGGAATGATTTACGTGAGTACCTGCCACTAGGGCCCAACCTCACGGTGGTCAAACCACGTGGTGTAATCAAGACGTTACACCACCGCCCCCGAGCAGCCGGAACAACTGCTCGGGTGGCAATTTATTTGCTACGTTACTTGGCCATAACAAAACCCCTTGCTCAGGAGTTGAGCTATCTAACCTCTGCTGCATTGCAATTCCCCAGACGGCTAAGGATACACGACTACCGTGGTAGCCCGAAGTTCCTAAGATCATCAGTCCTTGAACCAACGCTAATGCTCCCGCCAATCTGGTTCCTTACAAAGCAGCGTCTGTTGCTTAGCAACAGCACTACGGGCCCATTTGGGCGACCGAACATAGACCCGAGGGTCTATGATCAGTATAGCTACCAACGTTCCCTTCCATGCGAACTTATGGTAGCAACCACAGCCAGTACGTTTCAGCCAAGGAAGGCTCCTCAACCTATGACCGGCGAGATGACTCCGAAGAGTAATCCCGGGGCTCCGGTTCCCGTACTGCCGAATTGCCCCTCGGTGAGGGGTTTCAGCAAGTCCCTTAGGAGTCGCCGCCCTCCTTCAGGAAATGCCTAAGATTTTAGCCACCAAGCCAGCCGAGGTATCCTGCACCCCTTCTACCCCGTTGACACGACACCAAGCTGGTTACGATCAGCAAGATGCATTTTGTGCCCCGGGGGGAGACGTAAAGTAACAATTAGAAGTTACTCTCGAACCGTGAGAGACAGAGGGATGAAATTTGCATAATATATGTATTCATGTATGCTCCACAACAACAAATGCTAAAAACAACAACAACTCTAAAACTACCAGGTGTCCCCTTACAACGTAAAGTAACAGTTAGCTATAACTCTCGAGCCGTAAGAGATCGAGAAGCGAAATTCGCACAGTGTATGTATTCACAGATGCCTTACAACAACAACAGTCTAAAACTACTAGGTGTCCCTATACAATGTAAAGTAACACATATGTATGTGCGGAACCCTAAGTGTGCGAGCCAGCCTCGTACTTGACTGAATTTATTATTTAAACTTAAACTAAAGGTCATATTCATAATAATTATTGTAAGTTTATTAAGCTCTTATTTGACGTATTTCTACAGAATATTTGTCAAATAAACGTGTAATAAACCATCAATAGTTTTTATGAATATGGGTGTAAGTGTACATATTTGAATTTAAATACACTTGATGCTAACCCCTAATTCGTTCTCAATTGCTCGTCGTAAGTGAGCTTTGTCGTGTCATGTAAACTGGCTGTTACTTCCATTATTTCTCTTTCAATAAAATATAATTTTCAAAATAAGAAAGCTTTCAGTACCCATAGAATGAAAACGGACTCCTATTAGAAGAGACTTCGGGGGGTCTGTCCGTCACAGACCCCAATCTCTCAAACGGTGAGAGCTGAAATTTTCACAGAACATATAGTTAGTCGGACGCTACAACAACAAATACATAAACAAAATTAAGGACTAAAGGGGGGTCCCCACACAAGAAACTGAAAATTAGCATAAGAGACATAGACATGAAATTTGCACAGGATATGTGCTTACATAGGTTCTACAACAACAAATACGATAACAAAAGGTTAAGATCTAAAGGGTGCTCGCATACAAGAAACAGAAATTAGTTGCAACTTGAGAACCGTAAGAGATAGGATTAAAACTTTCACAGAATATGTAGTCTACAACAACATATACTAAAAATAGCAAAACTTTTAAATTTAATTGACGTGCATACACGGAGACAACCTTTAGTTGGAAAGTCAGCTATAACTTTTAACCGTAAGAGATATAAGGACTGAAATTTACACGGTGTATGTAATAGTCCAGCCTCTGCAACAGCAAATACTAAAAACAATAAAATGTTAAAAACTAAATGGTATTCCACACTAGGGGTGTACGCCACTTGCACGGTACTACGAAACCGTTTCTGTGCAAGTCAGCCTCGTACTTGGCTCAATTTATTATTGTAATGAATAACCAGGTTAAGCCAACGTTTTCGATTGAACTTCATTGGAGAAGAGTATTTTAAACATTAAAATAAAAATGGCTAGAATTACCCATACGAGTACCACATTGTCAGATTCCTGAATGACAATAGCAATGAGCTAACTACTCTTTACAGTTATCCAATGATATATAAAAAAAAAAATCCAACATGATATGAGGGTTGCCTTTTGTGTTTCCAGACAGCACTATCGTAAAGTTGGATATTTTTGAGGTTATTGGTACTCAGAACATTTTGGCATATGATCACTATTTGTGTTGTTTACAGTAACTGAAAAAATTCATCTGGGCCCAAAAATGGAATTAAATCGTGCAGATTTTTGTGCGATAATTTTTTACAACTTCCGACGTGGATTAACTCATTCATGCACTGTTGCATGAATGAACTTAATTCAATCTTTGGCGATGAAGCTCTATCCAGGACCAGTGTTAATCGATGGTATGGTGAATGCAATCGTGGTCATAATTCAATCTACGACGAATTTCGCAAAGATCGTCCAAAATCAGTAGTTGCTCCGGAGACCAATGATGCTGTGCGCGAACTGATATTGCAAGATCATCATGTGACCTATCGTGAGATTGAGACAACTTTGTCAATCCCTCAAAAAAGGCTTATGGCGATTGTTCGAAAAAAATGTCCAAAATAAGGACGATCACGGTGCTTCGAAACACGTCTGTGACATCGTGGCAAGTGATGGTGGATTTACACGTATGAGCCCGAAAGTGAACAGCAGTCGACTGTATGGGTGTTTCAAGATGAGCAAAATCTAATAAAAACTGTTCGCGGACGAAGCACTTCCAAGCAAATGGTCGCCTGTTTTTTCGGAAAAACTGGAAATGTCGCAACCGACACAGTGGCACACAACGAATTTGCTTGCCAGTTGTTTTCCAAGAAATCAGGAAAACCAACTGCAGAAGACGCACGGATCACTCTTCGCCAGGACAATGCGAGGTCTCACACATCGGCTGAAACAACTGCATTTTTGAGTACCGAAAACATCGATTTGATGAGTCATCCACAGTATAGTCTTGACTTGGCACCAAATGACTTCTTTTTATTTTCGTACGTAAAAATCAAACTGGGAGCTCAACATTTTTCGACACCTGAAGAAGCTGTTGCTGGATTCAGAAGGTATGCTTTGGAGATACCTCAATCAGAATGGCAAAAGTACTTCGACAACTGGTTCAAACGCATGCAAAAGCGGTTAGATCTTCATGGGGAATATTTTGAAAAACAATAAAGTGATTTTTATGCTGTATGGGGCTAGTTTTTCAGTGGTCAGTGTTTTTCTTTATAGTTATTTGATGCAAATAAAACAAATTTATTCCATCTTTCTTCGCTTGATTTTCGATTGCTTTTGTATCCCGAGGGAGGCAACCCTCGTACCAATAGTGCACCTCGTGTAAGTGGAGTTGGTGCAATTGGTTTTTAGCTTCACCAAAAACAGTTATTTTACAGAATATCCAAAAACTTTTTCGAGTTCATCATCAATTAATTGTGCTATTACTTTTAAATAGTTTTCAGCGAATATTTCTGAGAATATTCTTGTAACACACTTTAAAAAAAATATTTATTTCAATTTCTCAACACAAGACATTATTCCATTTCTTTTCTTTCTTTTTTTTTTTTTTATTTTGAGGCAAAATAAACCATGTGAAATTTATGAACATCTATCATTAAGTTATTATCTGGCAAAATTGATATTTGCTTTTGTTATTGTTACACAAGAAATGTACATATGTATGTTTTAGGAAATTTTTGAAAACAAAATAATAATATACATACATACATACATATGTACATATTTGAAATATTGAATTTTTTATATCTGAATGTCTGTTTTTAAAAAGTTTGGCTTGCAAGTATTGGTAAAATTGCAATGGAATTTCTAGTTTTGCTTAATTGCATGCGTCAATTGTAACAACGATTATTTATTTTTGTATTTTATTTTTTTCTTATTGAAACATTTAAATGTTCTAATGCATTTGCCAGATGAACAGCGGCTTTTCAAACAAACTTTTGTTGTGTCTGCTAACTTGCTTCACTCTCTTCAAGTCCCTTTTTGTTGAAATGCATACAAATGGGTTCTTAATAAAGCTGTGAGTGTAAGAGTAGCACTGTTTTCATATGCACAAGTACACACATGAATATGTATGGATATCTAAGTGCGAAAAATGCATTACTATAATGATCGCTTTGCAGATCCATCAAAAAACGCAACAAAGTGGAAATTGATCAATATAGAGTATGAGGCATTATTTTTGAAAAAAAAAATTTTTTTGTCGAAACCAAACTGCCGTCAAACTTCCTCTCAATAGCTGCAAGCAGCTAGTACAACGACAGCTGCTAGAAATCGCGCAGGATAGATGGTCGAACGAGATCACCTGTCGAATATCGGGTCTTACATGGCCCAGGTATGAGCATACGAGGACTATGGCCTTGCTGGATTTTCCGAGGCATAGGCTCCATACCCTTGTGGTTGTTCTAACAGGACATTGCCACATGGGAGCACACGCGAGAAGACTGAATCTTCCATACAATGATTTCTGGAGAGGTTGCAGAGATGAGGAAGAGTAGGAGAATGTTGAACACTTCCTCTGCCGATGTCCGGCCCTCTCTAACAGGAGAGCGAATTGCTTGGGTAGACCGACACTAGAGGGATTACCGGAAGTATCGGAATGCGGATTGGACAGGGTGGAATCCTTCATCCGTTCATCGGGCTGGTTCAGGGTGGAACCGGTGGAGCCTGTGTAGGGAGAACTCCCCACAGTCTTTTTTCGGGTAACACAACGGGACCTTTTCTAGGACCCAAGTGATAACATAACATAACATAAACTGCCGTCGACGACATTTACTACGTTTATACGTAGCCTATTCACAAATAAATAACTCACTGTTTATGCGTCAATGCGAATGCAGAAAATTTGTATTTTTTAGTGAAGCCAGATGGTAAAAATGTAACCAATTGGTAACACTGTTAAGCACAACACATGTTCAGAAAAAGACGTGATTAATAATGGAGAAAGAAAACATGATTATGTTTCTTACAATTCAATTAATGCAGAAAAGCCACGAAATATTGCAAGAACGGTTCAACAAAAGGCGAAATTTTTAGTAAATTATTTCCTTTCTGTCATATGATTGTACGTGTGCCACATCGAAGAAAACTTTAAAACCGATAAAAAAAAACAAGTGGCAACCTTTTGTGTTTTATTTGCGAATAGCTATTTAATCAGTACTTGTTTTCGTGACTTAGCTATTCACAAATAAAAATTTTATTTACTGTTTATACGCCAAATTTTTCTATTCACAATAATTTTATTCGCGAATAAGCAGTACGTATAAACGTAGTAATTGTCGTCAACGAATTGTGAACGACATATCCTCATATCTTAGGATTTTTGGAACGCAACATTAAGAAAAATCTCGTGGTCGCCAAAATATTCGGCATTGTCTGGTGTGGTGTCACCCATAGAACTTTAAGGCAACAACATGACCATGACGTGTCTTGTACGATATCATATATCACAGCATATGTACGACGACATGAGCGTCATTGCCGTGTGAGCTTTCGTGTCCATGACTATGAGCGGCTCTATCTTACAACCTCTATCAACCCAAATGCGCGACTATATAAGGGACATTGTCATGCAAACTTTCATGCACCAATGTCGGTTATGCACGATAACATAACCGACATTGTCTTGTAGAACGTCCTCCATCAACGTACATACATATATGAACGACATTGTAGTGTAAGTTGTCATGTACCATAGTATATACACGACAACATAAACGAAATTGCCTTGCAGATTGTCTCCCATCAGCATGTGTGTACGACTACATGACCATCATTTTCGTGTATGCAGTCCTCTAAACGAATAAAAATAATTTGTTTCTAAAAAACAAAAATAACTGTAGAAAAACGGTTTAAGAAACAATCAATCCAAAGTGAAGAAAAACAATCAGTGGAATATGAGAAAACAGGGAGTGAAGATCTCAACTCTATTGAAGCCGCTAAATATGTATTTTCATTCAAAATGACAACTGCATCGATAATTATCAGTAATTCTGAAGTCTTAATTATGTATAAATAAATATACATGTAAATATGTGTACACAAATACATATTTATATTTAGTTGTAGAATGCTTATTTGCAGCTTCATTAAAAATGCGACAAAGTGAAAATAGATCAATATAACGTATGAGGCATTATTTAAAAAAAAAAATTTTTTTCGATTCAACTTGATATTTGGCATAGCGATACTTCTGGTAGACACGTGCGCCATATATGTTTTTTGTGTGATATTTACAGCCTTATTATGAATTCCGAGTGAACATCACTCGTAATGGAAAATCTCCATCACGAATTCGTACAAAAAGGTATTATGAATTCCGACGGATTCGAAGTTAGTGGTTGCCATCCTCTTGAGCTAAGTTCGAATTAGTACAGCCGACTTTTTAAATGAAAAACAGATGTGTTTTGTTTACATTCTAAGAATTGTTAAAAATATTTTTCAAAAAATAAAACGAAATACAATGAATTTGATTGCTGCAGCCGTTTCAGTGACGGAAGAGGAACAAAAGCTGTTAGCGAATAGAGCGCAAAGTCTTGAGGAATGGTCAGAATTCCCTTGATTTGGATTACAAGGCGTAAGTTGTTAAAACAAATCACAAATTGTGAAAATATGTACATATGTATGTGTTTTCCAATTTTTCGTTCAGTTTTATTAAAAACTTCCGACTGAACAAATCTGCACAATTCGATTTCTAATTGAATCTGCCTGGTGTTGGATAAGATGTGGATGCTGCAAGGGCTTTTCCCTACTACTTTTTGTACACACATTTAATTTTATACATAAAAGGCGTTTTTTTTTTTTTTTTTTTGTTTGTTTACATGGTTAATTGTTTTTCAAGCAATCTATCAGATGTTTCAATGGTGTACATATATGAAGCGATTTTTTCAACACATAAAATCAGCAGTTAGTTTGTGTTACTTTTTTATTTCAAATCAGGGCAAACCCAATAAGTATTTTAAAATATACCAATTAATTTTCAAAGAAATATAATTTTATAACTACTTAAAAATTGTTTTTATTCAATTTAAGAACTTTTTTTTTTTTTTTCATTCGGAATTTATAATACCAATCTCCCGAATGTGGAAAATTTCGGGAGAATGTCGTAGCTACGTCGGAATTCATGATAGCATTTTTACGACGGAACTCATAATAAGCATGTTATGTGTCGAGTAATAGTGTAAAAAAATGCTGCCGCTTTTGAATTTTTTTTTTAATAAAAAAAAATTAAAAAGTCATAGAATAAAACTAATGAGATAACTGATTTTTATAGAAAGTTGTCTTATCTTAAAAAAAAAAAAACAAAAAAAAAATCTTCTAAATGTACGAAACCGAACAGGACATATCGAAAATTTTCTAGCTGCGATTCGTTTTAGGTGATTTAATTATATACTATAATTATATACTATATATCATATAGGTTTAGAAGTTATGCAATTTCTTTGCATGCATAACGCAGTTTAGAACCGGTCGGTAATGATCAGTTTCAATTGAAAATTTTCAAACTTTTCTGTATTTTTTTGGGGTTTTTTTTTGGTTTTTTTTAGTTTAAAATTAATTGATCGTATGCTGAGAATACAATAAACGCGTTGACATGTGGGATATGCATAAGTTTAAACGGCAAGCAAATAACAGTGCATGGTTTTCACACTCCTAAGCCGAAAGCGACCATTTTTTCCTGATTTCGACTCAATTTTCAATTTTTTTCGCAACAAAATTTTACTTAAGATGTTCTTAGTATACCGAATACAAAAATATGAACTACCAAAATGTAGTCGCTCGATTTCGAATCAAATTGGATTCCTTGACTTCGACAGTTTGGGTTCGCATGGTCCTATGTGATTCAATATTTACTATTTACTTCATACCTATGTATACTGTTACGAGACATTTTCCCCCAACACCGTAAATTAAGCAGCGGCAGCAAAAACCCATCAAAAAGTAAAACAAACAAAAGCAACAATAACCAAAACTGCTACCAGCTAAATAAGTGCAGCAGTAACAACAGCAACAGCGGCAATGACCAAGTACTGCAACACCTGAGTAGGTGTCATTTAGCAGCCCAAACTATGGGAACCGCTGACACTACAGAACATTGGTACGGGGAAAATCGGGCAAAGTCAGCATGTGACCAACAGACGGCCGGGATTCCCACGATCGCAGCAGCAGAGGCAGGCTGTCCTCAAGCCATAAATAAGGTAGAAAAAGCAGCGAACGACACAGTTTCTGGTGTAGAGCGGCCAACTATAGTTAAGTGTAATTTCGGGAAATAATAAACCAGTGAACTTAAACCAAAAACCTGTGTTTCATTTAATTCTTGTCGTTGCAAATAAACAATTAAGGGCATCCCTGTGACCTCTACGGAGAAATCCAGGGATATAATAACTTAATAAAAGAATTTATAATAGTGATCCTGCATTCCTACGGGACCCTGCAAGGATGAAAACGTTATAAAATCAACATAAATATTTTATATAAGAAATGGCGCAGCCGGTAACCGCGTGAAGAATTTTTCCGCATTAATTAATGAATTCGGCAATTTACAGGTTTTAGTTGGTTTCCCATCATAATATTAAAAACAAAGTAGCTAAATTAATTGTTCTTATGCAAATACAACTCAGCGTAATGTTGATCAGCTGTATTTGATAAATCAAAACAAATAAATAAGTGCACGATAAATGCAAAATAAATGCAAGCACACATTTTCAAATGTGCTAAATAGCATTTATTGTGTGGGTTTAAAAAGTTAAAGTTTTGTATAAGAATTTATTAAATAAATAAATTATGAATTTACCAATTGCCGCACATTTCTTGCAAACGAGGGATCAGGCTAGTGAAAATATACAAATGCTTTCTTCTCTGAAACTCAGCAGTTTCCTTCGTCTACCAATAAAGTACCAGATTTTTTAAGCAAAATGCCGAACTACATACTTTTCATAATTGTTTCATAGGCATGGTAACAGTTTTCAGTTTTTATTTTATTTCTCAACAAATAAATATGAAATATTTACATTAAAAGCTCCCATTCGACAGCAAAACAACAAGTGATTGATTTTGACATTTGTGTTCGCAGTGCTGACAACATGATCGAAATAGAGGAATCGGATTTTGTATGAAAACACTTACGCCTTTTCGACTTGTCGATCGAGTCATCGTTCGAATAAAAGAACATCATAGAGGAACCCAAATTAATTTGATGTCGCTTAGAATACGAACAATCGCACAACTTCGATATTGAGGAACAGACAGTCAGGGTTTTGAAGTGGCTCCTGAATTACATAATTCAAAAGATATGTAAGTTAATGTGTATGTAAAGGGTGGTTAAATTTTAAGGGCCGATGTTGATTTTGAATAAAGCACAAATTATTTAAGAAATTTTGTCATTTTTTTAAGAAACAAAATATCGGCCAAATGGCCACTGCGACCTCGACGGCACACCGTTTCTATGACGCTGAGGCATAATTGAGGTTCTACGCCGTTAATGTGCCGACTTATCTCATCCTTTAGCTCTTGAATTGTTGCTGGCTTGTCGACGTACACCTTTTCTTTCAAATAACCCCACAGAAAGAACTTCAACGGTGTCAAATCACATGATCTTGGCGGCCAATTGATATTATTACCACATGAAATAGCACGACCATTGAATTTGTCGCGCAAAAGAGCCATTGTTTCGTTAGCTTTGTAGCAAGTGGCACCGTCCTGTTGAAACCACATATCGTCCACATCCATATATTCCAAGTCGGGCCATAAAAAGTTCATTATCATCTCACGATAGCGAACTGCCTGACCGTCCACATTTTGGAAAAAATACGATGATGCCGCCAGTCCACAAACCGCACCAAACAGTCACTCTATGTGGATGCATGGGTTTTTCGGCAATCACACAATGCGGCAATTCTGCTTGTTGACCATTCTGATCATTGACCATCTGATTATCTTGCGACCATTCTGATCATTGACAAAGTTTGGAATGGTAAAGGCTTTAGTTGTTGAGTCAATTGCACCTCGTAAGCGTATACATGCAAGTCTTTATGCACAATGTTCACCAACGTCGAGCGTGAGAGGTGCAATTGTTGGTATATTCACATCTCCTACAGACCCGATTTGCTCAAATTTTTGTACGAATTTTTCGAATGTACGCACATTTGGACGTTTAAATTGACCAAAAAACCAAGAGGTGCACGATGTGCATTTTCATTTGATCGCCTGTTTTCATAATAAGCCTGAATAACTTATTACTTTAGGTCTCAAAATAGACCTTCGATTTTTCGAGTCTACTGATGAGTTGTTAGCAACAACGAAATGTCGGCGGCATTTAGACGGCTGAAAAAAGACAGAAAGCATTAAGGTCTATTTTTAGACCTAAACTAATAAATTTCAATTGGCTCTTATTTTTGAAGCCTGGATTGAGCATCTTTTCATGGCTCAAATTGAGTTAGCATGCAATTGAGAAATGTCAAATAAAATGCAGAAAAAAACTTAACTTTTAGGTGTGGATCACATTCAACATTGGCCCTTAAAATTTAGCCACTCGTTACGTTGCACTCATTGTTATTAATTTAATATGACGTGCATTGGAGGGATTCGAAAAAAAAAATAGTTTACCAGGTCGCCCACTAGGATTAAAACTTATCTAAAGACGACTCGAAAAATATATGTATATTTTTATTTTTTGCCACGCTCCTTGACGTGATTCCCTTAGTTTTTGTTCGCTGTGAATTTTTGGTATTTAAACTTAAAACTTTTGGTATAAAACTTAAAATAAAAACGAAATATGTAAAGTTTATAATTACAAAATTCATATTATTTTCTAGTTTTTTTTTTTTTTTGCATGGCGCCTTCATTTTTCATAACAAAAGAAAATTATTAATACGAAACTAGTTTGCTTTTAAATTCTGCAAGCGGTGCTATTTAGTTGATTATGACTGTTAAAGAATAATACAAATTGTTTATGCAGAATGAATATTTAACAACAAATAAAAATGCACTTGAATTTAGATACATAAACAAATGTTATTCAAACGTTCATTTACTTTTCAATACAAGATGCATGAAAGTATTATAAATTTTTGCTTGATTGCAAAAACATTTTATTTTTTCAAACGTTTGATTTCTTTATAAGTATCCCAGCGAAAATATTTTGCAGTTGTTCAGAAAGTTTGTCATTTTCACAACTTCTAAATCATTGCATGAGAGAAAACGTCAAATTATGGAAAGAAAAACGCCAAAAACGTCAAAAAAAAACGTCATTTATAAAAACGCACAAATAAATTCAAAATTAATTAATTTCAGTTAATAAAATCTTTTGTATTGTACAAAAAACAATTCAACATGTATTGTGTACAAAATTTGAAAACGGAAATATTTAGAGAAGACTACAAAACGATCTGCATTTGCAGGCTTGTCAAATTGTCGTCTAAAAGGGCGTAGTTTGACAAATACGGCGTACCGTAGAATGGCATAGAAAACCCCCCGAGATGCACAACTGGCTTCTACTGTATTTTCTAAAATATTTCTTGTGTACAAAATTTGAAAACGGAAATATTTTCATATAATTGTAGAATTCGAACAACGACTGCTTCCAATGAAAGCCATCCATCTGGTGTGAGCTGGGTGAAGAATGTTTATTTGGTTTGATTTTTTAACAACGTTTGTATCTCCAAAATACGTTTTGGGCTGTTCCCAACATATGCTTGTTGTAAGTGATCGTAAAAATGCTATCTATTAGTCTCTTTTTTTCTTGAGTAAATTAAAGTATACAAATTTTTTTAAGTTTTCTTTCAATTACTTTCTCGTAATTGCCATAAATTTAATAAGGAGCGAAGCTGGAAAAACGTCAAAATACAAGAGCTTCTGTGAAGAAAAACGTCAAACGTCATTTTAGTGTTTTTTGATCAAAATTACGTCAAAATGACGTAAAATCGTCACATCTAACACCCCTGTATACGCCATTTATTTATTATTATGTCTGTTTCTTTACTTTTGGGCAAAGTTCGGTAAAATGAGAGTAAACTATAATTTCTCTCCATAAGAGACAAAAATGCACAAAAGTACGGGAACGAATAAAAACAAATATTTTACCACAACAGAAAACCCTGACGTTTTCTGACAGCTGAATTTATAAAAAAAAATATTTACATATGTATATATTTTATTTATTTTTTGTGTTAAAAAAGTTTTCTTCAAACAATTAAAAGGAATGAAATGCATACAACTTTTTACGAACACACCAGAACTCATAAATTCATATACACAAATGAATTCGTAAATATATGTAAATATATGTATAACCATCAATAATTTTTTAGAGAATGCTTTCAAATATTTTTTCACACTAATTTCCAATTTTTCTTTTAGTTTCCGCAAAACATTTACATATTTCTTCTACATACAATGTCTTATTGTTTATTCTTTGAAACAGCTGACAGCTGAACTACTTGCCCTAACAAGCCCGAAGAAAAAGTACGGGCTATTTTGTGCAAGAAGAAGAAGCATAATGTTCTCTCACAAATACTCTCATTTGCCCAATTTCAAAGTACGGGAACGCTTTTCGTGCAAATTGGGATATCTCGGGATCCCAAAGTAGAGTAAAGAGACAGACCTATTGTTAACTTAATTATTTTTGAAACAAAAAAACTAACCAAGATGTCATTCACTTCTGAAATATCAGGTTCAAAGTCAACGGAATAGAATATACATACTTTGGTTAAATTCACTGAGAGATTTTGCCTTAATTCTCATACAAACACATGACATCCAATGGCATGCTAATGTAAAAATTAGTCATTTTTCACCTGAGTTGAACCGGATCTAATGTACTTGAGGCTCATGATTCAACAGCATTTTGGTCGTGAAATTTGTTGGTGGGTACGGAACGATATTAAAATGTTCTGTTCGAAACTCTCTTTAAGCGGAAAGTCCTTTGAGAATATAATCTTTAAGTTTTTTATTTTGATGATTTAAAAGTAAAAGCCGTAGGTTATTTGTTCGATGAAAGCAGCTATAAATACCAAATGCTATTTGAAAAATCTAACCTTCCTGAAGCAAATTCAATTGACAGTAAGGCACTGATTGAGCAACAGATGATTAGATTAATGAATATCGAATTTTGTGGATTTTTTCAATCATTTGCCTTTAAAGTGCTTGTGTTAAGCTTAAGTGCTTGTTTCGGAACGAAACTTGTGCCCGAAGAAAAATGTTATTATATATGTTTTGACTAGCTGGCCACTTTTCCATATGTTCTGTTCCCATATGTTCATGTAGAACATGTATTGCATACGATTTTTTTTTGCATTTACACACAGATTAAAATATTCACCTTTTATAACTCTATTGTTGCACCAATACGTCCGAAATCGGCATAGTCGTTAAAAGTCGTTGGAAATTTTTGGGAAGTGTGTGAGGCTAAATTTAAATTTAAGTCCCTAGATACAAACCAAACTTTTCTGCAAAGAATTTTTGAAGTTAAAAGAGCACTTTTAACGACTTAACAGTGGCAGCAAGTTTGATCTTAGTTTTTTAAAAGGATTACACATATCACGGACAGCCATGATTTTATCAAGATCTGAGCGCAAATAGAAGCTTGGAAGTTGCACTATACTAACTGATCACAGGACCATCTAAATTAAATCTGAATTTTTTTTAGTTTTTGGAGATTAGGGAAGTTTCGGAAAAGCGGGTTCTTCAGCGGACTACACACTATACACAAATTGTGGCCTCTAAAACTCCTGTCTGTGTGATATCTGAAATAATCTTGGGAATCGAATAAAATGGTTTTTAAAAATCAGATCAAATCTTTAACTCAATATGTGCAATGTATTAAATTTTAAGTTTTTGAAAATAGAAATTGGGGCGACGATCGTCTCTCAGCAATGACATTACGAATGCTTGCCTTCAAATGCTGAATTCTCTTGTTTGTCATCATAATACTTGCTTGACGGCGTCCCATACAGATTAGACCAATGGTGACAAATGGCAGCTTTTTGCTGGCCATCAAATGATAATGCAATAAATCGATTGTGGCATGAGATGTGTGACAAGTTGCACCATCGCCTTGAAACCAAACATCGTTTGCACCAATACCGACAGGTGTCTCCATTGTCCGCAATGGTTGCGAGTTCCCCATTTTTTGGCTTCTCTAACACCACGTGTGGGGTTTCTGAACTCCAAATACGGCAATTTTGTACCAACTAGGATGAAAATGGGACTAATTCAAAAAGTTGATTATATTGGCAAAATCCCAATGGCGAAACGGCCAATAGATTCTAAAGTTGGTCAAGCAAAAATAGATTCATTTCGTGCAGTGGAGATAATAAGCTGAATTTTGCGACAAGTTAACTTGACGTAAATATTGCCAGATACAGAAACCGGTGGCGCAAATTTAAGCCGTTGGATAGCCCAACCGATATGTTTTGGAGAAATCGACTGTATAAGCAACTCCAGTTCATTTCTATTGAAGCCAAGCCTCTACTTCTTATTAAACTAGATTTACATAGCATGCTTTGCACGCGTCCACGCTTCTCATATGTTCTACGTGTTTAACGCTTCTCTCTTTCCATCGAATCCTACGCGTCAAGTGTTTTGTCTTCATCAGCTGTAGTCAGTGCTGGGCAAAATTCATTCTCTGATGTATTTAAAATACAAAATACAAATACTTTTTATTCCATGTATTTAAAATACAAAATACTCAATTCTAAAAGCAAGTATTTGAAATACAAAATACAGTGTAACAAAAATATGTATTTAAAATACAAAATACTTTTAATCAAAAAAGTTTTTATTTCGTTTCATCAACACCAGCTTTTCAAATGTGGTATCAGGGAAACAACCTCTTGATGGCAAATGAATAAAATCAGCTAACGACAAAATCTCAATGATTTCGTGTTAGAAAACGATATTTTATTGAAAGTTAAATAATGGAATTAAGAAATAAGTGACAATCAAAAAAACGTTTGGCCAAAGACTATATACATATATATAAACTCTATCCAAGTCAAGATCTGATTGATATTTTTTCTTCTTGTTTTAGATTATAATGTCAAACGCTGTTTTTTTCCTTGTATTTTATTTTTTCATTATGTATGTGCATTCAGTTGATTTTACTTTACGCAGGTATTTAATGTTTGGTAATTAAATTGTAGTATTGCCATTTTTTGCAAATAAAACAGTAGCAAAATTTTTCGTTTTCAACTGATGTATGAATTTAATAATTTTTAGTGCATATTTTTTAACATAAATTAAAAATGTATTTGGAAAAATGTATTTTGAGAGCACCAGTATTTGAAATACTCAAGCGCTTAGTATTTAAAACACAAAATACAAATACATTCGTGAGACGTATTTAAAATACAAATACAAAATACGTATTTATATTTTAAATACGTATTTCAAATACATGTATTTCAAATACTGTCCAGCCCTGGCTGTAGTGTAAATATTTTTAACATACAAAGCAAATTTTTGCAAAAATGGGATGTGAAATTTAGATTTTAAAAGAATTAATGGAGTTCATTCAGTTTATAAACCTTTGTTTTTAATTTATGTTTTAATAAATTCAAAACATTGGTAAACATGATAGTGATGATACTAAGTACGAGAAAGTAATCGACAAATGAAATACAAATTTTCTTCATGCAAAAAGTGTAGTAAAGAATTTATTAAAAAGCGTTTGTTATTGTAGTTGAGATGGCAACTCAGAATTGAGTGAGATATTTTAAGAACTCAAAATAATTTATTACCTAAAGCTCTACTGCAACTTGCAATTACATTTTATTTGTGTTAGTAAAACTAAATGTTATTTGTATGTATGATGTTTATATAAAACGAAAAACGCTAAAAACGCTACTAAAAAGTAACGGAGCCTGGTTCTGGCAAATTATATTTTACTTTGAAGAAATATTAAAATTTACTACGGAGTTATTCCGTGTGAGGAACACGAGCAATCAACTAAAGAATAAGCAACACCTCGATCAACGCGTTAAAAATTTACTATATAAAATAATTAAATATTGTTTCAATTGCAATTTCATAGCCAGCCAGGCAACTAATATTTTTAAAATAAAAGCTATTTTGAAATAAACACAATTTTATAAACACCTATGTATGTATATTGCTAGTATCAATTGTCGAGGTTCATTGTGTCAGTTTATTCCGGCTCAAAAACCACAGGATCATCTTGTAGCAGCCAGCTACAGAACAGTTATGATAATGTTTGTAAACATCACAAAAAATGTTCTTTCGTTAGAAATACTTTTTTTTACAAAAAATCAAAAAATATATATTCCACGACACAAAAGTATTCATCGATAACGTTGAGAGTAGACCCATTCCCAGATATCGAAAACAGCTGCCTCGAAGAAGCACATGTGACGTGCATAAAAGGAGAAATCTCCTCTCCGTGTACGCGTCTACGCATTCTGTGCGTTGTGCTGTGTAACTTAACTGATTCTACTTTTTTGACAGTCATAAGAAACGCGTCGATTTGTGATGGCTATATCCATATTTATAGATGCTGTCTCTCTCTCTCTCTCTCTAAAATTTTTCCCGAATACATACTTTCACGCAGTACCGCCCAACCCTAGGCCGTCCACAGACTCAAATGTATGACCAACCTCCATTTACTTATTTCACCAAACTTTGTTAACACACGCTTGCCTCCATCTCTCCCCCGCCGGGGAGCTTACGATTGTGAAACTACTTATCTTCAAAAACAATGTGTTTACTTAATATTGGGAAATAATGTTTGATAGACGATCTCGCAAAGCTTTTATTTTTCTAACAATTGCTTTTGTTTAAGAATGTTTAAGAAAAGCAATTCATTTTAAGAAACATAAAGAAGCCAACATTTTATTGAATTTTAATATATTTTAATAGACCATTACGCCTACAAACTCTCACAATTTATGCTAATTTTGTGATAAATCCTGAGTTCGTGTGTGTATGTCAGTCAGTTGAAGCAAAAATCAATTGATTGAAAATTTTTGTGACGTAATCTGCTAAAGAAACTAAAATTACCTGCGTATTTGTTGTTTCAACAACACTTTGCTCGAAATACACTTTTATTGAAGATATCTCTTATGATCTATTCTTTAAGAAAACTTTTCGAAAAAAAAATTTCTTCGACATTTCTAAGGTGACAAAATTTCATTAACCCTTTTACATCAGAATATAAATATTGGACGATAAAATAACTAACGAAAGCAGGGAATATGAATTTTTCCTTTTTTAGTTCTTGTATGTCGTAAATGAAAAATATTTTGAGCTGCTTCACTCTGAGCTGTCTGCGAAACCTACGACATTAGTGGAGCGGCCAATGGATTTTTTTATAAATTCACTGCCAGTATTAGGGCATATGTTTGTGACCTTCCGACCTCATAAAATATAACTGGCCCATTTAGCAATCGATGTTGATAGCTTTTGACATGAAGGAAAAAGTTACACCACGACACATCAAGAAAATTATTTTCGAAGCGCCCAGATTTAATTTTTTTGTATGGGATTCTCCTAAGGAGATGTGGTACGGGATCGGTGCATTGCAAAAAAAAAAATATTGGAGTGTAAAATTTGCGACGGTTCTCCTATCGGTATCTACTCCCATACAAAAATGTAAAAGTACACAAGATTAAAATTTGGGCGCCTCAAAAATTTGTATTATTATTATACCCTTCACAAAAATGTGTAAGGATATATATGTACATATAAGTTTGTGAAATAACCATCTAAGACCCCATAAAGTATATATATATGCTGGATCAGAATCAATAGAGATTACGATTAAGCGATGTCCGTCTGTAGTCGCTGAAATACCGTTTCTGAGAAAACAGTTTGAGATAGAAACCTCAATCTTTCGCTAAAATGTGTTAAATCCCGGTAGTGGGTCTGCTATTGAAATTCAGTAAGATCGATCCACGGATAGCCGAGATATATTAAAAAAACCGGGTTTTGAGGGGTATTTTTGGCCATTTTTTTGGTCAGATTTAAAAAAAAAAATTTTCCTAACTTTAGCCATCTCATTTTTAGTGCCCATTAGGTCCCAAAAATCGAAGAATTTTTGAAATCGACATATATATACCCGAGATATAGCGTCTCCCGATTTTTCAAGAAATCGGCTTTATAAGCCAAATAAAACAACTTTTGGCACCAAAAATCAATCAGAATGCTACATACAGGCTATTCACAAGCAAAACTGGAAAGTTTTTTGACATCGGCCCGTATACACTCGAGATATAGCGCCTCCTGATATTTATTTATTTATTTATTTATTTAATTTATTTAGCCAATAGATAACAATCCTTACAGGCTATTATTACAAAAATCTTACACTAATTTAAAACTTGTGGAATGGCATTTAAATGCATAATAATTCTTTGCTTAATTATACTATCATTCAGCGCAAAGTCAACAAAATAATATAGATTATTAAAATCATTACATAAACGCGTCATGGGGTCGGCCAGAGCATAATTTGATCTACAGATATTAATATAAAGGGGTCTATAACCTCGTGTATTATGACGTGGAACATTAAATTGAATATTACATAAAAGAAAGTCACAACAAATATTACCATTAATAAGACTTAACATAAAAGATACATTTAACATCTTTCGACGACTTTCAAGTGTTGGAAGCTTTATTAAAGCAAGTCTACTTGTATAAGGTGGAAGACCTGCACCATTACTCCAATTCAGACCACGCAAACAGAACAGCAAAAATTGTTTTTGGACAGATTCAATACGTTGAGAATGAATATTATAGTATGGATCCCAGATTACTGAACCATATTCTAAAACAGGCCTCACTAGTGCTGTATAAAGCCGTTTAGTAATGTAAGGGTCGGAAAACTCCTTTGCCCAGCGCCTTATAAAAGCAAGAACGCCCCTAGCTTTATTTACAGTCATTGTAATATGAGATACAAAGCTGAGTTTCGGATCAAGTAGTATTCCCAGGTCCAAGAATGAGTCAACTAGTTCTAATTGATAATCGCCCAGGAAGTAGTCAACAGAAATGTGAGTATTTCTGGAAAAACGGATAAATTTACATTTCTTCAAATTCAGCACCATCATGTTGTGTTTGCACCATAAAAAGAAATTGTCCAGGTCAATTTGTAGCTTTACGTGGTCGGCGTAATACTTGAAACTACAAAAAATTTTTACATCATCGGCGTACATTAAGATATTCGAAGACTGAATGACATTAGGAAGATCATTTATGAAAAGTGAAAAAAGAATAGGACCAAGATGACTCCCTTGAGGGACACCAGATGAAACTGCAATACTTCTTGATGATGAGTTATTGAATATTACCTTCTGCTTACGACATGTTAAATAGGATCTCAGCCAGTTAATGCAAACATCAGTAAAACCAATCAAGTCTAATTTGTGCAGAAGCAGGTCATGGTTAACTTTGTCGAAAGCTTTGCTGAAGTCAGTATAAACAGCATCCGTTTGTTTCTTTTCTATAAAGCCAGTATTAATTAATGACGTAAGATGCAAAACATTAGTTGTTGTAGAGCAGCCCTTTCTGAAGCCATGTTGGTTTGCTGATAATAAAGAAGAAGATTGGTGACAGAGATATTCGGTGATAAGTCTTTCAAATAGTTTAGGAATAGCGCTTAGCTTTGCTATACCCCTGTAGTTTGTGATATCAGATTTATTTCCAGTTTTAAAAAGCGGTATTATATAAGAATCCCTCCAAAACGTAGGGAAATAACCATATTGTAAGGAAATGTTGAATAAAATCGTTAACGGTGCTGCTAAAGAATCACCACAGCGGTTCAAAATACAGCTTGGAACTCCGTCGGGGCCACTTCGATATGATAACTTGAGTTTCTTTAAATTGTAGAGAACATGACTGCAGTCTACTGGTGGAAAAGATATGGTGTTGTGAGAACTTATATCATATGGATATTCAATGTCCTTATCATAAATATCACTGCTGTATGTATGTGAAAAAAATTCTGCAAACATATTGGAAATTACATCATTATCACTCGATTCGCGGTTAAGATATTTCATAACAGATGGATAAACGGTAGACTTTCTTTTGGAATTAACGAACATGTAAAACGATTTCGGATCTCGGTTAAGCTTAGTTTTCATTTTGCTTAAATATAATTTGTATAATGAGTTGTTTAGAGAGTTATAGTCTGCCCGAATGAGGGAATATTTCCCATAATCTATTGTAAGGCCAGATCTTTTAAACATCTTGTAATATTTATTTTTTAAATTTTTTAGCTTTACGAGTTGTTTGCTATTCCAAGGTGGTCCAGTTGGTACATGAAACTTTTCTTTTGGTACACAATCTTCAAATAAGCTATAAATCTTTTGGTAAAATTTGGATATAAGTATATCAATGTCCGAGGAGCTTTTTATTGAGTTAGGCAGCAAATCGTTCCAGTAGGTGTTATTTATACGTTCATTTAAAATATTATAGTTGGTTCTTTTAAAACAAAATATTTTATCAGCTTTGATAACTTTGGGGTAACATTGAGACGGTATAGAGAGATTAATTTCAATCGTTGGATGATAACGGTCTTCAGGTAAACAAAGAGGTTCAGAGCGGTTTATTGTACAAACGTCTGCATCATTAGCAAATATCAAATCGAGCATTTTTCCAAAATCATTCTGTATATAGTTTAATTGATAAAGGCCAAGATCGCACATTCCGGCAACAAAGTCGTCATAACGTGCACAACTATTTACTGGGACCATATAAGAAACATCTGGATCACGTTTCCACGAAATGGACGGCATGTTGAAATCCCCAAGAACAAAAAATGCGTCTTTAATTTCGACGCGCGCCAAAACAGCAGCAATGGCTTGTTCATGTTTCGAATATACCAAAACATCTGAATCAGGTGGAATATAGGAACAAGTAAAGAATACCTTATTAAATTTCATTTTAATAACTACAGCAACAAACTCAATGTCAGAAACTTCAGTCGTAATAGTTTCAGATGAAAATTCGTTATCGACAGCAATTAGAGCGCCACCCCCTCTACGATTGTAACGATTAAATCTATAAATCTGATATTTATTACACAATATCTCGGAGTTGTAGACATTGTCATTTAGCCAGGTTTCTGTAAGTAAAATTACATGATAAGGAAAATCGTAGCTGTCGGCAAATATTTTTGATAGTTTTGTGTTAAGTCCACGAACATTTTGATATGCAATATTTAAAAAATTTTGTGAAATGCTCAGTTTTTTGCCACAGACGAACTACGTGGTGGCAATTGGGCAACATTCCTCAGCCTTCGGCTTTCTTGATAAAAAAACTCACGAACGAAAGTATTTGCTGGCCAGAATACAGGGTTAACTATTTTATCATACTGATCACAATGAACAGAAATTTTAAACGATGCAATACTTCTAGGCTCAGAAAACGAAAATTTCTTTACTTGGACATCAGCATCAGTTCCTAGTTTAGATTTAATATAAAAATCGATGTCCTTGGTGGTTGTAGAAGACGCTAGTCGGGAAACAAAAATGTGTTTTTTCGGTGGTACAACAATTAGCTGCTTAGGAGCATTATTTTCGACTTGTGCATTTAAAATCTCTGAGTTGACATTATCGTCAGAAGGAGAACGAGGTGATGCAAATGTTGGAGTAGCTAACGCTGAAGATGATGGCCCATCAGTATCAGCATTGTTCCCAGTTGCGCTAATTGTAATCGATGGCAAGTTATCAGCTTGGTTTTTATTTTTGTTTCTTGCGGATTTTCGTCGTTTAGGAGACGTGTTTTGCGCATCATTGTTGTTTGTTGCAGCATTATTGAGCAGTGTAAAATCATTAAATAGATTACCATATGATGCAATTTCATCCGCTAAAGATGATATTTTGGTTTGAATATTTATGAAAGTATTTTTGGTACTATGGAAAAAGCGATAAAATTCAACGCCAACGTTTTGACAGTCATCACAACACCATTGCAGACCCTTAGTATTTATAAGAGCTTCTGCAATTAACGTTTTTAGGCCACTGCACTTAAAGTGGCAAAGCCCATGACAAAGCCAGCAACTTATCATTCGTTCATCATCCTTGCTAGTGGAACAATTTTTATTTAAGCATTTAAATTTATCTTCATTATTATTCGCCATATTAAATCGGTTAAAATTAAGTTTCTGTAAATGCATTTATCGCATAACAATGAGGGTGAGGTGTAAGTGTATAACAGATATATGTATGTATGTACGTTGCAAAAATATTGAGATTAATACGCTCGCCAACAAATTAACGGAGACACAAAATATATGTATATGAGTGTATGTTTTTATTTTGTTTAAAACAGAAAAAATATATAAATCGCAGTTGAGATTTTAGTAGTTGATGGGTTTTTGTTGTATTCAAAAAATGTTATAGTTTAGTGAGACACAAATGCATTCAATTATTGTTGTTGTTAAAAATTGCAGAGTGTTAAAGAAAGTTTAGTCTATTGAATTTAATGATGCTGTGGTTGTTATATTATATTTTGTTTATTTTAAATCAATATGTATGTAAATTGCAGCTGTTTTAATTTAGACAAACCTATATACATATGTTCATATTTATTTAATACGGTGAGTTCAAAGAGATTTACAAAAATACAAAAAAAGTTCACGGAGCAAATAATAACACGACCGTTCTCTCTAAGGTAGACTTTACACTCAAGAAGTCGGCTCTCGAAGCCAAACGAAACAATTGTTTGCACTAAAAATTTGTCCGAATGGTACATTTAGGTTGTTCAGAGGCAAAATTAGAACATTTTTATACATCGGCCCATATGCACTTGAGATAACGCTCCTCCCAATTTCTCAAGAAATCGGGAGGATTGTGTTATTTGACATTAAAAGCCATTTAAAACAACTTTTGGTACCAAAAATTTATCAGAATGGTACATATAGGGTGTTTAAAAGCAAAATTCGACAATTTTTGAAATCGGTCCATATATACCCGAGACATAGCGTCTCCCGATTTTTCAAGAAATCGTTTCTATAAGCCAAATAAAACAACTTTTGGCACCGAAAATCTATCAGAATTGTACATACATCATTGTGAAGGGTATTTAAGATTCGGCACAGCCGAATTGTTTTGTTTCATTTTGCTTATTGACATAATGTTATAAAATCGGATGGGTTTTCATTTGTAATAACTTGTGGACTGTTGTTATAACAACATATACTGTGAAAATTTCAGCTCTCTTGCTCTTATGGTTCAAATGTTACAGCTAATTTTAGCTTATTTTTACAGTCCCTTTAGTTGTAAACTTTTGTTGTTTTGAGTATTTGTTTTTGTAGAGTCTATGTAACCACATATCCTGTAAGAATTCCAGCTTTCTAGCTCTTAGCTAGAAAGCTAAGGTCCAAAAGCTACAGCTAATTTTATCGAATTTTCACAGTTTCTTGTGTGGGAACCCGTTTTAGTTTTTAACTTTTTGTTGTTGTAGCGGCCGGGTAACCACATGTACTATGAAAATTTCAGCTCTCTAGCTCTTACCGTTTGGGAGAATGGGGCCTATGAATGTCGGACGGATTTTTTACATGCTCTTGCTTTCATACAAACCGAGCTTGGCTAATGTACAATACCTATGAACTAAAATAAACTACCTTGCAAAATGGTTGGAAGCCTTGCAAATGGTTGGAAGGAAAAATGTGTGGAAGTTTTTCGTAAACCAAAAATGTTAGTGTTTTAACTTGTTCGTGAAACTTCGTGAGCTGCCTTAAAATGGAAACCACGCACTGTCACGCACGAAATTTTAAATCACACACTCAGGCGGGATTTTTCAAAGATTTAATCGCGATCACGCATGACACGACATTTTGACGACAACCGCACATCTCTAATATCAATATACAATAAAATCAAGTCATTTTGAATGTAACTATAAAAATTGTCTCCAAACAAATATTGTTTTAAATTAATCAGAAATGTTTACTGCGGCCTTAAGAAAATGTGTACAAGTTAACGAACGGGTTAATAAACGAATTTTTGCTCATATTTTTGTCAGAGAATTGACATACTCTCTTTTGCTTAACGTTTTGAAGTAAAATATTTTTCAATCCTTTTTCATTCATACTTTTAATTGTTACTAAGCTATTGTAAATTGCTCATTGATCTTTTCATTCATTCATGTTACTAAGAATTGTAAATTTCTTATTCATCTTTTCGTTCGTTCATATCACTTTACCGTTATTCATATAAATTGTAAAATTATTTAATTGATCTTCCCCTCTTTCTGCGAAGGAGATTGTAAAATATTATTTTTCTCTCTTTTTCTTTGTCACTATGCAAAGTAATTGTAAATTTGTTTTCTTTTTGATTTTTCTTTCTGTCGATTAGTAGTAAGAATTTTGATTTCATATTTTTGACTGTAAAAGCTAAATTCAGTACGATCTGTACTCCGTTCCCTTAGGGACGTTTACAGGCGTTCATCATAGAATTGAAAAATTAAATTAATTAAAAAATAGTTTTGTAAGGAAAAATTAAAACATTATATTTCATATTAAAAACATTAAACTGAAAATTAACACAAGGTCTACATAGTAGAAAGATTAAAAGTTCTTCATTATTTAAGAAAAACGGAAACATTGTGCTATGATTGTTTAATAAAAATATTTTTGTAAGAAAAATTTAATTAACATAAGTGTTGGAAATTGTGTTCAGCATTTTAATAAAATAATATTTACCGTACTCTAAGAATTAATATAAAAAAACTTAATTTAAACGTTAATTCTGCACAGTTGAATGAACGCATAATTGAATTGAAATAAATATACTGAGACAAAAATCTGAAATTTTCTATTTCCTATACCGGTGGAAAACGACAAAATTAACTTACATATGTATGTATATAAAATATTAAAAAATATTTCATTGCGCAATGGTTTCCTTTCTTGCAAATCACGTTATAAATCTTTAACTGTTTAGTTTACAAAAAAAAATATGCACATTTTGGATTTTCCAATACACCGGCAACATGCTCGCTTATTTCTTCAGAAGCAATTATAATAACAAAACACGTACTTTTCTAAGCAGGTAACAACGCTGCTGATTGAAGAAATTCCTTCACTTTGTTTTAAGGTGTTATTTCATAAGATTTTTCCCAATTTTGTTTTTAGTTTGTTTAGTCCCTTTTCAGCATTTAAGGCTTACCCAACATTTATGTTTTCTGTTTTTGTCTTAAAGGACTAAAGGAACGCCGCATGTCAATGTGTCCTCAAAGTATTCGTCTGTGCTTAATTTGCATACCAGACAAAACCAACGAGAACAATTTGTTGAATTTTCTAACTTACATACCGCAGGTAATTTTAAGAATAGTTCTAAAGAATCTCTACACATACGCCTCAATATCAAAATTTAAAGAAAAATTGCCAAACGCAACAAAATGCGTTTTTGCTTTTTTTCTTATTACGCAGCGAAACTGGAAAACAGAAAATGAAGAGTTCCGATAATGGATTCTAATAGAGACCAAAGAAATATGCACATCGAAATTTCATTTTAGGTAGCGCTGGGCCTATCGCCATATGATGTGAAAAAAGGCCTAAGTTTAAAAAAAAAATCAATATCCACTGTTTTACTGGTTGTGGTACACCATATGTTGCAAAATTTTACAATCCTGTCAATGAAATTCAAAATGTCCTACTTAGGCCTTTTGGTTCCCTTTTCAAACTTTACTCTTCTATATTTAAAGGTAAAATTATTATTCATCTGTATTAAATTATGTCTAAAAATATACCTAATTAATTGTTTTACGTCTTTTTCTGCCCTCTATACGCCGCCGACATTTCGTTGACGCTAATCAACTCATTATCACAACGGGACCTTTCTAGGAGCCAAGTGGGCCGGTTTCATTACCGGCGGCCCGCGCAACATAACATAACATCAACTCATCAGAAGACTAGGAGAAACTTGGAAGAATGTTTAAAACTTTACTACATATCCTATTATTCCTCTGAACACAATGAGGATCACAAATGTTCAAACAAACCATTAATACAGAATATAATTGCATCGCTTACTTTGATTCACAACCTTCCATACGACGAGTTACCAACCGTTGGTTACTACGATTTGTATTCTTGAAAGTATCGAAAAGTAAACTTTTTTTTTTAATATTCGAAAATGTACTTAATTATTCATTTGCTATGAGAGCCAATTGAAATTACGTTCGGTTAATTAAGTGTTTTTGTCATACATATAGACGGCTGAAAAAGACGGAAAACAATTAGACCTAAAATAAAACATATCAATTGGCTCTTATAGCAAATACATAATTAAATTCATTTTTGATTATTATTCACCATTATCGTAAATATTCTTTTCTACAAACCCTTTTTTCCCATTTCTAAAATTTGCAATCGTTAGAGATGTATTCATCTTTTACGTGTGTGAAGATAAATTCGAATTTAAGTCCCCGGACTCAAACCAAATTTTTTAGCAAAGACAAATGTTGAAGTTAACAGAGCACTGTTAACGACTTAACAGACTATTTTTTTTAAATATGAAATTTCTAGAGATTTCTAGAGATTAGGAAATTTTTGGAAAAACCAGCTCTTCAGCGCACCACACACCATATACAAATGGTGGCCTGGAGGGTCCTCCATGACTCCTGGTAGGTGTGATATCTGAAATAATCTTGGGAATCGAATAAAATGGATTTAAAAAAGACTCTATTTTTGAATATATAAAATTTCTGGAGAAGATTAGGAACATTTTTGGAAAAACTAGCTTTTCAGCGCACCACACACTATATACAAATGGTGGGCTGAAGGGTCCTCTAAGACTCCTGGTGGGTGTAATATCTGAAATAATCTTGAGAATGGAATGAAATGGAATTTCAAAAATAGAGTCTTTTTAGAATTCATTTTATTCGATTCCCAAGCTTATTTCAGATATCACACCCACCAGAAGTCTTAGAGGATCCTCAGGGCTCGTTTTTTTTTTAATATGCTTATATTTTCCCATTAAAACGAATTGTTAAACATTTTGACTATTGGACATGACATTAGGTGGGCGCTAAATCGATGTGCAATAATTGTTTTCGCCCCTCTCCTACAGTATTCGAGAAAAGGACCAAAGTCCTTTTTTAAATTTTCCTTATTAACGACTTTATTTAACACTTTTGTGACTCCGTTTTGTTAAAATTAAATTTGGAAATTTGGAAAACTATTTTATACAGCTTCAGATCGTTTTTATATAAAAATTTTATTAACAATATTATTCAATATTACGATAACAATTTGTTATCATCTTCAGGATAATATTTGTAATTATCCTGAAGATGATAACAAATTGTTATCGAAATATTGAATACTTGCATTGCTTGTATGGTGGAAGTCGTTAGAAAAATCCACATACAGTAAGATTCTGGAAAGAATACTACGTACATCTGCCTTAATGGTTACCGGCGCTCCACACTCGGCACCATCCAAGGCGCTATTCACAATGCTGCATTGGCTGCCAGTGGATCTCATGGTTAAGGAAACTGCCATGAATTCAGGGGTACGCCTGCAAGCAGGAGGAATGTGGAAAGATGCAAACATAGGACATGCGTCGATAATTGGAAGCATAATTAGCCTTCCGAATACCATTGATTACTGCTCCCCGACTCCCATGACTGATAGAAGCTTCAGCGTGGATTTATCGAACATGAACTCTGAAAGCGTCGAGATAGACCAACCAGAGGACATGATCGCTATCTTTACGGACGGCTCCAAGTCGGATGTAGGTGTTGGGGGGGGTATCTATATTCCCCGTTTTCAACGGAGAATCAGTTTTAGACTGCATAACAAATGCAGCGTTGTTCAGGCCGAAATCGCGGCGATAAAGAAAGCAGCCAACTGGATGAGGTACTACAGGATATACGGTTTGCATATTCAGATCTGTACTGACAGTAAGGCAGCAATAAATGCACTGGCTGGTGTTTACACGACATCAAAGTTGGTTCATGAATGCCGGATATCTCTAAATGAGATAGCGAGACATTCAAGCCTAGAGCTTCTCTGGGTACCAGGACACAGTGGAGTGTCTGGAAATGTAGTCGCGGATGAACTGGCTAGATCTGGGACCCGACTACCACAGGAGGACACTGACGAGTCTGTCGGTGTTCCACTTAGTAGCTGCAAAAAGTTGATAAAACAACAGCTGCTAGGAATCGCTCAGGACAGATGGTCAAATGTGACCGGCTGTCGAATATCGGGTCTCACATGGCCCGTTTACGATCACAACAAAACCTTAGCTCTGTGGGATTTTCCCCGACAAAGGTTAGGCGCCTTAGTGGCAGTTCTAACCGGACATTGTCATATAGGCGCACATGCGAGAAGACTAAATCTTCCGTATAATGATTTTTGTAGAAGCTGCAAAGACGAAGAAGAGGAGGAGAGTGTTGAGCACTTCCTCTGTAATTGTTCTGCTCTATCCAATCTCAGAGCGATATATATAGGCAGACCGATACTGGACAGTTTGGCGGACATATCGGAATGTGACTTGTTTAGGGTGGAATCTTTCATCCGGTTATCTGGATGGTTCAAAGTTGAACCAAGGGAGGGGGAGTAGGAGTTACCTGCTGCCCTCAGGGTATCACAACGGGACCTGTTAGGACCCAAGTGAGCTGGTCTGTTGTACTGGCGGCCCGAAAACATAACATAACATAACATACTGCATTACTTTCTTACTGCATTACGTGTTTCAGTAATCAGTAAAAAGTACTGATTACTGGAAAAAAAAAATCAGTATTCAGTAAATTTTACTGGTTACTGAAAAGAGAAATCAATATTCAGTAAATTTTACTGATTATTAAAAAAAAACTCAGTATTCAGTAAATTTTACTGATTATTGAAAAAAAAAAATCAGTATTCAGTAAATTTTACTGATTATTGAAAAAAATTCAATATTCAGTAAATTTTACTGATTATTGAAAAAAAAATCAGTATTCAGTAAATTTTACTGATTATTGAAAAAAAAAATCAGTATTCAGTAAATTTTACTGATTATTGAAAAAAATTCAATATTCAGTAAACTTTACTGGTTACTGAAAAAAAAAAAACAGTATTCAGTAAATTTTACTGATTTTTGAAAAAAAAACAGTATTCAGTAAATTTTACTGATTATTGAAAAAAAAATCAATATTCAGTAAATTTTACTGATTATTGAAAAAAAATCAATATTCAGTAAACTTTACTGATTATTGAAAAAAAAAAGTCAGTATTCAGTAAAAAGTACTGATTGCTGAAAATAAGATCAGAATTCAGTAAATTTTACTGATTTGTGTAAAAAAAACTCATCTCCAGGAAGCAATTTTATACTTGGCCGAACGGGATACAACAACAAATTGCCTGCATAAGCACAATGCCATAAAAAACGCTTTTATGAAATACAATACCCCACTACCCTCATCAGCACCTGTAGAACGACTGTTTTCTTTCGCTGGAATTGTGAATCGCTCTAGAAGACAAAACCTAAGCGATAACAATTTTGAAATGCTTGTGCTCAGAAAAGCAAACAGCATATAGTTTAGTATTGGTCTACAAGTTGGTGTTTAAGTCTCTTATTTATGCAAATCACTTTTTATTTTCCCAATAACACATTTCCTTTTTAGATAATTTAAAAAAAGAAAAACACGTTAAACTTTTAAAGCCGTTCCTCTCAGAATTTCGTTTTTTCAGTTATGCCACTATTCATGTAAGTGAGCAATATCTACTATCAGTAATTTACAGATTACTGCATTTTTTTACACAAATCAGTAAAATTTACTGAATTCTGACCTTATTTTCAGCAATCAGTACTTTTTACTGAATACTGACTTTTTTCAATAATCAGTAAAGTTTACTAAATATTGATTTTTTTTTTCAATAATCAGTAAAATTTACTGAATACTGTTTTTTTTTTTCAATAATCAGTAAAATTTACTGAATACTGTTTTTTTCAGTAACCAGTAAAGTTTACTGAATATTGATTTTTTTTCAATAATCAGTAAAATTTACTGAATACTGATTTTTTTTCAATAATCAGTAAAATTTACTGAATATTGATTTCTCTTTTCAGTAACCAGTAAAATTTACTGAATACTGATTTTTTTCCAGTAATCAGTAAAAAAATAAAATACTGAAAAAGTACTGGTACTGAAAAATGCCCATCTATGGAAATAATGTATGTGCACAAAAAAATAACAAATTCATGTTTAAGTATAATTAATAGAATAAAAAAATTAACAGTAGGTATCAATTTTTGGGTGGACATAATTATTCACATAGAGTACCGTGCTTAAAAACCCGTTGAAGCGGGCATATCTTGTAGCCCAACCTTTTTGCTTTAGAGATTGGTTCATGCAACCTATTGGGCATTGAGTCGACTAGTTTTTTTTTGGTAACCTCTCTCCCAATTTTTTCCCAGTCGACTTGAAGAATGTCTTTGAGCCGGCTCTTACTTGATATGTTACGTTTCTCTAGCCTTCTACCAAGTTCATCCTGTAGATGCTCAATGGGGTTCATGTCAGGGAGATTGTGGGGGTTCGGAAGAATATGCGGCACATGGCGAATGATCCACATTCGTACATCATGGGCAGGCAGTGTGTTTTGGATCATTATCCTGTTGGAAGTAAAAATTGTCGCCAAGACCCAAATTTCTCACGCTGTTCGGTAAGTTTTCCTTCAATATATGTATTTAGGTAAACTGTCTTATTCATAGTTTCCTCTATAAATACCAGCTTTCCAAGGCCTTCTGCAGACATGCAGCCATGACGCCCCACCTGCATGTTTTACCACACAAAATATTTTTCTTACCAACCTCACAATTTGGTTTTCTCCATACACGAATCCTAAACATCAGACTGAAAAATGTTGAACTTACTCTCATCTGTGAATGATACAGAGCGCCAGAATTCTTTAGGTTTACTTATGTACATATGTACATATGTATGTATGATTTTTCAAACCGAATTATGTTTTTGTGGTTTACCAGTTTTTTAAAACTTTATCTGTTATGAATAAATAAAAACTCATCAGCATAACTTAATTTTTAGATTTTCTTATGCTGTTTTAAAGAACAAAAAATTTCGAACTTTTGCAAAAAAAATTAAATTTTTTTTCATCGGAAAATTTATTTTCTAAACTAGGTACCTACTTAGCCGATTAAAAATACTTTTACAGCTATTGAAAGGTAATTTTATTGCCAAATTTTGGTTTTTGTAGTTTTTTCAATATTTTAAACTGTTTTTAGTTAAGGGGATATACATACATACATATGTTGTCCTAGCGCCTCCATTTTTAAAATAACGGTATATCTCAAAAACAAGAGCTAACCTAAAAAAACGGTTAGCACCACTGAATTCAGCGCACCCGATTTAGGTTAAGTCCCTTCTGTCGGAAGAAAAGTTTCCAATTCAAGCACAGTGTTATTTTCAATTTACTTTATTTAAACTAAAACGTACTAACCAACAAAATTATCGACTTTGAGCTGCGATTCGTCGATTAATTAATCGGAATGAAAAATAGTTGATCAAAAATTGACCTTTTTGTTTTTAGTTGCTATTCAATAGAGCACTTACTTACTATACTTACCGCTTTTGGACTGCTCTTCTATAGTTTCCATTTCAATTTTTATCACTTCTTACTAATTTTCTTTAAATAAAATACCTACATAGGTATGTCGTGCGTATGTGCAAATGAATTTTTGCCTGCAAACCTCTCACAGAGAAGCTACAATTTTATTATTTGAAACATGTTAATAAGTTTCACAAACAATACCAATTGTTTTACATAAATAAGAAATGTTTTGAATTTTTGCACAAATTGTATGTTTCGCGAAGATCGAAAGGTTAAATTTCTAATATGTGCATTTTATATAAATTGTTTTTTTTTTATTCAAACAGGTACTCGAAACCTTTCCTGAATAAACAAAATATTGTACCATGTATGTAGTAGGTATGTCCTGCTGCAACTTATTTTATTTGCATACATATGTACGTAGCTATTTTAATTCTTATTAATTGAACTTAATTAGTTATTGATTTTATCTTCACATTCACGGGCACTGAGCAGTCGTACATAGGACAGGTACGAGGGAAAATATGTTCACAAAAACTTTTTACATACAAACGATATACACACTTTTTTATGTATGTACCTACATACATAAATAGGAATGAATGTATTTCCTTTTGCTTGCAATTTTTCTTATTCACCAAATTTAATGTTGTTTTCTATCATCAAGGACACTTTTTGCTTGTGTTAATAACTTTAATATGTGTATTTATTTTTCACCTTTCTCTGAGTAAAACAATATTTTTTTTATTAATTGATTTAACATAACTAATTTCCAAATGAATTCACTTATATTAACTCTTCCTTATACTTTTCATATTCCATTAAAACAAACAGCGGCGTTGGCGGCGGCAAATAATATACTAGAGCGCGGACATAGAAATTGAAATTTCCAACGATCGTTTGCAATGTTATTTGCTTGTGTGTGTGTGCTGTCAGAAGGCGATGTTTTTCAATTGACAGCTGTTTGTTGACAAAACTGCCAGATTAAAGCTACAACTCTGTACAGTACTGTGGTGAGTTTAAACAGAGTACTGCCAACCTTTACGGCAACGGTGAAGCCAATTAATTAGCCTGGCCAGCGTGGCCATCTTAGCTCTTTGGGAGCTAGATTTCGCTGTTAACTTTGTTTTAGTTTGAACCATGATACAATTAACAAGGTAGCCTCGTCAGCTAAACCGTTAGTCATCTGACTACGTTAGGTTGTCAAGAGATTGCAGAGATGAAAGGCAGCCACAACGAGATAGCTAATACGCGTAAGCTCAGTGCATCTATCTTCTGTAAATGCAGAAGTGGCGTCTTTTTGACAGTTTGCATAAATTTTACAAAAACAAAATGCATGTTATTTTTATTGAAGTTGTTCTTATTGTAGCGAAAAGGTTACCTTGTAAGTTATATCATAATTTGAACTAATATACATCGTATGTTGTCTGGCCTCTACAAGAGCAAATAGTAAAAACATTAAGAGGTTAAAAACTAAAGGGTACTCCATACAACTTGCACAGTAGCCCTTGCTATGCGATTCAGTGCCACTTGACTCAATTTATTTAGTGTTTGCTTTGATATTAAATAATTCAAAAACTGTCGTGCAGGCAACCAACACAATTTTTTAACATAATGCAATTAATGTAATGAAAATAGTTTTATATATTTATATAAACGATTTTTTTATATATTTTTACATAGAAACAACTTATATAATAATTTATTATTATAGTTTTGCAAATGAAACTTCTGCAAAAAGTAAACTAAAGAATACGCAAACGAATAGTAGATTATTTCATATTGCAAGCAACCAAAATAATTCAAACAAACATACAGAAATAAAAAATTGTGTTAGTACTATTAGCAATGAAAATAATATTTTATTCAAATTACGAAAATATATTCTAAGTATGTATTATGTATTTACATAGGTATCTTAAATATTAATGGTTTTTACTTTATTCTTGCAATACAACGCCTTTAACAGAAATACAATAATATTCACTAGAAAAAATTTAGCAAATATTTTTCCTGAGGAAAAACTAACATTTCATTAATGATACAGTGCCATCTAGTGCACAGTAGGCATGTCAGCACTTTGCAATACTTTTGTAAATAATTGAAGAAAATTAAAACCTTCAATGTGGCAATTTGTCAAACGCGATACTGACAGTTCATCAATAGCAACAACACATACAGTTTTCCTTGTTATTTTCGTCCAAAAATTTAACACAAAAAGTACAAACTTATTTTTTTCAATATTAAATACAGGGCCAAACGTTTTGCCATTTAAATGAACGTACGATAAAATAACGGTTAGTGCAGCACTGAAATTTAAAACTTACTAACGATGGACAAGTTTTTACCCCAAGTTGCAGCTGTAAATACACAACAACAACATCATTCGCAAATGCAACCATCTTCGAAATCTTTTAGTGTCTCAGAGGAACATCGTCATTATTTAAAAGTATTCATTCAAACGTATCACAATTTACCAATCTTGTGGGATACCTCCCTAAGGGATTACACCAACCGCGACAAACGTGCTGATGCATATCAGCAGCTAGTTCCTATTTACAGATATCTAAAGCGAGATGCCACTTTAGAGGATGTAAAGAAAAAGATTAATACTCTGCGAACAAATTATCGCAAGGAACTGAAAGTTGTAGAAGCAGCCCGAAAGGAGGGAAGTCATTATCAGCCCAGATGTTGGACATTTTATGAATTGGACTTCTTACGGAATGCTGAAAAATTTTTAGCAATTGATACATCTATTATAAAGCATGAAACTACGTCGCCAACATCTTCTGTCTACAATGGATTTAGCGATTCCGCCCATACAGGAAATTTCTTAGACAATGCACCTTTTGGCTATTTAGCGAATAAAGGAAATACTTCACCAATGAGTATATCGGAAATGTTTCACAAGTCGTTTGGCCACCAAAATAACAGTGCCAATCAACAACAGTCTAGGACAGAAGAAACTTCTAATCGTAGCCCTACACCGCAAGGTTTGCAAGGGGCCATGCAAAATAACATTGGAGCTCCACTAAATCCAATACAATATCAAAATTCTTCAACACCAACAAATGCAAACAAACGATTAAAGCTATCAACTACCTCTATTCAAAGTTCCAATTCGCAACCAGACGAAATGCTAAACATGGCTTGCGACAATTTATCATCTACTTACCCAGAAGAAGAGTCGATAGCACGTACATGGACATATAAATTAAAACGTTTGCCAAGAGAACAAAGGATACTTGCAGAAAAATTTATTAACGATATTCTTTTTGAAGCTGAATCGGGTATTCTACATCGAGGATCAATGCAATTAAACGCCTTAGAACCTTACGTACGCTTCAAAGAATCACAAAATGATGATACAAGCAAAGATAAGCCACAAAATTCAAGTACTGGGCCAATTGGGGCAAATTCCACACAAACTTTAAAACAAGATGCAAATGAAGGACAGTATCATTCTACCACTGAATTAAAAAATTTGCTAATAAGCAATGGTTCAGCTGAAAGTGGCTCGAATGAAACTAAGAATAATAGTAGTACTGCAGGTGCTTTTAGTAGATACAATTAGATATTAATTTGTTTGCCGGATTTTGGTATTTGTGGCTATAAGTATACAAAGCAAATAAACATAAATTTGTACATACACATGCATACATGTGAATTTTTCTATCTTGATTCAATAAATTACAATATGAATCGAGATAGAAATGCTCGAAAAATACAATTGCGATGCTTCGAAACACGTCTATGACATCATGACAGGTGATGAATCATGGGTATATGTACGCGAATTAGCCCGAAAGTAAACAGCAGTCGATTGTATGGGTGTTTTAAGCACTAAGCAAAGTGTTGTCTGTTTTGTTTTCTGAAAAATTGGATATTTCGCAACCGTATCACTGGAACCAATTCTGAGCGGTACTCAACGATTTGCTTGACAGTTACCTTGGAGGAAATCAACAAAAACAGCCGCTGAAGAAATATAAAGGCAACCCAAATCGTTGATAAATTTTAAATTATAAAGATAAATTTTAAATTTTTATCTTGGACCAATACTCAGGTCCACACATCGAGTGAATAAACGTTTTTAAAAGTCTATTTGAAGCTAGGTGTTGCAATTTGCAAAGTTTTCGCCACATATAGAAATGATAATAGTAAATTGTTTCTATTTTCTGGAAATGTTATCTTTAATGCATAGTATTTTTTATCTACACTCCTCATATATCTCCCAGGCATGGATTTAATTTTTATCATTGATGTTCACTAGTGACAATTTAGGTCCAATAGTAAGGGATAATGCGCAATTAAGAAATACGTTGTATCCTTATGGTGATCAATGTAAAATTGGCCACTTAAACTGTCGTAGCTTATCACCTAGGGGAAACTCCATTAAACTTGATGAGCTTAAGGCCATTATTGGTTATGATTGTTTTGACATTTTCGCAGTTATCGAGACTTGGTGGAATGAGCACATCCCTGATCGTGCAGTTGCTATCTCGGGCTATAATCTCGTACGAAATGATAGGCCGTACCCCTCGAGAGGTGGCGGAGTTGGTGTTTCACAAAAAGTGTAAGTATAGAGTTCTCTCTAAGACTCTCGTTTCAGCTTGTGAATCTCTTTTCATAGAACTTGTTACATCGAGCGGCACAAAAATTCTTTTTGGTGCCGTATATCTTCCTAGTGGTTGTTTGGTTACATTTGAAAGTCTCAGATAAATTATGACTTACTCTCTACACAAAAAAATATTGTAGTTGTAGGGGATTTTAATTGCAACTTATTCCTCTCACGTAAGTCTGACATGGTCCGTTCCTTTTGTCTTAGGTATGATTTATCCTTGGCTCATAACTCGAAACCAACACATTTCGACTTAAGAACAAATTCCACGTCTCGCATTTATTTTTTCATGGTGAGTGACCTCTCATTTAGAAGTTTTAGTGATCAAGTGCAATGTCCTTCGATCTCCGACCACTCTCTTATAATAGCCTCTTTTAATTTCAACGTTCGCAATATTCGGGAATATATAGAATACAGAGACTTCAATAAAATAAATTGGGAAGGTTTGTTCTTGTTTTTAAATGAGTTTAATTTATTCGAAATTACTACTACAGCAGATATCGATGTGAAATGCTTCCTTATTAATTCATTTATGAATGATCTTTTTGCTTTTGTTCCTATTGTAAGGTTTCGGGTGAAAAACAATGATAACATTTGAATGAAGTCTAATAGTTACATCTTTGAGTGATTTAGCCTTTTCAGCGTATAAGAATAACCCTACAGAACTAAATTGGAAAACTTTCTGTCAGCTTGGAAATAAGGCAAAGAACATAATTCGGAAAGAGAGAATATTTTTTTCTAAAGAGACAGTGTTAGCTTCTGGAGGCTTATAAGAGATTCTGGTTGTACTGGTACTGATGCTCATTGTATAGAACTTGACCCAGATGATATTTTTTAGGTGCTACTATTCCCCCTCTTATAATTTTGAGATAAATGACCTAGAAAATCATATTCAGCCCAATCATGAATATGCTCAAGGAATTTTATTCCTAAGCAAAATACGTTTCTGGGAAAAAAATTCCTCCAATCATAAATTACCTGAGAAACAAAAATATAAAAGTTTATAATATCGAAATTTTTTATAGGAAAATACAAAAAACATGTTTTTTAAAATACCTATTTTTTCCTCCGCCGACTATTTTTCCCCTTCGATGTGGCTAAAACAGGGAAGGTTAAAAAAAATTTCCTAAGGAATTTATCAACCAGCCCAATCATGAATGATAATTCCGTGAGAGTTTTTTCTCTTTTCCCATTCCTCTTATTATGTTGATAAATTCCTTAGGAAATTTTTTTTTAACCTTCCCTGTTTTAGCCGCATCGAAGGGGAAAAATAGCGGTTTATTTGTCCTCAGTGGATCCAGCTGGAAATGGACAGCGCTAAAAAAAGCAGGTCGAGAGACTATTTCTACAGCAAATATAAAATTCCGTCCATAATTGGTTGCTTTAACGGGACATAAAAATTTGTTTACCTTTTTCCACCCATTCACGTCAAATTGTGGTGGCCCAGCACTATTCAGTGAATCAGTCAGCTAAATCCGGATGTTTTTCCATGAATTTAATGATTATGGTATTTTGTGTACTGTTTTTATGTTTTCCCCTAGAAAATAAAAAGGTCAATGCAAATATTTTTCTTTTCATAAAGCAAATATTTCGTATTAAATCAATTTACTTACATTTCTAAAAAATATGCCGCTGCAAAAAAATAAAAACGAAAGCGCGCAAAAATGAAAACTGACAGCTGTTTATTTCCAATAAAAACCCGAAAACATTGGTTTCTGTGATACCTCAAACCAACACTAATTCTAGTTCGAACATAAAACTAATAACATTGGTTTCGATGACACCAAAGCGTTTTTTCTTGTTGGTTTTCAAACTAATTCTGACAATATTGGTTTCTATGAAAACCCTGATTATAATAAAAATTAATAATAAAATAATAGAAAAAGTTAACAATATAAAATATTTGGGTGTTTCGTGATAGCCAAAGAACTAAAATTTAAAGATCACATTGATTATATACCTATGCAAAAAGATCGGTAAAAAAAATTGGATATTTTAAAAGACTTCGAAATATAATTTCTTTAATTACTTCAATTAATATTTATAATGCAATTATTAAACCTTATTTTGAGTTCGGGTCAACAATATTATACACGTGCTGTACAAAAACTCAGGTAGAAAGACTTCAAAAGTTACAGAATAAAGCTATGCGCACAATTTTAAAATGCAATCGATACACCTCAATTTAGTTCATGTTTAACTCATTAAAATGGCTGAACATTCAACATAGAATAGAAATTAACACTATAAAGTTTATACGAAAAATGAAGATGGGAAATGCACCTCAATACATATGTATGTGAACAGCTTACGTTGGTGGGGCAGATACAACACTGCCAGCTAAGAAATGCACAATATTTTAGAGTAGACAGAGCGTCAACAAGTGCTATGTAGAGATCACTTTTTTACAAAGGTCTTACACCCATATTCATAAAAACTATTGAAGGTTTATTACACGTTTATTTGACAAATATTCCGTAGAAATACGTCAAATAAGAGCTTAATAAACTTACAATAATTATTATGAATATGACCTTTGATCTTTATGATAATCTTCCCTTGGAAATAAATAAATTAAGTCAAGTACGAGGCTGGCTCGCACTCTTAGGGTTCCGTACGTATGTATGTGTAATGTATGTATGGAATGGCGTATGTGAATACATATGTATATTTTATAAATTTCATCTCTCTGTTTTTAAAGCTACTTTATGTTGTATGGGGACACCTAGTAATTTTCCACTTGTTGTTGTTGTAGTTTGTTGTTGTAAGGCATCTGGGAATACATACACTGTGCGAATTTCGACTCTATATCTTACGGTTCGAGAGTTATAGCTATTACTCTACGTTGTAAAGGGACACCTGGTAGTATGTTGTATGGGGACACCTAGTAATTTTCCACTTGTTGTTGTTGTAGTTTGTTGTTGTAAGGCATCTGGGAATACATACACTGTGCGAATTTCGACTCTATATCTTACGGTTCGAGAGTTATAGCTATTACTCTACGTTGTAAAGGGACACCTGGTAGTTTTACAGTTGTTGTTGTTTTAGCAAGTGTTGTTGTGGAGCATATTGTGCAAATTTCATCCCTCTGTCTCTCACGGGTCGAGAGTAACGGCTAGTTGTTACTTTACGTTGTATAGGGACACCTGGTAATTTTCGACTTGTTGTTGTTTTTAGCATTTGTTATTGTAGGCCACATGCGAGTACATATATTGTTCACATTTCATCTCTCTGTCTCTTACAATTTGGGAGTTACGGCTAATTTTTACTCTACGTTGTATAGGGACACCTGGTAGTTTTTGACATGTTGTTGTTTTTAGCATTTGTTCTTGTAGGGCATATGTAAACACATATATTCTGCGAATTTCAGCTCTTTGTCTTTTACAGTTTCGCAGCTACGGCTAATTGTTACTTTACGTTGTATAGGGACACCTGGTAATTTTCGACTTGTTGTTGTTTTTAGCATTTGCTGTTGTAAAGCATCTATAAATACATACACTATGCAAATTTCAGCTTTCTATCTTTTACGGTTCGAGAGTTATAGCTGATTGCAACTTTTCGTTGTATGGGGACACCTGGTAGTTTTCGACTTGTTGTTGTTTTTAGTATTTGTTGTTGTAGCGGCAAGGTACAACAACATCCTGTGAAAATTTCAGCTCTAGCTCTTACCGTTTCGGAGAATGGACGCTGTGACGGACGGACGGACGGACGTACTTGTCTCCGTAATAGGGTTCCGTTTCACTCTGATGATTACGGAACCCTAAAAACGAACCAAATGAGAATAGTTTTAAAAGAAAGAAATTCAATTCAGAGTTTATTGAGACTTTTTTTTTTTTTTTTTTTTGATTACATTATAAAATGAAAATATGAAATGGTAACAAAAATAAGAAAAACTTAAAACTTATTTTAAAGGCACAATAACATTTCAAAACGCTGCATGCTGATAGGCATATATTGTTATATATTGTTCTAATACGAAGTTAAATATTATATTACGTAGCTCAACATAGTAAAAAAGTTTACAACGACAGTAATCATGTCTGGTTAAGACTTAAACTAGTACGTAACCTAAAAACCAAAAAATAAAATAAAAAATTAAACTTAATATAAAAAAAAACAAAACCAACAATCAGCCCCTATTGGAGCCGGGTTCTGAGTGAGAATAAAACTCCGGAAGGACGTACTCTTCAGTGCTATGGGACGAAATTATGTCCTCAAACAAAATACCAACTGGTGATAAATAAGAGCTGTTTGACCAACCAAACTCAGATTGTGATTGAAACACATTTCTTAGTAGAATACTCTCGTGATATTCAATACGGTTTATAAACTTCATAAGCGAAATTAAGACGTAACTTGAAAGCGGTTTCATCCTGGCCTTATGGTAAATAGCTGAGTTGGAAAATCTCCTATTACGACTTTCGAAATTTGCATTAACGCAAAGTCTTAAGCAACTTCGCTCAAAAACTTCCAACTCTTTCATAGCCGTTGGTGATAATGAAAACCATACGGGAAAACCATAAAGCAAAGCTGAACGTATACAAACTTTATATATCAATAATTTAGTTTTTTGACTAATACCATGTTCATACATGCGCCTTTATTGAGGTAATCGCAATAAAGTCCATTATTGAGATCAATATTCCATACAAAGAGTCAATAAAGTTATTGCTCAATAAACTCTATATTGCTTTGAATATTGAGAAAAAGATGGAACACAACACTGTAAAAGATGTGTTTAATAAGCAAAAGTATACAATGCGAAATGAATGACGTGATAAATTTAAACAAAACCAAACAAAACAAAATAATAAAAAAATAAAAATAAATACAATAAAAATAAAAACAATTTTTATTTCTCTTTCTTTTTATTATTGCCGCTTTGGAGTCATAACATGAACGCACTACTTGTACAAGTTCCATATTTTTATTGTACAACACTAAAATCTTTTTAATAAAAGGCAGTTTTTCTTCCATTTTTCTTATTGGAAAATATTTTTCACTTTTTTTTCTCACTATCAAAAACAACAAATTTTTTTCAGCTGTCAAATACTAATTGAGTTAGTGCAATATTTGTATGTATGAACGCAAAAAATATTATGTCAATAAACTGAATATTATCTCAATTAGAAATACATGTATGAACAAGGTATAAGATGCCTGTTAACCATGATACAATTAACAAGGTAGCCTCGTCAGCTAAACCGTTAATCAACTGACTACTTTAGGTTGTCAAGAGATTGCAGAGATGAAAGGCAGCCAAAACGAGATAGCAAATCCGCATAAGCTCAGTGCATCTCTCTTCTGTAAATGTAGAAGTGGCGTCTTTTTGACAGTTTGCATAAGTTGTACAAAAACAAAATGCATGTTATTTTTATTGAAGTTGTTCTTATTGTAGCGAAAAGGCTACCTTGTTAGTTGTATCATGCCTGTTAACTAGTAATTTAGAAAACATACCCTTGATACGAAAACCCTTGGCTTTAACATTCCGTGCATGTTGATTAAATTTAAAAAGTTTGTTAAAAGTTACCCGACTATCCTTAAAAGGAATTACAACATCGTGTAAAGAGATATTCAATGTTTTACTTAATTTAACAGTGTCATGCTTCCAATTTGAGTGTATTAATTTTAATACCCCAAATTTCATAAAACCTGTAAATTTCTAATAAGTGATCCTTAACTTTTCGTAATGCTAAATTAGCATTCCTATCATGGGCATAAACCAACGAATCATCAGCATACAAGATACTCTTGGAGTCATTAAATATATGCGGAAAGTCATAAACTAATACGTTATATAAAAATGGAGCTAAAATTGCACCTTGCGGTACACCACAAAATATATTACTGTAATTTGTAGAGTTATTATCTAAATTAATATAAAATGTCCTATCAGCAAAATAACTAGATAGAAGCTTTACAATAAAATCTTCACATCTCATATCGATAAGTTTAAAAATAATACCTGCATGATATGCTCGATCGAATGCTTTTTCAATTTCGATCTCAATTTACAAACAACCTTATTATGAAAATAACTTAATGCATCAACCGAAGAATGGCCTCGTTTAAATCCGAATTGATAATCTGGAATAAGACCCATTACCTGTGAGTTTTCAAGCTTTAACTTAACGACTTTTTCGAATAATTTCCCAATGTTCGAAAGCATGGAAATAGGACGAGAATTTTGAACTTCAAAATTACCTGATTTTTTCATAATAGGATATATTTTGGCAATTTTCCAGGCCTTAGGAAAGTAGCCAATATTAAGGCAATTGTTAGAAATGATTACTAAAAATTTTTATCGCAGAGTGCGGCAACTTTTTAATGATAAAATTGGAAATGTTATCCTCACCACAGGATTTCTTGGCATTCAGTCCCCGAATTATACCCAAAACCTTTTAAAAGAAAGATTGTTCAATTTGTAAAGTTAATTTTCATAGAGTCTGTACATTTTTTACTTCTTAAGTTAAATTATAAGAAATGTTGTAATTGAAACCAAAACGTATAATAAATACTAATTAAATACAAAAAAAAAGAAAAAAAAAAGTTCTATAAGCTAAAAGCAGTAGTTAGCTGGGCTTATAAGGCTACCTCGTAACTAATTCTTTATTCGCTAAAATTTCAAGAAAAATTTTAATATCTCTTGTTAATATAAAACATACAAGCAGATATTCGTAGTAAAATTTATTATTTTAGGTCTAAACAAACCTAATTTATTGTTTTCAGTCTTTTTCAGCCGTCTATATACTTTATACATCGTAAGTATCGTTACTAGTTGGACATAAGCTATTTTTTTCGATTTCATAAGTATATACTCTTACTTATGAAATCGTATTTCATAAGTAAGAGTATATTCTGACATAAGCAATTATGTAGTGACAGTTTAGAAATAAGTTGTGTAATATATGAGTCATTTCGTTAATCAATATAAATGGTAATCCATTTCGTGGTTTCAAAAGTACAGGACTGAAATTCGACATCTGTCAAACTAACTTCTTAGACCAATTTTTTCCTCTCAGTTGAAAATCTGACATTACGAAAATGGATCGGTTAACCATCACACAACGCACAAAAATCATCAAAACATACTACAAAAATGGTGATTCTGCCACAGCCACAGCCACATATCGTGCTTTAAGAGGAGATTATGGTTTAGTACTTAAGCAATTGGCAAAATTGTGAAGAAATTTGAAGAGACTGGAGCGGTTACAAATATTGTAAGGCCTGTGCATCATGATGTGTCGATTTCTCATCGTTCTCAAGAATTAGGACTGTCGTATTTTGCATTTAGATCTACACCTACATCCATATAAAGACCAGCTCACACAACAACAGAAGCCAGCTGACCATTCACAACGTCGTAGATACGTGGAATGGGTGCTTGAACAACAAGCGGTGGACGCCGATTATTCGAACAAAATTTTCTTCAGCGATGAAGCACATTTTCCACTCGTTGGGCATGTTAATAAACAAAATTGTCATATTTGGGGCTCTGAGAATCCTCAGCTAATTGAAGCCATCAGAAAAAGTCACTGTTTGGAGCGCTCTTTGGTCCGAAGGTGTGATTGGACCTTACTTCTTAGAAAACGACGATGGAGCGACTGTCACCGTCAATTCGGAGCGTTATGGTCATATGATAACCGACTTTTTTTACCTGCTATTGAAGAATACGACTTGGAGAATATGCGGTTTCAACAAAACGGTGGCGATGTCAACTGGCCACCAAGATCATGCGATTTGTGTCAAAACACCATAAGACTTTTTGTGTGGGGCTACGCGAAAGACCGTGTTTATGCAGATAAACTTTTAACTCTTGAGCACTTAAAAACCAACATTCGTCAAGTTATGGCTGAGATACCGCCCAATATGTGGCAAAAAGTGGTCGAAAATTAACTCAAAAGAATCAATGCTTGCAACACTCCGCGTGGTGGTCATTTAAATGATGTAGTGTTTCACACATAATGTTAACGTTGAAAATCTATATACATATGTATATAAAATTCTTTGTGTGTATGTATGTATGTAACGTATAGACTCTAAAACGGCTGGGCCGATTTTTATGAAATTTTCAGGGAGTCTTCAGAATATTCTGGCGGGTGACACTGTGAAGTCTGAATTTCGATTTTCGGTCTGGGGGCGGAAGGGCGTGGCAAAATGCAAAGGAACCCCTGTACATTAAAAAGTAAAATATATCTGTAACTTTTGAACGATAAGAGCTAAAATTTCCACAGGATATTTCTTTACACATGCTTTACAACAACAAATACTAAAAGCAACAAAAACCCGACGCTAAAGCAAACACCCTGTACATTGAAAAGTAAAACTTAGCTGTAACTTTTGAACAATAAGAGCTGTTGTTTTTTGTTTTCATGATTTTGTTGTTTTTAGGGTTCCGTACTCATCAGAGTGAAACGGAACCCTATTACGGAGACAAGTACGTCCGTCCGTCCGTCCGTCCGTCACAGCGTCCATTCTCCGAAACGGTAAAGGCTAGAGCTGAAATTTTCACAGAATGTTGTTGTACCTTGCCGCTACAACAACAAATACTAAAACCAACAACAAGTCAAAAACTACCAGGTGTCCCCATACAACGAAAAGTTACAATTAGCTATAACTCTTGAACCGTAAGAGATAGAAAGCTGAAATTTGCATAGTGTATGTATTTATAGATGCTTGTGAACAACAAATGCTAAAAACAACAACATGTCGAAAACTACCAGGTGTCCCTATGCAACGTAAAGTAACAATTAGCCGTTACTCTCGAACTGTGAGCGCCAGAGGGATGGAATTTGCACAATATGTGTATTCACATATGCTCCACAAGAACAGTTGCTAAAAACAACAACAACTATAAAACTACCAGGTGTCCCTTTACAACGTAGAGTAATAGCTATAACTCTCGAACCGTAAGAGATAGGGAGTCGAAATTCGCACAGTGTATGTATTCCCAGATGCCTTACAACAATAAATTACAAAAACAACAACAAGTGGAAAATTACTAGGTGTCCCCATACAACATAAAGTAGCTTTAAAAACAGAGGGATGAAATTTATAAAATATACATATGTATTCACATACGCCATTCCATACATACAATACACATACATACGTACGGAACCCTAAGAGTGCGAGCCAGCCTCGTACTTGACTCAATTTATTTTTTAATGATTTCGTGAGTATGAAACACTTGAAGAAATCATTTTTTGTTATGAGTTTATTTCTGTTTTTCCTTGTGTGCGTCAATAAAGTGTATACGTATTGGTATTTGCGCTTCCATAAGAAGATTTTGGGCACCCCTGTTCTACAATAACAAATACCTAAAACAACAAAAACAAAAAAATTAAAATTAAAGGGTGCCCCATACAAAAGTGAAAATCAGCTGTAACTTTTTAACGATATGAGATAGAAAGCTGCAGTTTGAACAGAATATGTAGTTGCCTTACTCTATACACAACAACAACAACAAATATGTACCAAAAATCTCAAAACTTTTGTATTAAAGGGTATCCAGTGTATTAGCGCACCCTATAGTCTATATATATAAAATTATTTGTGTGTCTACATATGAATGGCAAAATCCAATTTTCATATTGCACCAACAATTACATGTATACATACATCTTATACATAAAAGTGAATGTGTGTTTGTTTGCTCCTTATAAACAGCTAAACGGCTTAACCAATTTGCTTGAAATTTCTGCAGTATATCTCTGCATGTCTGGAAGCAGCTATAGGCTATATGAATTTTAAAAATTCCAATCGCAAAGTGGTAAGAAAGGGTAAAATCGGTAGCTCAAGACCTCCGGATTTAGCAAAGGTAACGCAAAAATTTAAAAAAGACACTAAAAATAATTGGATAGGTGTTTGGTACTTTTTTGAAGTTTTGAATTTTAAGCGGATAAAAGGGGTAAAATCTGCATTTCGGTGCTTTTTTCCAATTGCATTTATGTATGGGGTAAAAAGGGTAAAAACGGCAACTCAATTCCTCTGGACTTAGCAAAGGTAGCATAAAAATTTAAAAAAGACCTGAAAGCACGCTAAACATAATTGGATAGGTGTCTGGTACTTTTTTGAAGTTTTGAATTTTAAGGGGATAAATGGGGTAAAATCTGCGTTTTTGTACATTTTTCCAATTGTATTCATCCATAAGAGGAATGAGAACAGGAAAAAGTAAAAACTAAAAATTACTCCCCTGAAAACATGCTGTAATAATTTTCATCATTTTTGAAATTTGGACATATAAGGGACAAAAAGGGCAAAATCGGTAATTTTGTATCTCCGGACTAAATACAAGTAGCATAAAAATTCAAAAGTAGCATGTACGTCTACTAAAAATAATTGGATAGGTGTTTGGTACTTTTTTGAAGTATTGAATTTTAAGGGCATATAACTGGTAAAAAGTAGTTACATTTTGGTACTTTTTCAATTGCATTTATGTATGAGAAGGATGGGAACAGGAAAAAGTAGTTAGTCTAAGCAACTGCATCGTTGACATTGATATATTATTACTTGAAAGATTTGCGAAATTGGATAAGAAGTGGGTGTGACATAATCAAAGTACTGGGGTAGCGAAGCACACCGGGTTTTCGCTAGTTTATAATAAAAACGAAATATCATGAGAAAAACTATTTTATATGTGTTTTATTTACGTTTACTTTTGAAACCACAAAATGGATAACCCATTAGATTAAAAATTATATGTTTTCAAAGATGTGCACATACATACATATGTACATATGTATATCGTAATTTTTTATAAAGCTACATTTTGTTCATTTACGTATTTAAAGAACTATGTATGAATTTACGTAAATATGTAATTTTATACGACACATTACAATGTTAGGGCCTATTTCTCACCTGCGAACGTTATCGTTCGTTTGCACAAAAAATACTAAAACAAAATATTGAATATTGTTTTTGCTTTCAATGTAATTGTGCGAACGAACGACAACGTTCGCAGGTGAGAAATAGACCCTTAGTCTGTATTCTTTTTATTTTTTTTCTTATTATACTGTTATTAATTTATAATTGTCGTTATTTGGAAGACAGATTTCTATTCGCTAAGTGCTTTTTAATTTTAAATTTAATATAATACTTAAATCAACTTCATGTATGAATGTAAGTATGTATGTATATGTACATTTTAATTCATTAGATTGAAATAAGACAAAATTTGAAAGTAAATCATTTTGGAAAAGCTGCTTATTTCGAAAATAGTCGTACGAAGTTCCATCATCATATTTGAAAATGGCACTTAAGTATTGTTATCGTGAATAACTCATTAAATTAAATATATATATTATCAAAAAGTAGGATGATGTATTCCTAAATTAATAAATGATCGAATTGAAGTGATTCCCCTCATTAGAACAGTACTAAATTTTTAAAAATTTACTTTAACTTAACTTTTAGAGTTTAAAATTGATCTCCTGCAAAACCAAAAATCAGACTTAGCACTTTTCCCTTATTGCCACAGATATACATATAAATATAATTCAATAGCTAAATATATGTAACTTCATATATACTACAGGCAAGTCTGATGACGAGAAATCTAAATTCTAAGGTTTTTTTTTGGAAAATTTAATCTTTTGTACATCATTATTATTTACCCCTGTAAAAACTTTTACGGATTAGGGCATACACGTAGAGTCGGTAAAAACGGTTTTCAAAACCTTTATAATCACACAAAATATATAAGCACTAATTTGCAGAAAAAAAAAACACTGAATTCTGACTGAAAATTCTACAGGGGCAATATAAAATCAATCTGAAAAGCTCTTCGTTGAAAATATTTTATTTATCATTGTTTTCTCCTTGCGTTAAAAAAGAGGAATGAAAAGAGATTGTGAACAATTTAAGATGAATTTACTTATACAAGGCAGATATAAATAGGTAAAATCACTAAAACAGCTGCTCGTTGTTATTTATAAGCCGTTTAAAGTGGTCTGATTTCTAAGAAATGTGCAAGTGATTTTGTAGCTATTATTGAAGAAAAAGTAGAATAAGCCAGTGATTTTGCTGTTTTTATTTAATAAACTAGTAAAGTAATAATTTTTGACTGGTTTAAATAAATTTATTTTATGAAATTTGTGTAATTTCTTTTTGTGCCTACACCCACAAACCAGTTTAATAAAACAGTCGACTACTATTTTTCTACCAACAACTCTCGTGTATTTTTTTATGTTCTGCCAGTGGTTGTACCCATGATACAATTAATGTTAATTGTATCATGGTTGTACCATGATACAATTAACAAGGTAGCCTCGTCAGCTAAACCGTTAATCATCTGACTACTTTAGGTTGTCAAGAGATTGCAGAGATGAAAGGCAGCCAAAACGAGATAGCTAATCCGCTTAAGCTCAGTGCATCTCTCTTCTGTAAATGTAGAAGTGGCGTCTTTTTGACAGTTTGCATAAGTTGTGCAAAAACAAAATGCATGTTATTTTTATTGAAGTTGTCCTTATTGTAGCGAAAAGGCTACCTTGTTAATTGTATCATGGGTTGTACCTATTAAATCTGCCTTGCACTTACATATATTAATTCTTCCTTACACTGCAGTTACACGACCAAGTTTTGCTATCAAGTTTTTTTTCACATACTGCTTGTCAAAATTCAATAAAACGTAGGCTGCACGCAATTTCATAACAATTCGTCTTCAAGATGCCGTCAAGAAAATTAAAAATAGCTGCTTCATTAAAAGCATGATACAATTAACAAGGTAGCCTCGTCAGCTAAACCGTTAATCATCTGACTACTTTAGGTTGTCAAGAGATTGCAGAGGTGAAAGGCAGCCAAAACGAGATAGCTAATCCGCGTAAGCTCGGTGCATCTCTCTTCTGTAAATGTAGAGGTGGCGTCTTTTTGACAGTTTGCATAAGCTGTACAAAAACAAAATGCATGTTATTTTTATTGAAGTTGTTCTTATTGTAGCGAAAAGGTTACCTTGTTAGTTGTATCATGATTAAAAGTACTAGCAGAAATAAAGAAAATAAAAGAAGGAAAAAAACAGAAGGCAGAAAGGAGTCGATGTCAAGGCGGCTTGATACCAGGTAGTCGCATAACTACAACAACAAGAAACACTGTATGTATTTTGTTGGTAGAAAAACTGCATAAATGTCATCCGTTTGTTCGCGTATGTGTGTTTGTGTTGTGTATTTTGACAGTTATACAAGCTAAAAGCAGTAGTCAGCTGGGCTTGTAAGGCTACCTGGAATCACGCTGCCTTGAGTCGATATAAATTAATTCGCCTTGGCGCGGAAATCGAAACTGCCAGATTAAAGCTACAACTTTGTACAGTACTGTGGTGAGTTAAAACAGAGTACTGCCAACCTTTACGGCAATTGTAAAGCTAGTTATTTAGCTTGGTCAGCGTGGCCGTCTTAGCTCTTTGGGAGCTAGATTTCTCTGTTAATTTTGTTTCAGTTTGAACTAATATACATCGTATGTTGTCTGGCCTCTACAAGAGCAAATAGTAAAAACATTAAGAGGTTAAAAACTAAACGGTACTCCATACCAAGAGTATACCATTTGCATGGTAGCCCTTGCTATGCGAGTCAGTGTCACTTGACTCAATTTATTTAGTTTTTGCTTTGATATTAAATAATTCAAAAACTGTCGTGCAGGCAACCAACACAACTTTTTAACATAATACAATTAACATAATGAAAATAGTTTTATATATTTATATAAAAGATTTTTTTATATATTTTTACATAAAAACAACTTATAATACGATAATTTACTATTATAAATTTGCAAAGGAAAATTCTGCAAAAAGTAAACTAAAGAATACGCAAAGGAATAGTAGATTATTTCATACTTGCAATACAACGCCTTTAACAGAAATACAATAATATTCACTAGAAAAAATAGAGCAAATTTTTTTCCTAAGGAAAAACTAACATTTCATTAATGATACAGTGCCATCTAGTGCACAGTAGGCATGTCAGCACTTTGCAATACTTTTGTAAATAATTGAAGAAAATTAAAACCTTCAATGTGGCAATTTGTCAAATGCGATATTGACAGTTCATCAATAACAACAACACATACAGTTTTCCTGCTATTTTCGTCCAAAAATTTAACACAAACTTATGTCTTTCAATTTTAAATACAGGGCCAAACGTTTTGCCATTTAAATGAACGTACGATAAAATAACGGTTAGTGCAGCACTGAAATTTAAAACTTATTAACGATGGACAAGTTTTTACCCCAAGTTGCTGCTGTAAATACACAACAACAACATCATTCGCAAATGCAACCATCTTCGAAATCTTTTATTGTCTCAGAGGAGCATCGTCATTATTTAAAAGTATTCATTTAAGCGTATCACCATTTTCCAATCTTGTGGGATACCTCCCTAAGGGATTACACCAACCGCGACAAACGTGCTGATGCATACCAGCAGCTAGTTCCTATTTACAGGTATCTAAAGCGAGATGCCACTTTAGAGGATGTAAAGAAAAAGATTAATACTCTGCGGACAAATTATCGCAAGGAACTGAAAGTTGTAGAACCAGCCCGAAAGGAGGGAAGTCATTATCAGCCCAGATGTTGGACATTTTATGAATTGGACTTCTTAAGGAATTCCGAAAAATTTGTAGCAATTGATACATCTATTATAAAGCATGAAACTACGTCGCCAACATCTTCTGTCTACAATGGATTTAGCGATTCCGCCCAAACAGGAAATATATTAGACAATGCACCTTAACATTGGAGCTCCACTAAATCCAATACAATATCAAAATTCTTCAACACCAACAAATGCAAACAAACAATTAAAGCTATCAACTACCTCTATTCAAAATTCCAATTCGCAACCAGACGAAATGCTAAATATGGCTTGCGACAATTTATCATCTACTTACCCAGAAGAAGAGTCGATAGCACGTACATGGACATATAAATTAAAACGTTTGCCAAGAGAACAAAGGATACTTGCAGAA
>OY759169.1:45003339-45206705 GCA_963662145.1 Sturmia bella
GAATATACGAGCTTTTTTACCTTTTTATGTATATACGTAGATGTATGTATGTAAATAGAAAAATAAAACAAATCAAATTTTATTTTATTAACCCCTTTAGTAAAGATATAAAAAACTAGACAACTTCAATTTGAAAAAAAAAAATTATATGTAGTAAATACATGTACATACATAATTCATTTTGTACTATTTATTTATTTATTTACGAGGCAAGAAACAAAAACTTCTCATGAGCACTAAAAGTAAAAAAAAAACGTTGTTGTTGTTGTAAAACTGTCAGAAAACAGAGTTGTCCATGCAAACTACATAAATTCAGTGTTGCCCTTAAAAGTTTCTTATATAAATTCTTTTTCTATACATTTTGTGGTTTTGGTGTTCAAGAAAAATGTTCTTTTATCAGTTTTTTTCTTATAAGCGTTTTTCTTATATGAAACTTTTTTTTGTTAGAAAAAACACTAAAAAGATTTGGTGTTTTTGCAATTGTTTCTTATAAGCGTTTTGTTCTTATATGAGATGTTCTTATATCCGATAAATACTGTATATATATATATATATATATATATATGTATATATATATATATATATATATATATATATATATATATATATATATATATATATATATATATATATATATATATATATATATATATATATATATATATATATATATATATATATATATATATATATATATATATATATATATACATATATATATATATATATATATATATATATATATATATATATATATATGTATATATCATCGTTTTTAAGTAGGAAATCCTGATTTTGTTTTCATATTTTAATTTATTGAATCGAGATAGAAAAAAAATATGAATTTGGTCCCTTTACACGAGACCAACGAAATGTTGTATTTTCACGCTGCTAACGTTAGAAACTTTATATCATTTCCTCTCATCAGTTTTAGACATTTTTTCATTTAACATTTACAAGTGTGTACAGTAGACCGGGTCGATTTGCATGGACAAAAATGTGCCGACATTGCACAATATCACACTTCTTGGCTGAGAAAAAATTACACTGCGGAAAAGCGCCTAAGGTTAAAAAAATATGTTTTTTTAAATTTAAAACCGGACACCCCGAGAACGATTTTTTTGATGTTCTTGTGGAACTTTATTTCCTCATGCCAAAAGCTATCGAAAAATCAATGGCACAATATTGACTGACAAATCGGCCTGCCGTAATGTATAGTGTTAACTTCGTAGATTTCATTAATATCGAAACCAAAGAGCGTACGGAAGTTTATTGCTCTCAAAAATATATAGTTAAAATTATTCAGTAATTTTGTAAAATAAAAAGCAGCAAAACCAAATGCTTGAAAGACGCACACTTATGTACATAATTACATCTGTGGTGTTTCATCAGAACATCTTTAGTTGAATTATAAATTAAACAACAGTGCTTAAATATCGTTCAAAATCAATACTTCTGACCTTAGATCCAATGTATATACATATATAAATCAAAACAGTTTGTGTTGTATTTTTTAAAAAATTTGAATTATTAGATTTTGCTTAGCCAAAAATTTAAATTTTGTTATTTACTAATGTTTTATGTTAATTTTTCTTTTATATTCTCTTTTGCTATCTTGTCTGGACTTCAAACATTGCCATAACTCTTAGTTTTAGAGTTGTTCACCCTTTTTGTGATGATTAGACGGCTGAAGTTTTTACAGACTCAACTCTGGCTACAACCACATGTACTAAAATTAGTACAACCAAGGGTTGAACTTAAGCCTGAAAAAGTAATTTAATAAATGTATTACAATACAGAAGTTCAATGAAATTAAAAATTGACAGTAAAATGTTAATAACGCAGGGCACGGCGTAAACGCTCAATTTGTATCAATAAAAGAGCATCTAGATCTCAAAAACAGAACATGTAGAACATCTATTATGTTTTAGTTTTGTTCCCACCTTTATTCCTGACTTGAGGTAAATTTTTTTGTTAGTATTTCTGTTCGAAATTTTTGCAGTTACACAAACAGTAAAAGTAAATTTTTGAAAGTAGTTTTAATTAAACATTAAACTTAACATTATTTAAATTCAGGACAAGTTTTTAACGCTTTTAATCAAGCATTTGGTAATTAGTCACACCTCTGGCAAACCATACAAGAGGCGACGCAGCCGCAAACATTAAGCCAGCACCCACCATTGGCCGATGTAGAATCCAAGCAACAGCGGCAATTACAAGAGCCATCGACAACGATAGTATAATATTTGTGCCAACAGGAAAACGAGGATCTGGAGCCAGAGAGGACAAAAACTGTACGCGGGATACTAAAAAGAGCGACATATAAGAGCAGTTATTTTATAGATCTACATACTAGAAGAAAATAAAAATTTCAATAACTTGTGCAATATTTTTAAGATGAGGCGAGACATGAGTACTAAATAAATACATATGAACCACAATATAAGTACGTAGATATGTATCATTTTTCTTTACAACAGTCAACTTACATATAACATGCAATAAAGTTGAAGTACATGTAACACCAAAAAAAACTAAAATCCACCCCATAAAACGAAATCCCCATGTTGTTAAACGATGAGCGTGATGTTCTTTTTTGAAAACTTCTATTAATGATAGCTCTCCTGGGTACACCAGTAGTATGTTTAGTCCACGACTTGTCTTGTATGGTACTATTTTATTTTTGACTAATTTCCCTACAATGGTATACTGCAAATAAACCACAAATTAATATATATATAATAAGTATAGTGATAATAAAATAAAATTACATACAATTTCACCTTCCATGCCAGCACATGAGAACAATAAGCGTATGTCTCCAATTTCAGGATTAAAGATATCACTAGTGTGATAATAAAAACCCAAATGCAACTTAATTGTTGTATCTTCCGGCCTAGTATCAGAAGTTAATTCAACATAGTTGTTAAATTTACTTTTGATTTCATTGCCCAATTCCAAACGGCCTATGTAAACAGCATCAGCAATTTGAGTGTCAGATTCAATGGGGAATTGTTTTGGATTTTGATGACCGGTTTGAATATAAAAAGAACGAGAATCAATCAGCTTGTCCCACCACTCACGGGTATAATAATAAGTTCGATCTTCGGCATGAACGAAATCCAAACTTTCCCCGTAATTATGTTCGCTATAGGGAGAAAAGAGCTAATAACATTTCTCCTAATTATGTTTGCATGTAAGTTTAAAAAGTTAACCTACACTGTCTCTTCCACCCATTGATACATTTGAACACGACGCTTCAATTTCACAGCCAATACTTGAATATTATACTCTGGTTCAGTCAATGGCTCACCTACCACAATTGACCCAAATATATGAACAATGCGGTTATTGTATGTAGGTTCGAGATCTTCGGCTGCAGCGTCCAGCGTAACAGCATCGTCCAACGCCTCATCTAAAGACATTATTGTATGGACTGCTCTTCCCTGTTAAATGTGTCCATATGCAATTATCTGAGTTTATGCCACTTACATATGCATGTGTTTTTATTATTTAGGAAGTTACCTCATTCCAAAACAAAACTCCAGTCCCACAAACAAATAACACAATACCAAATGTTGCTGTAAGCCAGCATGATCTATATGCTTCAAGTAATGTCATTGTTAGTGCATTATTGAAAAAGTCTGTAATTAATAAGCTAAACTTTATTCTGAAACTCTTTACTTAAAAACCATTTATAATATTTGTATTGTTATGCTCAAGGCGAATCCATTACAGGTGCCTGCATCCCAATTCGCTTTACATTTTTCCACCATTTAATGGTACCTCGATATCAGGTAATCGCATAATTACTACAACAAATACAGCACCAACAAACAACAATGTATTTTGTTGGTAGAAAAGCCCTATTAATTGTCAAAGTCAGCTGTTTTAGTTTTGCAAAAGTGTGTATCATGATACAACTAACAAGGTAACCTTTTCGCTACAATAAGAACAACTTCAATAAAAATAACATGCATTTTGTTTTTGTACAACTTATGCAAACTGTCAAAAAGACGCCACTTCTACATTTACAGAAGAGAGATGCACTGAGCTTACGCGGATTAGCTATCTCGTTTTGGCTGCCTTTCATCTCTGCAATCTCTTGACAACCTAAAGTTGTCAGATGATTAACGGTTTAGCTGACGAGGCTACCTAGTTAATTGTATCATGCATGGTGTGTATGCATTTTCAGAAATTTATAAAGTTGATCATCGGCAGCCGCACAGAATTTAAAATTTGTAATGTAAAATTAATAGAAAAAATAAAAATTTAAGTTTGTTTGTGTTGATCCTCAACGAAGAATTAATGGATGTTCAACGTAGAGCAATAACTGCATAAAATCATTGCTGGAATCAACTTTAAATAATGTGGCACAGACCGGAAACATTTGTGGCAATTAGTGTCTGGCAAACACCATAAAACTCCAGAGGCTACAAATAAGGTAGAGGAAAATGGTATGGATAACAGTATGTTAGCATTACTACTTTGATATTTTTCAACCCACAGGCTTGTAAGTCACCTCTGATGTACAAAATCACGTATGAAGAAATAAAAATAACTTGACATTGAGGTGGTGGGTGAACGTAACGCTGAATGTGATTAATTTTTAGAATACATTAAAAATATATGAGCCCGATCACTCTCGGTTAGAACCTTAAAAAATTTGTTTGTGTTGTAAATAATTAACATTTTTTTCTATACTCTGCAAAAATTCATTTTTCTAAATTACCCAATAATATCAAGTGAGCAAGATGTTTGTATTTGGAAGCGGAAAGAATGAAGAATTGATTTCAGCTTTGTATAAATAATAAAAGTACTAGCAAATTTTCCATTTGTGGATCAATTTACGAAATTTTTTTTGAACATATAAAAGGTGTACTAAATTATGCCTGCCGTAGTAGTTTTTATGTATTTTTAAGTGGATGAAATTGTATGGACGGCGGTGTAGAAATATGACAACATAAAGTTAATGTTCTCAAGATGGAAGAATTATCAATTTTGGGTGAGGATCGTAATTGCTATGTCTTTTTGACTTTGCTACATAATTCACAATGAATTGCTACAGTTCCTTTTAGATTTCCGTAATAATAGAACGAAAACAGAACGCTGCAATTTTTGAAATGTAAGAGATAAATATTCTATATCTTCATTTACATATGTATGTAGTAGGCGGTCCTCTGCAGCAACAAATGCTAAAAACAATAAAAAGTTAGTAACTAGAGGGTACCCCATACCAGGAGTACCTTCTGTTCACCATGCGCCAAATATTTTTATATTTCTCTTTATCATTGACAAATATTAAGTTTTCCTTAAATTTGTTTTTTTGTATTAAATTGTTTTTGAATCAAATTTTATAAATTTTGGTACAATTTTCACTTCATCGTTTTTTATTTTCAAAAAGCAACAGTTTTTTAACGTTCATAAGCAAACCTTTGACATTTATACAGGCCTGTAAAAAATAGTCAGCTCTTCTTGTGCGATTACCTGGTATTGAGGTACCTTGCTTCAGCCGGCTTAGATACATCCGCCGATACGGAGCTGCTGGCACCGCCGACTACTTTTTTCCCCGTCACCGCCACTCATTGAAACACATCGGCTTGTACCTCTGAGTATAAAACCAGTAAAATTTTAATTTTATTGCAATTATATATTCATATTTAAATGTGCAGTGGAATAAATAAATTTGTTACAGAAATAACTGCTGACGAGATTTCTAAATTGTGTTTGTATAAATTCAAATCACTGCCAAAAACTGGCAAGCCTAGCAGCAATGAATGGACCGTATTGGCCGGTGTGGTGATGGAAAACCAGCAAACCAATGAGCAGCGAGTAGTTTCGATAGGCTGTGGAACCAAATGCATAGGCAGAAGTAAACTGTGCTCGCAAGGCTTAATACTAAACGATTCTCATGCGGAGGTAATGGCGAGAAGGGGGTTAATACGGTTTTTGTATCATCAATTGAACACAACTATTGCTGGTGATAACCAAGCCATATTTGAATGGATGAAAGAAGAGCGAAAGTTTCGATTAAAGATTGGAATAGCATTTCATTTTTTCAGTACTCAAACTCCTTGTGGCGATGCTTGTATAAAAGCGACAGGCAAATGTAAGGAGAGTGCGGAGCAACCAGCACTGAAAAAAAGGAAAATTGTATTAGAGGGAGACCCCGATAACACACTTATCAGTTCGGCTGAAGATTCAGTGTATACAGGTGCTAAACTTTTGGGTGATTGTCACAGTGATGCAATGGAACAAGTTGTTGGCGCCGTGAGAACAAAACCTGGCAGAGGGGAACGTACATTATCTATGAGCTGTAGTGACAAAATAGCTCGATGGCAAATTATGGGAATGCAAGGTGCTTTGTTAGATTATCTTTTAGCGGCCCCTATTTATTTTGATACGTTTAATTTTTCGGGTTGCAATGATATTGCTTCTTTAGAAAGATCAATTTGGAAACGGTTTGAAAATTATGACTTCCAACATTCAAAATACAAACTTCATATTCCTCAAATTAGAATATGTAATGAACTGAAATTTGAATATGCCCAAGACGACCTAAGACAACCATCTCCAAATGGCTTAGTTTGGTGTGATATACCAAGTTATATGAAGTAAGTTTACATACCAGAATGTATTGATATGTATTGATTTTCTTCAATATTATAGGCCATATGAAGTATCAGTAAATGGCAAGAAGCAAGGAATAACTGCTAAAAAACAGCAAACTCTGCATTCAGCCTTAAAAATTTCAAAGATTTTTCTGCTAAAAGAATTCATAAATGTTATCAAGTTGCAACCTGATTTATCCGAGGATAAAAATTTAGACTTAAAAACATATTTTGAATGCAAATTGCTGTCGAAAAGTTATCAAAACGCTTGGTCAGATTTCAAGTTGCACTGTTTTAAGCAATGGACATATAAACCCGCTAACCTTCTTCAATTTAAGGTACGGTAACATAGGCGAAACATTTCCCAAAAGGAGAGAAAAAGAAATAATATTCAAAAAATAAGATCCACACAAGAAAAGGCGTGGATTACGATTATCCAGAAAAGTGTGCCAACACTGTTCTGGATAAAGCATTTTAAAATCAATAGATTTATTATACAAACAGCTACTTACTTTTATTTATTGGTGTAATTATCTAGTAGAAATTGATTCTAAGACTAAATTTAGTTTAAGTTGAATTGACTATCAGATTTTGGTTTAATTTATATTGCCGTAGTGTAAAGTACAAAGCACACATTTTATTCTTAATAAGTGCTAATTTTTTTTTATGTAAAATATTAAATGGTTTTTTTTAACACGGTTAAAACACTATTCTATAATGTCGAAACATCTTTTTGTTTATTGTTTTGTAAACTGTAAAATATTCTCAAAACAAAAACTAAAGTAATACATTATTATGGCTCATTCATTATTACATTAAAGGTATTTTTTATTGGCCGGGGGAAACTTTAGAATAAAGAGTCGGGCTTTGAAAGATAAGTTTTATAGGTTTGTAGAGGTGGTCGTGGGCCTCTTAAAACAGGAGGTTAATTCGTGAAAATTCAGAATCTTTACTTTTTGTTAATATCGTAAATGGTTTAAGAGATATTTGGTTTTGGGCTTGACTTTGTTGACTCTTATTTTGTAAATATCTCTCGGTAAAAGTATAACCAAGGTCCTAAAAATATTTTTGCACTATTTTTTAAAATATACACAGAATAAAATTTTTAATTATCCTAAGGCTTGGGCTCGTGAAAAGAGATCAAAGTCAAGTCTTTGAAATATTAGTGAAAAATCTGCGGAAAAGAATTTTGTTATGTCTAAACATATTGTTACGAATTTAGTTGTGAACAGTCCAATTGTTATTGCTCTAGAACGTACTGAATTGTTGTTATTTTATATGTGCTTTTGTTGTCTTGTTATTTATTGTAAATGAGCACATGAGGTACAGCGGACAAGAAAAAATATTCGACATTAGACACATTTTTTAATAGTGACTTGAAACTGCTAGTATTATTTCAAAATTTTTAGGTTTCTGATTGAGAACGTTGTATAGTAACTATTTCAGAATATACCATTATAAAATTAAACAACACTGCATATTTTAATACATATCCATCTTTTTGAACAAAAGCACACACATGAATGCCGAAGCAAAAAAAGTATTCGACAACCGTTTTTATCTTTTATAGTGATTATGTATTTTGTAATATTTGGTGTTGTTGCTAGTAAGAATACCATTAGGGTTCTTATTTATTGTTAAATAAAGGATGATTAGTTCTTTTTTATAAAAAAGCATTTATTATAAACGATGTTTCGTTGTGAAAATTCTTGACAAGACTGAAAACTGATTCCTTGATTATTTCAATTATACATACATATGTATATATATAAAATCAAATACTACTCGATAAAAATAGAATCAAGTTATAAACAGAAAAAGAATTTACATTGATATTCAAATTCAAAGTATTTCCAACAAACACCCCCACAATGTAAATTCTACCTTGCAATAAAAATTAATGACGTTAAAAATTATACAAGGAATAACATTTGTTGATATTACAAAAATTAAAAAAATTAAAATATGAACTAAATTGTTTATTTGCTTTAAGAGCCAATTGAAATGTATTAATTCAGGTCCAAAAATGAACCTTTTCAAAAATATTTGTTGTATTTTTCAGCTGTCTAGATGTCGACATTTCGTTGGTGCTAATCAACTCATCAGTAGACTTGAAAAATTCTTAAAAGTTTGTTTGAAACTTTACTACTTATTCCACAATTCTCATGAACAAAATGAGAATCAGAAATGTTCAAACAAACTTTTAATACAACAAACATTTCTATTTTCGTCTTGCAACTCTTTTACTCTTCTTTGCAACCTTCTATACAACGAGTCACCATCGGTTACTACGATTTGTATTTTTGAAAGTATCAAAAAGTAAAAGTTTTTGAATATTTATTTATTTATTTATTTTATTTATTTATTTATTTATTTCAAATTATGCACAGTTTACAATCGAGCCTTATTATTACAGCCTTATTTGATTGTTTAGACTACAATATTTTAAATATACAGTTATGTATGTATTTATATTACTAAAAATGAAAACAAGAGATATAAAGAAGAGGGAAGGGGAAGAAAGAAAGGAAAGACAAGGTACAATGTTTAATAGACATAATAACATGGGTCAATGATCGGTACTAGTTGTAAAATGACTTAATAATTTGTTCTTAAAAGTTGATATCGAGGGGGTAAACACTTTAAGATCCCTTGGAAGCCTGTTCCAAGTTCTTGCCACTCTGACTAAAAACGATCTTTCATACAAAGCACACGAAATTCGTGGTAGTACAATTTGTGGATTTCTGGAACTGTGGGTAAACGTAAACATATCGCAAATGTATGGAGGACATCTATATTTAAAAGCCTTAAAAAATATCAGCAAAGCTCTCATCTTAGCAAAATTAGAGAAACTGCATCCAAAAAACATATTCTCATAGGAAGATACGTGATCGCGAATACGCAATCCATACACATATCTAACAACTCGGCGTGCTATCCTTCCCAGCCTCATATGCTCACCAACCGAGCAACCAACTGTTACTTCTAAACAATATAAAATATGTGGCATCAAAATAGCATTAGCCAATTTCCTTCTAACATCCCTGGAAAGGTACCTGCCAGTATTGTAAAGGGTCCTTAAAGTAAATGAGACTTTAGACAACACACTATTCAAATGTTTATCAAAACGTAAATACTTATCAAGAATAACCCCTAAACATTTCATGCTCTCTACTGTCTCAATTGTACGACCCCCCATTGTGATGTTGACACAATTATCAGGACCATTAAACACCATCACCTTAGACTTATCCGCATTTACGTCTAAGTTATTCTCATTAAACCATCCCCAAGCTATATCCAAGTTAAAATCAATATTAGCCTGCATAACATCCATGAAGCCCTTATCGTGTCTAAACAGAATTAAAATGTCATCAGCGTAAATAAAAATCTGTGACTCAGGAATTGTCAGAGCCCTAGCAAAATCATTAAAAAATAACGTGAACAGAGTCGGGCCCAAAATCGATCCCTGTGGAACACCACTTATAATGTTCCTAATGATACTATATTTACCATTGCAATCAACATATTGACTTCGCCCAGAGAGATAGGAATGTATCAGTCTACACGCGGTTGAGGAGAAAAGAAACATATAATGTAATTTCTGAACAAGCAGGTTGTGATCTATAGAATCAAAGGCTTTGGACAAATCCAATGATGCTAATACTGAAATTTCCCGATTATTGAAACCAGATCTGATCGCATCCGTCAACGACAACAATAGTGTGGTTGTGCTATAACCACGTCTAAAGCCAGAATGACAATCACTTACATATGAGACTCCGCCTAACAACAAACTCTGTAATTTGGTCCTTCAATATAATCTCAAAAGCTTTAGCCAAACATGGCAGAATCGAGATTGGACGGTAATTATTAATACCTCAAATATGAACTAAATTGTTTATTTGCTTTAAGAGCCAATTGAAATGTATTAATTCAGTTTGTTTGAAAGTTTGTTTGAAACTTTACTACTTATTCCACAATTCTCATGAACAAAATGAGAATCAGAAATGTTCAAACAAACTTTTAATACAACAAACATTTCTATTTTCGTCTTGCAACTCTTTTACTCTTCTTTGCAACCTTCTATACAACGAGTCACCATCGGTTACTACGATTTGTATTTTTGAAAGTATCAAAAAGTAAAAGTTTTTGAATATTCAAATATGAACTAAATTGTTTATTTGCTTTAAGAGCCTGAATTAATACATTTCAATTGGCTCTTAAAGCAAATAAACAATTTAGTTCATATTTGAATATTCAAAAACTTTTACTTTTTGATACTTTCAAAAATACAAATCGTAGTAACCGATGGTGACTCGTTGTATAGAAGGTTGCAAAGAAGAGTAAAAGAGTTGCAAGACGAAAATAGAAATGTTTGTTGTATTAAAAGTTTGTTTGAACATTTCTGATTCTCATTTTGTTCATGAGAATTGTGGAATAAGTAGTAAAGTTTCAAACAAACTTTTAAGAATTTTTCAAGTCTACTGATGAGTTGATTAGCACCAACGAAATGTCGACATCTAGACAGCTGAAAAATACAACAAATATTTTTGAAAAGGTTCATTTTTGGACCTGAATTAATATATTAAAAAAATTAATTAACTCATATTCAGGCATGTTCTGAATTTCACTTTGAAGTAAAATTAATTTCAAATCACTTCAGTTTGAATGTTTGGTGTTCTGCATTCTACTTTGTATGTTTCAAATTCATTTTGTTTTCGAACACTCAATTCGTAGTGAATTGCCATGTTCTAGAAACTACATTTATAAAAAAAGAGGTGCTTTGAAACTACATTCAATTTTTATCGTGAAATTAAAACTTTTTGCTAAATGTAAGTATCTTTTACGAAAATAAATAAAAATATAAAATTAAGTTAGTAATTTTTGTAGGGGTAAGCACAAGAACACCTCGCAGGATGCAATAATGTTACGCTTTATGCAAAAGCACGAAGATCTGGCCAAAGGCTTTATTAAAGGAGACCGCGTCAAGGCGGAAGAGTTATGGAAGGACCTTACTACGGAGTTAAATAGTAATGGTCCTCCAATAAAGGACATTTCTGGCTGGAAAAAGGTGCGTAACATACATATTTCATCGAAGTGCATTACTTATTTTTGATAATATATATTTGAACAGGTCTGGATGGATTGCAAAGCGTTAGTCAGAAAAAAAGGACTATTATTTAAAATTTTATAAGAAAATTCTATTTACATAGCGTCTGTGATATCCTGAGGATTTGAGTGATCCCGCAAAATTCGCCTCTGTATTTTTGCTTTTGCGTTCTCATTGTGTTGATGAGTTATGGACACCATTAGCAAATTCATGTTTTTAAATATCCTTTATAAATTTATTCTTCTATATTTCTTAGCTTTGTATATTTTTTTTTAATAAAAAAGACTTGTTTTATATTTTAAGCTATTGCGTCAGCTGTTTGTTTACTTTTTCGAAGTTCATTTCGAATGAAAAGATAAAACTGCAATCCACTACTTTTGAAGAACATCAAAAATAAAAAGTCAACTTTTTAAAATTTCATTTTACTTTCATTCCACTACTTTTTTGGAACATGCCTGATTAAGTTAAGTAAACTGCAACATTTCGCATGAGCGGTATTTGGTAAACATTTGGCTAAAATATCTGCAACATCTTGAGTTGAAATGTACTCCAGCTGCAATTCATTTGAATTATATTTATCTTTTATATAATGATATCTAATATCAATATGCTTGCTTCGTTTCATCATCATTTGGCTTTTCGTCAGATACTGAACACCTTGATTGTCACAATTCAATATGGTGGGATTTTTTATTAAATCTTGAAAACCAATTTTTCTTAATAGACTTCGGAAAAAACTTATTTCTTTTGTAGCTTGACACATTGCAATGTATTCCGCCTCCATCGAGCTAAGTGCCACAACGTTCTGTTTTTTCGATTCCCAAGATATTGGACTCCCCGCGAAAAAAAGAACAAAACCGCTGTAAGATTTACGATCAGTAACGTTTGATCCCCAATCTGCATCCGAATAAGATAACCCATTTCCACCTTTCGAATATGTTAAAGACGTTTCTCTGTACTTCAAATACCGTCAGACATGTTTAGCTGCGACAAAATGTTCAATGTGCGGATGAGAACTAAACTTAGACAGTTTTGACACGGTGTGAGCTACATATATCAGGTCGTGTTATTGTAGCTAAGTACATCAGACTACCAATAAGAGATTGATACTTTTTCACATCTACCAAGTTTTTGCAATTCTCCTCCGTACATTTTGTTAAAACAGTTCCTGCAGCCAACGGCGTTTTAGATGGTTTACATTCATGCATATTCCATTGTTTCAGAATATCTCTTACAAAATTATTTTGGCTAATTTTAATATCCCCTCTTGTTGTTTTTCTTTCAATTTCCATACCAAGAAAATAATTTGCAAAACCACGATCCACAACTTCAATATGTAACTTTAAGGTTTCTATTATGTTTTTCATTGTTTTTTCAGGAGAACAAGCCAATAATATGTCATCAACGTATAATGCAATCAAATTAATTTCATTTTTATCACGTGATATAAACACACAACTATCGGTTTTAGATTGAATAAATCCCATACTTATCAAAATTTCGTTTATTTTGTAGTTCCATTGTCTTCCAGCTTGTTTAAGACCGTATAAAGATTTCTTCAATTTGCAAACTAAGTTCTTATTTTCCTTTTCAATAAAAAACTATTGGTTTGAATTATTTTATTAGACTGTTTTTACAATGAAAAAATATGACAACCCATACAATCAAATATATAAGATTGCTATATAAAAATTCTACAAGTATTTTTATAACCAAACGAACAATATCTAAATGTATATATAAAGTGCAGGAGTTACATACATATGTTGCATTCATTTCAATTTAACAACAAAAACTCTGGCTGCTTCATATAAACTTCTTCTCTCAAATTTCCATTCAGGTATGCAGATACAACATCAATATGTTTTATTATAGGTTCAAATTTTACCGCCAATGATAAAATTAATCGAATAGTAGGGTGACGCACAACCGGCGCATAAGTTTCACTATAATCTTGATTGTATTGTTGAAAGCATCCTTGAGCCATTAATCTTGCTTTAAATCTCTCGATGGAACCGTCAGCTAATCTCCTCTTTGTAAATATCCATTTACAACCAATCAGATTTTTATTCTTAGGTTTTTCGACAAGTTCTCATGTTCCATTCTTAATTAGTGATTTATACTCTGTATTCAGAAAGTATGAGGTCTTCTTTCCTACGAGGGAGGAGTGGTGCTCAAACCCAATATGGTTACGAGATGACTCACAAAAATGGTACACTGATGGATCCAAGTCGATTCAAGGAGTGGGAGCGGGAATAGTGGGGCCTAGGGCACGCAGGGCAGTAACTCTCGGCGGGGACACCACAATTTTCCAGGCGGAACTGTATGCTATACTGGAAGCTGTAGGGATCCTATCCGAAAGGGGACATACAGGAGTCAGAATCAAGATATTCTCCGACAGCCAGTCGGTACTCAAGGCCCTGTGTAGCTTTATGTTCACATCCAGGACAATACTGGAATGTCACGATAAGCTAAATGAACTGGCCACTCATAATCAGATTACTCTGATATGGGTGCCAGGTCATGAGGGGCACAAGGGTAACGAGTTGGCTGACACCTACGCGAAAAGGGGAGCCAATGGGGCTTTTATTGGACCCACTCCATCCTTTGGCTTCAATAAGCTTCTCCTCAGGGGGGAGATCAGGAAATGGACAACATCCATCACAGGAAAACTGTGGAACGACACTAGGGGTCTGGAACACTCGAAGAAATTTCTTAGCTTTGATGCCAAGAGGGCGGACCTCGCTCTAAAATTAAACAGAAGAAACCTAAGGACACTGTGTGGGGCGCTAACAGGACACTATACCTGCATGAAGCATCTACACAGAATGGGACTATCCAGCACGGCAACCTGCAGATTTTGCGGAGAAGAAGAGGAGACAATGGAACACTTGATTATTGAATGTGTGGCACTTGGCCACAGAAGATACAGGCTGTTGCAGGCCTATACATTGGGTTCACAGGATTTGCAAGGGCTTCCACAGAAGGAGCTAGTACTGTTTCTTGATGTATTAAACTCGTGAGAGAAAAGGGTTGCACAATAGATCATTCATGGTCGCAGTGCGAAGGGCCATTCTGGACCGACCTAGCAATAATAATAATAATAATAATAATAATACTCTGTATTCATAGCTTCTCTCCATTGTTCAGCCTCTTCACTATTCATTGCCTCTTTTACGCTTTTTGGATCAAAATTGAAGTTTTGTACCGCATTTACTTCTTCACTTTCCATTTTATATATTTTTCGTGGCCTGCCTGGATTTCCATTTCGTAATATCGTTGGCCTACCTCTCTTGCGTCTACCATTCGTATCTTGCCGTTGTAAGGAAGAACAATCATTTTCAGATTTACTGTGAGACAAATTTTCAAAACCAAAAAATTCTGATCCTTCATCACTGTTATAATCAGACTCTGTTTGTTGAACTGTGTCTTCATTTCTAAAATTTTCTGCAATCTCTTCAGTATTTTCTTGAGTGCGTTCGTTAATTTCTACACGGGAATCTTCAATAATACTTTTATTATTTAAGTCTGTATGACAATGGAAAAAATTGCTAAAATCTTCATTTTCTTCATATATGTACATCATGCACGAATTCATTTTCATAAAATTTTACATCTCTTGCAATGACTAGCTCGGTCGAATCACGATATCCTTTTGTGTTTGATTGATAGCCCACAAAAGAATAAATACTACCTTTAGCATCTAACTTCGATCGACCAGGTTTCTTGTTTAAAACAACTGCTTTACTTCCAAAAATTTTGAAGTATGATACACAAGGTTTTCTTCCAGTCCATCGTTCATAAGGCGTAATTTTATCCAAAACTTTTGTTGGAAAATACCTATTTTCGGGCACCGATTGTGAAGCCACCAGACAACTTATTGATTAAATCTCATTTTAATCGTTTTACAAATGTCCCCCCTGCTTTGCGATTGAAAATAAGCAAAATTGGATTACTAAGATATAGGCAAAAAAAACATTTTAAATTTTTTACCACATTTGTTGTATTATAATAAATAGAGAAACAAGATAAAGCAAAAAGAACAATAAGGGCTCGAACCAGCATCATGCAGGTTGATAATCAGCTAATTCTACCACTGAGCCATAGCCAGTTGTTGACGAGGATGGCATTTAAATGTATACATGTAGCTTATATGTTTGATTTTACCCTTTTTTTCTTATAGGCTTGATTTTTGTTAAACAAAGGCAAGTTCTATGTTCTAACACATGCAAACAGACATTAGAGTCTCGAAATGATCATCGTCTCATGTGAGTATGTGTTGTAACTGGATTGAAATTTTATATACTTCTTTAAATTTTTGTTTTATTTTTTTTACTTTCAATCTGCTACAAACCGAAGAAAAGCAACTGTTGGTAAATTTTTCAATATTGCTGTTTTGTGTTGTGATATACTTTACTTTAGCGACATCTAGCAACTGGTAGTGTCAGTTTTCACAACTAATTAATATTTATTGGTTTGTGTCTCCGCTGAAGTCAAATAGTTTCGCTACTTGCCGCCCGTCATACGTGATTGTTTGTCGAAAGATACACCAATCCATACAAACAGCTCACACGCTTTCGTGACGATTTCTACTAATTTGCCCTACCAGCAAGCCGCGTTAAGGAACTTCGTTTCGTGAAAGAAGGATGTTGTTATGTTATGTTACGCGGGCTGCCAGGTCAGGAGACCGGCTCACTTGGGTCCTAGAAAAGGTCTTGTTGTGATACCCGAATAGGCTGTAGAGAGATATCCCTACACACCCCCCGCAGGTTCCGACCTGAACCAGCCCGCTGAACGGATGAAAGAGCAGTTCATGCAAGAAGAAGATGCATAATGTTCTCTCACAAATACTCTCATTTGCCCAATTTTAAAGTACGGGAACGCTTTTCGTGCAAATTGGGATCCCAAAGTAGAGTAAAGAAACAGAGCTATTATTTTTGTATTTTTTTTTTTTCCTTAATTATTAAGTAGTCAGCTGGACTTGTAAGGCTGCCTGGTATCGAGCTGCCTTGGTTCTTATTTGTGAAATTCAACCAGTGCTGCAAAGTTTTTTCAGATTTCACAACACTGTTTATAGATTTTAGGCCATATTCATAATAATTATTGTAAGTTTATTAAGCTCTTATCTGACGTATTTCTACGGAATATTTGTCAAATAAACGTGTAATAAACCTTCAATAGTTTTTATGAATATGGGTGTTTATCTATTACAAATTATTAGTTGTCGAATATTTTTCGTGATACCGAAAAATTCTTTAAACGCCTGCGACTTCGACAGCTGGCGAACTACGACTTCGCAAACCGTGATCAGGCGGAATATGCCATTGAAAGAGAATTAAAGGGAATATTCAGGGGAATAGAATCTCTTAGACCAATTTTGAGTCTATACCGGAAAACGGGACTTCAGATCGCATACCGCAGACTAGACTAGAGGCCTATTGCGAAACATTGATTCCCGACTTCCATTCCTGGTTGACCGACCCCTCGAACCAGATCACCATGGAGCTTCATTGTTACACGGATATATCAAGGGCGCGAGGAAAAACAGCATCGTAGTAACCGATGGTAACTCGTTGTATAGAAGGTTGCAAAGAAAAGTAAGAGTTGCAAAACGAAAAGAAATGTTTGCTGTGTTAAAGGTTTGTTTGAACATTTCTGATTCTCATTTTGTTCTTGGGAATTATGGAATAAGTAGTTAAGTTTCAAACAAACTTTTAAGAATTTTTCAAGTCTACTGATGAGTTGATTATCACCAACGAAATGTCGTTGGCATATAGACAGCTGAAAAAGACAGAAAACATTTTGTAAAAAAGGGTTCATTTTTGAACCTGAATTAAATGATATTTTCCCCATATGTTGTCATCATTTTAATTACCATTTAAAATGATACATCATTGGGCATTGTCGATCGGATTTATCATGTTGTTGTGGATAAAAATTTGTGTCAATTTCATCATCTGCAGAATTAAGTCGTTTAGTTAAACAAAATTTTATTTGGTGCAAACATTAACTAACCTTCTTTAGCGAAATCATGTCGTTAAAATTATATAAGAAACATACTTTTTCCACTTTCGCATAAAACTCCTCCCTGAAAATAACTTTTCCCCCATCCGCCGGTATATTGAAGGAAATAGTTGTAGAGGTGGTTCCCGGTTCTACAATTAATGCAATTTTTTGTCATTGCAGAAGGATTAAAATCCAGATCATGCAACTTATCATCGGTGGAAAAATCTGTTTCAAAATTTAACTTTGACCTTTAATCTAAATAAAAAATGGGATTACTCTCGTTAGGTACTTAGTAGTTATGTCTTCATACCTCACCAATTGTAAAATATAATACACAAAATTTTTCTTTATCACTCAACTAAATATGTACATATGTATGTATGTATTTTTTATAACGACGTCTAATATTTTATTATTGATTTTCAAATACTGACATAAGAAGCACAATGCGTTGTTTATTAAGTCACTAGTAAACTTGAGTAAGAATTTTGGAAAAACGGTACTCAATATCTCTAAAGCAACATCTTGCTACATAATGAGCGCTATAAATGCAAGTACCAGATGCTTTTCAATTATTTTCAGCAGCTTTGTCACTTAAAAAGCTGATTTCGCATAAAATTATTTTTTATACGAAACCTTTAGGAATTTTATTTCTAATTTTCACATAAGACATTACCTTAAGTAACGGCAAATAAAAAGAAATAAACTTGTACTAAATGAAGATATTTAAAAAATGGTCAAAAAGAATTGAGAATAGTCAATGAAAGTAGTCGGACTACTTTTGACTCGTTTTGATTGTTTTTTTAAGTAATCTAAGGCAATACCGACTATTTCTAAATTTTTTGTAATTGTAGTTAATAAATTATTTGGAAAATCGAAAGTAATCATATTATAATCAATTATTTTAGCTTTAAACAAAGTAATCTAATTAGTAATGATTATGATTACTAATCATTACTTAACAGCTATGGTATGAATATACTGCAATCTTTTGTAATGCTTACCTTGTTGGAAAATTAAAAAAAAAACACTTGACGAAAATAACCTGAAGATTTCAGAGAAGCACATTGCTTGTTGTTAAGTAACAAATAAATAATAATATTTTTTTTTTTTGTTAAGCAGTTTATTTAATTTAATTTCAAACTGTGGAAATGATGCATGAGCATGCATGTTTTGCATTTATAAACCAAAAATCAGTTTTCTCTTCTTTTTTGCTGGATTATAAAAATAATTGAGATTTGTTAAACAGTAAAATTGTTTTATTTTCAGGTTCTCTTTTTTATAATTTTATTAAAATCTTACAAACAAAGTCAACAAACTGTTTTCAAACAAAAATTTCGTTTCTTTTTTAGAATTAACTAAAAATATGTTAAATAAAAAATATACAAACTTAAGACGATTTTTAAAAATGTTGTTTCTTCTCTGGAATTAACTAAAAATATGTTAAATAAAAATAAACAAACTTAAAACATATTAAAATATATACAAATAAAAATTACATCATATAATAGCGGGGAGGGGAACTAAAAAAGAAGAGATTTTTTGGAGGTGATGTTTGTCGTTATATCTAACTCACATTAATATTTGTTTTATATGTTATGCTTATTTAAAGTTTATTATGCTTATTTAAAGCTTTTTTTTCTTTTTTGGTTCTTAGTACGATTATTCTTAAAAAAAAAATTTGAAACAATGATTCGATTATTGATACATATGTAAGTGTGTTAAAAACCTACATATAATGAACTAACATAAACTGACTTCTTTGTTACTACAAATGTGTATATGTATGTATTTATAAAAAATTGGGTGTCTTTAAGGGTTTGTTTATATGTCGTTATTATTATTTTTTTCTTTCTAAGGATTCCAATATATCACTTGCCTATGTAATAATTTCTTTATAAATTTATTGACTAAATACGTACATATGTGTATATGTTTGTCAACATGCAAATACATACAAAGCATATATCATCGGCTAAGAGAATGAGTTCGCTAATTGATCCCTATTGATAAATTTCCTGCCAGTTCATCGATGAGTAAATTTGTTTTTGTTTCCAACATATTTATGCGAACAAACGAATTGATTTGATACCAATGAACTGGCAGTTTAAAGGTATGATGACATTTGAGCTGTTCGGCCCCCTTTTGTTTATTTAATATTAGTATTTTCTCAGAGGTCCGTTATTATATATTTTTTAAATTTCTTTGCATGTCTGTGCTTCTCAAGATGGTGGTCGATGGAGCACGAAATATCGGCACAAATATACAAAGAAATATAAAAAAATAAAGCCTTTAGGTCATGAAAATACGAATACTAAAAGATACTGCTAAACACTTTTACTGACAGTTTTGGTTTTAATTTTTAATAATTTTGTTTTTTGAAAGGCAATTAGCATATTTCCACTCAAAGCCATCGTATGTAAATTCTATAATGTTTTGTTAGACAAAAACCGTCAAATTAATTGAAAATCATATTACCGAAGTTTTGTCTAAGTAAAATACGTATACATATATGTATATATGTATATACATACATACACACACACACACACACACATATATATATATATATATATATATATATATATATATATATATATATATATATATATATATATATATATATATATATATATATATATATATATATATATATATATATATATATATATATATATACATATATATATATATATACATATATATATATACATATATATATATATATATATATATATATATATATATATATATACATACATATATACATATATATTATCATGAATAAAACCTTCATTACACCTTTTCAAATTCTTCCCTGGTGGTTATGTCGCGTTGTGAATTATACATACATATGTACGTTATGTATACGCGTCACTTGAACTCACAATTTTTATATGCTTTAATGCTGCATCAATAAATTAAAAATTATGTATGTTTGTTTTACTTCATAATTTCGAGTCTTAAAGGTTTCTTCCAACAAAAATGTTAAGAATTAAATGAAATAATTTAAGTTTATATTGCTAATATATTCTTTGCATAGAACTAAGAAAACACAAATCACTATTTTGAGTATATTTTCACATAAAGTTAACGTTGACTGACATGCCACACAATCAAATAACTTTTGTCTCCACGATTTTCAATGGTTTGGTTTTGCTCCAAGTTAATACTCTTTTCCATGTCATTGTCATCTGCAAAAAAAAATAAAACACAAATAGGAGTAGGTGAAATTATTTGAATAATTCAATTGTAAAGTTTTAAACATTTTTGAACACATTAATTATTTTAAAGTTGTGTATTAAACAAATATTATTTATATACATATACTTATGTACATACATGTGTGCATTGAAAACGCGTATTAGTTTATTTTATTATTATGCCAAAGTTAACAGATGTGCTTAGTGTGATTAGTAACCCTTTATATGCACAGTGGTCCAAAATTACCAAAGTGGTTTGCATTCCTTATAGCTTGCTTCTCACATTTCTTATTTCCTTTCAGTATTTTTTGTGTAGAAGATGTGCAACAGTACACAATTGTTCAAAGTGCCCAAACCATTTAAGTTTGTTTATGTACCAAATTAACAGGAAGCAAGCAAGTAAGCAGCCTTATAAGAGCTGGCGGACGACGAAATACGCCTGACAACTTCAACGTGTACGGGAAAGCATGATACAACCAACAAGTTAGCCTCAAGGTACCTCGATACCAGGTAGCCTTACAAGCCCAGTTGACTAATGCACAACCCAAACACAAACAAATGTGTGTCAGATTTACAGTATTTCTATCAACAAAATACTTGTAGGTTTACTGCTACGTGGTATCGAGGTACCATGGTTAGCCTGAATTAGTTGAACTGTTAATCATATGGCTTAGTGAGTCTGACAAAACGAGGTAGCACATCAGCGTAAATCTGTAAATTTTGTAGCAGTGGTGTCTTTTTGACGACTTTCTGAAGTTGTAGTTATAATAACAAAATGCATGTTATTTTTCTTGAAGTTGTTCTTGTAGTAGGAAAGACTGTACAAATATCAACCAGGAGACGTTCGATACAACTTGACTACTTACGAGGTCGCAGCAGATAATCTATATACATACATATATAAAAATGAGTTGTATTGTGGTGATGTAGTTGATGTTCTCGGGAATGCGTGAACCGATTTTGTTTCTACAGCAGCAGATAATCTATATACATATATAAAAATGAGTTGTATTGTGGTGATGTAGTTGATGTTCTCGGGAATGCGTGAACCGATTTTGTTTCTACAAAATTATTATACAAGGTGGCGCAAAAGTAATCCTCTTATCAGAAAATGCTATAAATTTTGCGATTGGCCCCTAATGTCAGTTCTGTTTTGACATTTGTGTAGTAAACACATGCGAAATACACGTTAATAAACAATGTTACGCTACACTGCTCCAGAACGCGGAATATTGGTGACTATTTATTTGACCAATAATCGATCGGTGACTTTGGCACAACGTAAATTTCGTCGCAGATTTCCTGGCCGTCCAACGGCCAACCTACTGGTGAAACACTGCAACGTTTAGCCGCTCGCCTCGAAGAGACTGGCACAACACGAGATGCTGCCAGGCGTGGCAGACCCCGGAGTAGCCGTTCTGCAGAGAATATTGCTGCTGTAGCCGAGGATGTCATGGAAGCGCCGTCGACATCGACCAGACGACGTGCCACGCAAATGGGAATCAGTCGACGGTCTTTACAGCGAATTTTGGTACAAGATTTGAAGATGTTTCCATACAAAGTCCAGACGATGCATCAGCTGTTAGCTGCTGACCGCCAATCGCATCTAACATACGCTCAAGCCATCCTTGATCACCACCAAGAGGAAGATGATTTTTCATCAAAAATAATCATGAGTGATGAGGCCCATTTCCATCTTAGCGGGTACGTAAATAAGCAAAATTTACGCTTCTGGGGCACTGAAAATCCGCGTGTAAGCCACGAAGAGCCATTACAACCGCTCAAAGTCACTGTATGGTGTGCCGTTTTCGCTGGAGGAGTCATCGGACCTTTTTTCTTCAAAGATGTCGCGGGCCAAACGATATCTGTGAATGGTGAGCGCTACAGAGCAATGATCAACGAGTTCTTTTTGCCGCAACTTAATGAATTGGGATTGGAAAATATGTGGTTCCAACAGGACGGTGCTACGGCACACACTGCACGTGCCACAACCGATATGCTGAAGGATGCATTTCCCGGGCGCCAATCTCCCGTTTGGCGATTTGCACTGGCCAACAAGATCGCCTGATTTGACCGCTCCAGACTTCATTTTGTGGGGCTTTTTGAAGTCGCGGGCTTATGTCAACAAGCCTCAGACTCTTGCAGCTCTTAAAGACAATATCGGTCAAGAATGTGTGGACCTATCGCCGAAAGTTTTGGCCAATTTGATGAAAAATGCTATAAAAAGGGCTCAAATGACAATCAACTGTGGCGGCGGCCATTTATATAACATCATATTCTCGACTTGATTTAAAAAAATTTAAAGACCAAATAAAAATAATCCACAAGAAGAATGAAAGTTTTTCATTTTTTTTTAATTACAGCCAAAAAACATCGGAAGGTTATTTTTGCGCCACCCTATATACATGTGTGTATATGTACATAGGTTCATGTGAGTCAAATAAACTTCACCTGATATTGTTCATTTATATAAAACAATTCCGAATTACACTTTGATAAAAGACCGAATATAGGTACTCTCCCTTGCTTAATTTATTTTCGCTATTTACTTTTACTTTTTTTCCTAATAACTGTAGAATTATTGACGACAACAAAAAATTATTTTGGCAAAACTCAAAACTGGCATAATTAATTTATAATTTTTTGACGTATAACATCATAAAATCGGACACGCCGTTTTTAAGTTATGACTAGAGGTCTGGATCAACCCATGAAAATCTCATATTTTAGAAAAAAATAGTATTATTTCATCCATCTGAAATGGTATGCCAACGGATTAGTTCCATTCAAAATGTTTGGATTTCGAAAGGATATTCCGGAAATCGGTTTATTTGATAGTATATATTTTCCAAAGGCCAGTAACGAATGGAATAATGTCGACATGTGCAGAGTGATAAATGAAATAGATATGGCCTATGATTACATATTACATCATGGTGAAAGGAAAATCACATTTAACCAAAGCTTGGCCTATGATTACATATTACATCATGGTGAAAGGAAAATCACATTTAACCAAAGCTGTGGTCTTCTCAAAACTGAGTCCTTTCGACTCTACTTGGCTGATTGTGTGTTTATTTTATTACTTCAAAGCATCAATAGTGTATTTTTCTAGGTTCCCTTTTTGATTGGAATACCGATCATTTAGAAGCTTTTTGTCATGTTATAATTTTTATTAATAATATATGTATATATATATATATATATATATATATATATATATATATATATATATATATATATATATATATATATATATACATATATAACTAACTAAAATTCCATCACTAACTTACTTATGGACTATAAGCATTAGGGGGTGATAGTGATTTCAAAACGATAGAATCTCTTGTTTTACGGGATTTGCAAAAAAAAAACCAAATGCTTGAACCAAAAAAAGAAGGAAGACAGGATGGGGATAAATGGCTTCTTATCGGCGTCAAAGGTTCTGTAAGCCTCAGACAAATTCCACGAAAAACGTCCTAACTGTATCTACCTTGGTTGCTCCTAAAGGGGTAAAATGTAAGACCGACCCCCACTAGCTTTTTCTAGCTAACATTTTTTCTGAACATCTGAACCTCCTATTTGTCCTCCTTAGGAAGGGCAAACCCCCGCGGTTTGTATCCCATACATAGAGTGACCCAGGCATAGTTTGACCACGGTGCGAAGCCATTTACCGCCATTCCATCATCCTAATTTTTCTGCTCATTATTTTTTTTTGTGCAAAACCCTACAAAAGAAAAGGTTCTAACGTTTCGAAACCTTGTAGCTAAGAATCTTCATATATTACTATAACATGCCTATATGATATGCATATATTTTCCCACACACACACGTATGTATGTATGTACGTACATATTTAAATATCACTGCTCATATTTGGTAGTTTGATTTTAAAGTTATTGATTCTTTATGTATTGATTTCCTTAACACAACTGTAAATCGAAATTTGAGTTAGTTTAATTCTCGCAACATAATTTTTATAACCTTAATAAGCTTATTTAAGTTTTTGTAAATATATGTATAAAAAAACCAACAACCAAGTAAAAACTAAAAGTAATTTTCGATCCATATTTTTATACAGAATTTTTAAAATAAAATGTGCAAGAATTTAAAGATTTTCAAAAGCCGCTATGTGTTTGTTATACCCCTGACAGACGTAGGATTATACAATGGTGGTATACCGCATGTGTCTTATTCCAAACCACAACAAAACAGATTATGTAGATTATGGTATATCGGTGGATATCTGTCCTAATGTCAGAAATCCTAAGATTTTACGTTAGTTTTAACAATTTTTGATGTGTTTCAAACTAAGAAATCATAAAAGAGTAGGACTTTTCGCTATACAAATAAATGTGTTTTTTTTACGTTCCAATCACTACAATTTAACTATTTTTACGCGATTTGCTTGTTTGAAAGGTAATAGTTATTAAGCTCTTGAAACATTATAAAAATCGATAGAAATCCGTTGGGAAACAACGAAGATATGATTCTTTCAATTCAAAAATGCAACAAATACCGTTTTAAAATCATTTTTCGTATTTTTGTTCTCTATGGACTCCAACAAAGCAGAATTGGTGCATGAGAGCCCCTGAATAATGTTTTTTCTCAACTTTTGTATCACTATGTAATTTTATCAAGATTGAGTTCGATTTTGTGATAAAATTGTGATCAAAATTTTTAAAGTAGACAAGAAAAGTAAAATTGAAGACTTATGCTTGTATGCTAAAAAACTTAATAACAGCATATTAAAAATTTTGTATGGAAATTTCCATACAAAATTTTTAATATGCTGTTATTAAGTTTTTTAGCATACAAGCATTAATGGCTGGGGTACATACCATGGCTGTTTCACGACCACCACGTCGCTCATCAGCATCCAAATTTGCTTCGAACGCAGGCAATGACTAATTGTATACTGTTATTAAGCAGCAGAGCATAGCCATCCTACCACATACTTAATCTTATTGACCAACTTTCCATTTTATCACTACTGTTTTGCAGTTACTATAAAATAAATTAAGAACTAAGAGAAAGCGTTTTTTCTTATACATATACATATGTAAGTACATACGAGTTTTTAATGTGCTTAAAACTAAAGCTACCCAGCTACCAATTGGAAGATTGTTGATGATGAAAATGAGTCTTGTAAGACTCCTTTATACGAACAAACACTGATTAATCAGTTAGACGACCAGAAAAATATCAAACAAAATAGACAACGAATAATGGCAGGAATGACTGAAAAGACTCATAAATGACTCCCATGTGATTGCGGGATTGATCGAAATTGAGTCGTAATAGTTCAGAGGGTCTAGTCATAAAACTCTTCTAGAATAGATCACTAATAGATTACTAAAAATGTTAGCTGAGTAATATATAATTTCCACAATACAAGCAAGCGACTTGTCAAGAAATTTTGTTTGAAAAGTACTAAATTTTTCAAGTGAATTCTACAGAAGTGGTTTAGAGAAATCACAGTGCCTTTAAAGATTGAATATGATCATTTTTACATCAACGAAAGTGATTGGTACATTTTTGAATAATAAAATTTTGTTTAATAAAAATATTAAACAAAATTCACTGACATTGAAAGTTATCGAAAGCTAAATTAGTTTTTCGCATAAAATATGCAATTTAATTACCGTCAGTTTTACGGCTTCGAACCCGTTCGAGCAGTCACGTAAATAGAAGGTTACTTTTGTTTTAAATGGATTAATTCAAACGCTGACGTTCGTTTTTTATAATTATGCTCATAACTACTGCTTTTTTTATTTTTATCAAACACAAAACATTAGTGTGTACGAGTGTACATACATACCAAAAGTCTGCCTCTACAAAATACATAGTATAAAAATCGTAGTATTTATACCACGGCATAAAACCCAAAGTCTGTCAAGGGTATCATGTGTAGTTTGCTGTATAGAAAGGGGTGCTTTTATATAATGTATTCTTATGTATGAACATTAAAAACACCAATTGCGATTTTTAAAGAACAAAAATTTAAATAAAAATATAAACCTTGTAATTAATTCAGGTCACATAATTCCTTTTTCGTTGATTCGAGAACAAAGCTAAGAAAGCGTTTTATCCAAATAATAACGCGCCTATACGATCGACAAACGCATAACGTTATTTTATAAAATTCCAGTTGATAAAACTATAAATTAAATTTACTATAAATTAAAACGAAACAGAACAAAAAAAAGGTATTAAATAAAATTTACGTTAGTACTTTTACAGAGATTACTCAAATTGCAAAAAAAGCATAACAAAAGATAAATGTAAATTTATTCTTACGAATCAACTTTCCAAACTATCAAATGCGCAGCATTATCACTAGCATCGGTTATAGTACGCTCTTGTCCTGCGATAAGAACAATATATGAAATCATCAATGACACAACTATAGCAAACTCCTTAAACTACGAACTGTCTTTTTTTTTGTTTTTTTTTATTACACTATTACACTTTCACTTACTTATGCGAAAATCAATATAACCTTCTCCTCCGCACATCACCAGCATATCGGGCCTCTTATTTGTAAATTGTAATTGAGTACTATTATTTTGTCGCAGCGGAACTGATACAAAAAATTTAACGGCATCACGATGTCCGTGAAACGATAGTTGAGCATTGGCCATGCAGCACAGCGGCAGTTGACTGCTTGGATCATCTATATTTTACAGGAAGGTGATAAAATTAACATACTTTTTTATTTAAATGTTAAACTTACTTAATTTTCCTTGACCTTCTGAAAGTGGTACAGAGATTATAACTCCATTACTGGTGCCTATCCATAGGCGATTACATGACACCATTAAAGCGGTTATGCGCACAAATGAAAAACCTAGTTTTCCAGTTCCTAACATTTTCGATACGTATGGTTCTATGTCCACATCCTGTTTGTGCTCAAACGTATTTGTGTTATATAAACGTAAAGTGGAATCCAACCTGTTCGAAAAACATTTATTAAATCCACGTTTATAATCTACATTCAATTTGTACTAGAAAACACTGATATGGAACCTCGTGATTAAATCAATAAATAATTTTTCAAACACACAAATGTCGGATTTGATTTCTTGATACCATTTCTCAATACCAAAATAGATTTAAAATCAGTCGACAAATGATGATGGCTTTCTAAATATTAAAGCCACCTGCCATTTAAACACCTATCGATATTTGTTATGGTTTAAGCATTTCTAAATGCATTCCATTGGCTCTTATTTCAACTCGTGAGATATGGAATGTGTGAACTGTTTTTAAGAAATGCAAGTATACATGCTTAGATAAAGAGTTTTTATATTATGAAATCATCTTGAAGAAACATTAATTAATTCAGCCAAGTACGAGGCTGATCCCGCACAGTAAGCATTTCGTACTACCGTGCATGAAGCTTAACCTCAATTAAAGGTAATTTCTAATTAAAACCGAGATATTTTTTTATTTGATTGAATACATATTTATTACACCACATCGTCAGTTACCTAATTGTACTCCCTTATTAGGTGTAGCATAATATGATTTAATTCTTTTAAACCATAACAAATGAAAGATTTAATTATTTCAAATGCATTTATTAATCAGGCAAAACAATATCATGTATCACTAAAAATCTTATCAACAAAGGCCGGCAAGCACATGTGAATTATATAAAAATAATGCCGCCTTTGCACCTCTTGAAGTGACCATGAAATGTTTATGACTCGTGTGTGTGTGTGTCACACTTAAGCCTGCCGTGAGAAAATTTATGCATAGATTAAATAACAGTTTTGTTTATTCCCACAAAATTAGAAATAGTCACTGCCCTTATTCAATGCAGTTATGCATTTAATAATTTGCCGTAATAACGGCACTTGAAATGCTATGCACATTTGGGGCAAACTAAAACATTCACCACTGTGGGAACAAATAAATATTTTAAGGAAAATCAAATTTCATCAAGAATTTCCAACAACACTTCCACAGCGCCAATGCATTCACGTTTATAAAAATAGTCTAGGATATTCTCATAAGTAGTATATAAGCTGAACTAATTTTAAGTTAAAATCAATCTTAATTCGAAAGCAATTGACAGAGCACTTGTTGCTTGATTGCTGCAATAAAGATTCAATTTTTTTAAATAATATAAAAACAAAATTTAATTGTTTTAATTATTTTGCTTCATGGCGATCCTGCCAGATTCTTTATAAGGAAGATAAAGCATACTCTGCTTATCCTTATATTGAAAAAAGGACAATAGGATCCAACAGATAGGGCTCAAGCTTAGTTGGATCTCTATTTATAATTTTTTTTATTATTAAAATAAATAGAACCCCTCCTAATCAAAAAATCCTTCATGGAAGAAAGCTTGGAGGAAATTCTTAAAAATCTTGAAGAGGCAGAAGCCAGATGGAAGGCAATTTTATAAGAAGGTGCAGACAAAGCAACTAAACCATCCATTCTTTCCGTAGGACCGAAGCCGAAAAAAATCAAAAGGACACCAATAAACGAAGAACACAGAAGAAGATAGAATAGAGTATAGAATATACAAATTACAAAAATTACATTATTTTAAATGATAGATTTTAATATAGAAAACATATTAGACATGGGTATAGCCGACGCAAAGGTCGAAGGACAGTCGAACGCATACGCCGTCAATAATAATAAAATAGAAATTAGTCAGGAAATTGTAATAGTTTTATTAATTATTTTTGTAATAATAATTTTATTTAAATTTTTGCAACACTATATAAAAAAACAGGTTGTACGAAATAATGTCCAAAATGTATAACAAACATTTCAAATAAAAAAAAAAAAAAAATTTATAAATACATATATTGTATAAATAAATAATATTCATGGAACAATTATTTGAAGAACTAGAAAAAATAATAACAAACGCTAAAAAATCCATAACAAAAAAATACACAAAAGAAACAGTACAAGAAATCAACAAAAACAAGAAGATACAATGTTAACTAATTAAATAATTTACTTTTTTTACTGATTAAATATAAAATTTTGTAATTATTTAATTTTCTTGGTCCTTGCTTCGCAATGAATAGAAATAGAGGCAGAGTTAGAGCAAAGAATCCAATTAAACCAGTTAATATACCCCCAGAACGTTCAATAGAAGAACAAGTAGAATGGTTAGCAAGTTATTGGAAACTAATAGGACTAGAAGGAACTCCCACTAAAGAAAACATCATAAATAGAACTCGTATAGAAGAGGAAACGATAGCCGCAATAAGATGGTCTGAAAGAATTGAAAAAGAACAAGTAAGAGTGCTATATTCGGCTGGGCCGAATCTTAAATACCCTTCACAATGGTACATACATTCTGATTGATTTTTGGTGCGAAAAGTTGTTTTATTTGGCTTTTAAAGCCGATTTCTTGAAATATCGGGAGACGCTATATCTCGGGTATATATGGGCCGATTTTTTCTGAATTTCAATATCAGATCCACTACCGGGATTTAACACAGGCTGCAAAACTTTTATTTAAATAATTCTTAATATGCTCAAGTTCAACCACTGGGTGACACCAATCTTTTTTAATATCAATGAAATAAAGAAGAGCAAAATGTAATTCTTAATTATTTATCAGTTAACTTTATAGTAAAATTTATTTAACAAAAAATTGCATATAATTGCATTATTTTTGAATTATAATGCTAAACATTGCCATTAAGTGTGATTTTCTTTTCAATTTACTTACGTATGTGGGTACATGCATACGTATGTATGTATGTATCTATAATAGAAAACTCTAAAATAAATTCTTTATTATTGAATATTTTCAGTGTGTTCCATAAAACAATGATTAATACGTACATATATACATACATACATATTTACATTGCTTGCTTTTACAAAATTATTTTTTTCTTGTGCACGTTGTTGATGATCTGCTGCGTATCATCATACACATGTAAGTGTGTATGTACATATGTAAGTACGTAGGGAAACCCAAAATGATTTTTTGTGTGAATGAATTTGAAGACGCAATTGTTTAAAAGAATTTCATTGCGTACCCTTTTTTCAACAATTCTTTATATCACTTTCATTTTCAAGCTCGTGTATACATATGTATGTACATACATACACATTTTTACACCAAAGCAAAAAAATTGTTTATGCTAACATACTTGCATGCATACATACATATGTAGATACATACATACCTACATACATATAAATGTATCTACATACATACATACATACATACATACATACATACATTCATACATGATCGAAAATATTTTCGAATTTTGCTTTTAAACATTATATACATGCATACATATGTATGTATGTACCATTATGATCGATTTTTGGTACCAAAAGTTGGGTGCATATGGGCCGATGTCCAAAAATTTTCTAATTTTGCCCCTAAACAGCCTGTATGTACCATTCCGACAAATTTTTAGTGCAAAAAACTGTTTCGTTTAGCTTCCAGGCCCGACTTCTTGAGATATCGAGAGGCGCTATATCTCGAACATATATGGGCCGATGACAAAAAGATTTCCAGTTTTGCTTCTGACTAACCTATATGTATCATTCTGATTGATTTTTGGTGCCAAAAGTTGTTTTATTTAGCTTATAGAGCCGATTTCTTGAAAAATCGGGAGACGCTATATCTCAGGTATATATGAACCGATTTCAAAAATTTTCCAATTTTGCTTTTAAACACCTTATATGTTCCATTCTAATCGATTTTTGATACCAAAAGTTGTTTTATTTGGCTTTTAGAGCCGACTTCTTGAGAAAACGGGAGGCGCTATATCTCGAGTGTATATGGGCCGATGTGGAAAAATTTTCCACTTTTGCCTCTAAATAGCCTATATATACCATTTTGATTGATCTTCGGTGCCAAAAGTTGTCTTATTTGGCTTATAAAGCCGATTTCTTTAAAAATCGGGAGACGCTATATCTCGGATATATATGGGCCGATTTCAAAAATTCCTTCATTTCTAGGATTTAATGGGCACTAAAAATGATATGGTTTAGTTTTTAAGAAAAAATTTTTTTTCAAAAATCTGAATAAAAAATTGCACAAAATACCCCTCAAAACCCGGTTTTTTGAATATATCTCGGCTATCCGTGGACCTATCTTACTGAATTTCAATAGCAGACCCACTACCGGGGTTTAACACGTTTTAGCGAAAGAATGAGGTTTCTATCTCAAACCGTTTTCTCAGAAACGGTATTTCAACGACTACAGACGGACAGACGGACAGACGGACATCGCTCAATCGTAATCGCTATTGATGCTGATCCAGAATATATATACTTTATGGGGTCTTAGATGGATATTTCAATGCGTTACAAACGGAATCACAAACTTATATATACCCTTACACATTTATGTGAAGGGTATAAAAACAATTACAAAAAAAACTAAAATGGGAAAAACTGAATCAAAAATAGAAAATCCAAACGCCAATGTGGTGAATAAAGTAGAAATAATAGACCACAGTAAAGAATTAAACTCGTTATGGGTGTTGACACTAATTTTAGTGATAATAGCAGCAATAAATTTATCCCTCAAAATATACATATTTCATAAAAGATCGTTAAGAAAGAAATATGCTAGTAGAGCAAATGACTTAGATAAAGTTTAATTTGTTCCTGATGGATTGGAAAGACATTCTTCAAAAAGCTAGAAACATTAAAGAAAATTTTGAGCGTTCATACAAATGTTTAAATCATGATAGACCAACAAAAAATGAAACAATAAAATATCATCTACAAAATCTATTACAATATTTGGAAGAAATAAGAATTTTATTTAACGTTAATTACAAAAGGCTAACAACAGCTCACCAAAGAGCTGCTGATGCATTTTTTCTCGATCTAACCTTTCGCTTAACAAAAATAGCAACCAAAAAAGGGCATAGATATTGAATTACCAAATACAATACATGAACACGTCAACATCGAAATCTATACAGAAAACAATATGAGTCAAACGGTGGTCGAATTTTTAAACACAGCTTCAAAGCTGATTCCAGAATTTGACGGCAAGTCAGAAAACCTTCCGTCATTTCTTGATTCTTTAAACCTGGTAAATTCAATACAGGGAACTCATGAGTCAGTTGCAGTTTCATTAATAAAAACAAAGTTAAAGGGCACTGCAAGAAATTTAATAAGTAGTGAAAAAACAATAAACGAAATAGTTAATAAACTAAAAACTGCAGTTAGAGGAGAATCTGTAGAAGTTCTCACTGCAAAAATTATGAATATTAAACAAAATAATAAAACGGCTAACGCTTATTGTAGTGAAATTGAAAATTTAACTAAATCCCTTGAAAATGCTTACATTTCTGATGGATTGCCATGCGAATTAGCCACAAAATATTCGACACAAGTAGCTGTAAAAGCACTCACCAAAAACTGTACCATTGATAAAGTAAAACTTATCATGGAAGCAGGAAAATTTAATAGCATGAATGATGCTATAAGCAAATTTGTCAACAGCTGCACAGAAGCAACTGGACAACAAAATACCATACTATACTACCGGCAAAAACAAAATAGATACAATTCTTTTCGTGAAAATGCCTATCGTGGAAGAAATAATTTCTCACGAAATAACGGTCGAAGTAATAGACCAACTTTTAGCAACACCAACAATAGGCAACAAAATAACTCAAATAATAATAATAGGTACAATCAAAGACCTAACAGTTATCGTAGGAACGGAAACTACGTAAGAGCAACCGAATTAAACCAAATCAATTCCGAAAACCAACAAAATCCCCTAAGAGAATTTCAATAAATAACAAAATATACAATCTTAACCTCAACTTATGTTACTGCGTACGATTTGTAATACATAAAACTAATACACCAATAACCCTACTAATAGATACAGGTGCTGATATTTCACTTTTAAAAATAGCACACTTCTCTATAAATGAAGTAAATACTAACAATATAACAACTCTAAGCGGAATAGGACAAGGTAAAATATGGTCACTTGGAAGTATATTTTTAGATTTACAACATAAAAATTGGCTAATTCCACACAAATTCCAAATTGTTAAAAATGATTTTCCCATACTATGCGATGGAATTATTGGTATAGACTTTATGAAAAAATATAACTGTATTCTAGATTTTAATAACAACTCTGATCACTTTGTCCTACGCCCTTTTCACTTAACAAATCCAATAGAAATACCAATTCAAAATAATGGTGATGATGTAATTCTGCCACCAAGGTCAGAAGTCATACGCCAAGTTAAATTAATATCTACAGAAACTGAACTATTGATTCCTAACCAAGAAATAGAACCAGGTATTTTTATTGCAAATACAATAGTAACAACAGATAAAGCATTCATCCGTGTATTGAACACTAACAATACTATCAGTAAATTCAATCAAAATAACATAAAAACCGAAAACATCTCAAATTATAACATATTTAAAAGTAAATCAAAGTCCAACATTGAAAGAAATAAAGAAGTTTTAAACATTTTGAAGAAAAATTTTCCTGAACAATTTAAAAATACATTAACAGAACTTTGTAGTTCATATTGTGATATTTTCATAGGCTTCATAGGCAAATATGCTTCTAGGGAGTGTTTTCGTTAAAATTCTGACAAGTAGAACTGTTAACTGATCGAGTAAGCTCGTCTTTCACCATATTTTACTTACAAATACGATCAAGGCAGATTACACAGGTAAAATCACTAAACCAGCTCGTTGTTTATTAACTGCTCACAGTCAAAAGTTTGTTTACAAGCCGTTTAACGTGCTCTGATTTCTAAGAAATGTGCAAGTGATTTTGTAACTATTATTGAAGAAAAATTAAAATAAGCCAGTGATTTTGCTTCTTTTATTCCATAAAAAAGTAAAGTAATAATTTTTAAGTGGTTTAAATAAATTTATTTTATGAAATTTGTGTAATTTCGTTTTTTGTACACACTCACAAACCAGTTTAACAAAACAAATGAGAGAAGAATTTGACAGTATGCAGTTATTTTTCTACCAACAACTCTCGTGTATTTTTTTATATTCTGCTAGTGCTTGTACCTAGTAAATTTGCCTTGAATACGATCTTTTCTCATTTGGTATATCATGTGCGCCCTACTCTTCTGAGTCTGAATTGAAGAACATCAAAACTGTTTTTATATACATACATATGTATGTAGGTTGTATGAAAAGAGCTTTGTTTGTTATTGCTAGTGGTTTCAAACTGCTGATTGCTTAATTACATATGTATGTGCGCAATCAAGCACGTAGAAAAAATACGGCCTGTTTAATGCAGTAAGAAAAATAATTTTACTCTCTCAAAACGGCCCTCATCTATACAAATTTAAGGATCCCAATGTGTCCATACTTAAATTAGAGTAAAGAAATAGATCAATAAATTGGAGATATCAATCTATTTTAAACTGTTTTATTTTTCGAGCCCGCTATTACACTGCTACCTATGGATATACCTCGCTTCCGCTGAAACATTTGCCTTGATAATCCACCAAAATACAGTGCTTTGAGGCATCAAACCGGCCAAAACATTTTGCTGAATTTCATCCAAAATAATACGACAAATGTGTGCCCAAAAGTAAATTAACCGGTCTCGAGAGACGGAACAGTGTTATCGGTCGGCCTTAATGCTATTACTGGAAGAGAACTTCCTGCAATACATTACTTGCCGGTTCCACAATTTGCATTATTGTCATTCTTTCGTACAAAAGCAATGTTTGAAATACGAATGCGATTGATGAATACAATTGATCTACTTGTACATATGTATATTGAACATAAGTATACCTAAGCTCCTCACTTGTGGGGCCATTTTAGCAACAACAATTTTTTCAAATCTTATTTGTTGCCGTGTATTTCATAAAAATTCAAAATAGCTCTTGCTCCAAGAGAGTGTAACTGCAAACATTTTACAAATATATTGCAAAGAAAATCTTATCGCTTGAATTAAGGAACTCATCAATTAAAGTAAAATCTATTTTTACCTTATAGAAACCCACACACCAGCACCTGTTGCGGCCATTTGTCGCACTTGGCTCTCTTTGCGCGGATGAGCGTCCAGCGAATGGATTACAGCTAATGAGATCGGGTCCACAATAAATATCTTATTGCGGTGGGCGGCCCATATGCGTTCGCCAGCCACACAGAGACAACGTATCGAATGATTGCGATCACCTAGTGTCACTAAATGATAACTATTCAGATCCCATTGGCCGTCTGTTTGGCGGCGGAACACGGCCAATTGGGCATTTGCAAGGGCCACCACAACTCGTGACTCAACATGAACTATCGCTAGGACGGCATCGGGCAAATGAACCTTATGCAAACATTCGTGCCAACGGCCAACAGCACTGTGTACATACAACCAGTTATCCTGAGCCCCCATCCACATAGTGGGACCAATGGAGCTCATGAGAGGCTCCTCACGATTCTTAGTTTCCAAAATAGGATTGATGGGCTTTGAGAACGGCATTTGTTGATTTAAAGATGTGTTATTATTATTGCTAATTTCAGATGTCGTATTGTTGACTATTGCTTCTGCAGAGTTGCTGACTATCGGCTTAGAGATAATGTTTGCAGTATCCGTAATGTCATTATGGATTCGCTGCGGTATACCCGGTATGGGCTGTCGTATTTTTATTTCATTAACATTTCCCAATGGTTCGATTGGTACGGAACCATTTTGTTCATTTGATTTCTCTGTAGCTTCTTTAGCTTTTTCCTCCACTGGAGTTTCAGCGTTAATCTCTAAAATTTGTTCATTGTGATCTGTGTCTTTGGTATTGCTATTTGAATCTATTTTTGGTTTGACACGTATAAACTCCACTTTGCCAAAGCCTTCAGTACCTTCCCCTGGACGTTCTAACATTTCACCAGCTTTTATTACCTCAGAGTTTTCGAGAAGAGCGTAATCTTTTTCCATGGCACCTGGCACTGAGGCAATACACAACAAATGGGAGGCACAAATAGGGAAAACATCTAACACTGTAGCCGACTGATTTGCATCTACCACAGTCACAGTACTTGCTGCATGAGTGCTTGTACAAATCCAAACATAAGATGTGAGCTGTGTCTCAGGCTCAAGATTTTCGAGGCTGCAGCGCGTTATTTGACGATCTAATGCCTCAGCTGAATGTTCAGCTGTGGGGCTAGTAATTTCGGTAATTTTTGCTGTTGAGCGGGGAGCATATGGTGATGTAGGTGGTATAATAGACTGACCATTTTTGGTGAATCCACCATTCAGATTAACACCAGCAGCGCAAAATACTTTCATGTGAGGTGAGGCCTCCGCCAAAGGATTGCAATAAACGGGCACCGGAACACCACCAGAATGACGATTGTGTATTTCTTTTTCAGCTTTGTTTCCCGGTAAGCTCCAGCCGTAGGCGTGCAAGCGCCCATCCTCCTTCTGCACATGTGCTCTTAATTGTCTATATTGCTCATGACGTCTGGCTCGTGCTCTTTCGGAAGTGCCTTCTTCGGCATAATCTTTATTGGCTAAAGCGTTTGCTAGGCCAGCACTGGCAGGATGTGGTGGTCCACCACCTGTTATGGCAAGGCGACTGTCGCTATTTCTACTGGGGGATCCATGAGAGTGAGATGGGCTTGAGTAGCGAAACATAGGGCCCCCTCCTTGCCCATCAGCGACGCGCTCTTGTGGGCGATTGGAGGGGCTATAAAAAGTTTTTGTGTGTTTTTTTTTAACAAAACATTATTCTCTTAAATCCAAAGTTTCAATAGATACTTACGTGAATAAATTACTAAAATATTTCCATATACTCTGCTTTGATTTCTTATCTAAATTATCTACAGTGCGCGTGGCTCTTATGATTTCTGTCAGACGTACAGCTTCTTGTAGTTCTATTAGTCGCTCTTTGTACTGGTTACGCTCCATGAGAACCATAGCCATTTCAACACGAGTAAAGCGTTTCCGCTGCGCCAGTGGCACGTCGTTTTCTTCTTGGTCATTGTCATCTAGAATTTACAATTAATTTGTTTTATTTCGCTTTAAAATTTGATTTTAACATTAATTTTAACTTACTTTGTTGTTTGACTTGTTCTTTGGTTTTCTTTAGTTCTTCTTCTAATTCTTGTACTTTACAACGTAGTTTATTACGTGATTGTTGCATGGCATTAAGTTCTTCACGCAATATTTCAATTTCCCCAGTTAATTCATCCACTCGGGCTATCAAATCATCTTTGACAATGTTAAGAGCATTTCTACAAAGTAGTAAATACAGTTTTTGGGTTAAAGAAAAACTTTACAAGTTTGAAAGCCATCTCATACTTAGTAGCCAAAAGTTCATTGTTTTCCATAATGAGATTTTCCACTTCTTTGCCCATCCCTAAAATATAATAAAGAAAATTTATCAAAATACCGTTTTACTTTATGAACTAAGAACTGCAAGAAAATGCATTATGTTTAATATTTCAATTACGCAAAGGAAAAGTTTGATTAGAACTAAAACAAAAACTTTAAATTTGTGATATTTTCCTTAAACAAATATACATACATATATACATCTTTATTTTTTCAATTTTAATTTCACTAATGACACGTTATCTACAATTAATGTAAGGCCGTTGGTCTCATGCACAAGGCACCATCTCGCATATTTTCAATCTGTTTTTTTTTTTTTGAGGATTTTGCATAATTGAAAATTATAAATTATTTATAATATGCTTTTTGAATTTTTTGATTATCTCATTTGATTCAAAATTATGATTTTGCAACGAAAAAACTCAGATGGCGCCACTGTGCGTCCGCACTTTTAAAATGCAAATATATGTACATATATACATACATACATATTTATAATGTACATACACATGTTTGCATGCATGGTCGAATTGTTGGTACACAAATTTGTCGATATTGTTCCATAGATTTTTCGGTGTGTTTGGCATGAGGGGAAAAATTCCACTACGACATTTCATAAAAATCATTTTCGAGGCGTCCGATTTTCAATATTTTTCGTGTATTTTTGTATGACAGCCCTCTAAGCAGGCGTGAAAAACGGATTTTGCATATTGGTAGGGATGATATGTATCACATCCTGGGTCGAAAAATGATTTTTGAGGCATCCGATTTACAGTTTTATGTTTTTTTTTTCATTTTTGTATGGAAGCACTCCTAGAGCTGGAAATGAAAACAAAAAAACTGAAAATCGAACTCCTCGCAAATGATTTTTTTGATAGTCTTAATAGAATTTTTTTGCTCTACCAATAGGTATCGAAAAATGGATGGAACAATATCGACAAATTTTTGTCGATGCAAATCGACCCAACCTAATGTAACAATAGGTTGATGAAAGTGTTTGTAAATATTTTGATATAATAAAATGACGAGGTTATGAGTAGTGCAATAGATATTTAATGCAAGCAATGGTCTTTACATGACACAAAGCGGGACGAGTATTGAAAAAAAAAACTAAAATTATTTAAAATATCTTAATACTGAAGCAATGCTACACAATTTCGTTTTCAAATCATTCCTAATTAGTTTATGTCTCAGTGTTTTTTAATATAATTATTATTAAGACACTGTTTTTTGAGAAAAATTTTTCATCGTGCAGGAAAAACACCTTTATACCATTTGTATTTTAAGCCATTCAAAAGTAAAATTTTCGGAAAATGCTTCGAAATACTTGCAAATAAACTTATCGTCAGGCACTCGATGTCACCCGACATCGCTCGCTCGCTTTGGTATATGTAAAACAATAAAACAATTTCAAAAGTTTGTTATTGCTTGCAGTGTTTTTGTGCAAGCGTACGACGTCAAGTGACAGTGTGGGCCTGACACTTAATTTGTACAATAAAATAACTACTAAATGTAAATAAAAAAAGTACTGAAATACTTACCAAAGTAGTTGTCGTTAGCTTTATACATTTTGATACACAAATCCACAGAATTGTTTTTGGTTTATTTTAAAATTATTTTGTTTTGACAGCAATTTGGGTAAAAAAGAGAGTGGTAAACAACAGGGCATGAAATATATGATGAGTATTGTTTGGTTAAATGTATGTATGTCTGTGAGCTTTTGACAAAACCGTTAAGTACATATTTCAAAGAGGAGCAAACTTACTGCAAGACGTTATATTTGCATAAATAAGTTTCAACGTTTTTGTTAACAAGAATACATACAATATCTTTTGTCATTGATTTACTTATTTTCATTTTATGTAATTAAAAGATTTCTACATGAACAGTGTTTTCGGAGTTGTCGCGCAGCTATCGCACTTAGACAAATATTACAATAAAGAGAACTATTCGAATTAGAGATGCCAAACGGGAAAATCTTTTTGGAATTGTGGACTCAAGATTTTTAGAATCACGGTCCCGGAATTTTTACGAGATTCTGAAAATGTTCGGTGTTTTTTTTCAATAGAAATGCTGAATACGAGTCACTTGAACAGAGACTGAGACAATGCGATATACATATAACCAATGCTGATCGGCTCCCAAGCAGCCATTTTTCTGAGAATATCACTGCTATTATTATAAGATGTCGAAGAGAAGTCCAGAACATTCACCAGACAACGTGCCATGCAGTTCAGCACTAACCAGAGTTAAGAGATTACTTATCTGTTAGCTGTCTAATCTATGCTCAAGCCATGCTGAATCTTAACGAAAAGGTGTAGAACTTTCCATCCAACATTACTTGTACCATGAGTGATGCGTCTCATTTCGTCCTCAGCGGTTACGTGAATAAACAAAATAATTGTTTTTGAGGTAAGAAAAATTCCGGTATCATCCACAAAGAAGCACAAAAACCTGTTTGATAAAAACTCCACATAAGCAAAATATTATTTGAGATACTTAGATATTTTTTTTGAAATCTGATTTCAAATACAAAAGTGTTTATTACGTATTATGACCATAGGTCCGTTTCAGTACTTTTCTAGTAAAATACAGTAACAGTAATTTAAGTTTATAAAAAAGTACTTGAATGGAAAATAGCAAAAATTCAGTGAAATTCAAAATTCAGCTGGCTGCAAATAATTGTAGTGCTACAGAGCTTGAAATTTATTCATAAAAATATAAAAAATTCTTCGAGTTAAGTATATCTGGCAAATAATAGCTCAAAATTTTCGTTGGAATAATAAATTTACGTTTTTAGATACACATATCTGTTCACAGATACATATGTATGTATGTGTATATACAGTATTTTTCGGTTAATTGACCCTACGGTTAATTGGTTTCCACGCTTAATTGAACCACATGATCGGGCAAAAAAAAATATTGCATACGAACACCATGTGAATTTCCTCGGATAATTGAACCCGGTTAATTGATTTTCCCGCTTAATTCGATCAAAATTCATGTCATCAAAAATAAATTTCCTCTTACTTTTACCCGGTTAATTGCATTGAAAAATAATCTGGCATTTTTGCACATACATATTTGACATCATTTGTGAAAAACACTGGGTGGCATCTCTACTATACACATATATGTACATTTTTTGCTGTTACTTGCATTTTTTTTTTTTCGTTTAAGGTAAAAAAAAATTATTTTGAAAAACTTAAAGTGCACATATGTATGCGATTTCTTTTAATTCATTAGTACATAGTTCCAATTATGCGTGATTTTTTGTAATTGAACAAACTGTTTAATTAAATAGGGTTCTTGTAATTGAACGAATTGTTCAATTAAACGGGTATCGGCTAATTGGTTCCCTGGTTAATTGAACAAAAAATTGTGCAAATTTTGATGTGCAATTAACCGAAAAATACTGTAGTATATTTTATACTCGTATTTTAATTTGCTTTCATTAAATCTGCATAAGTTTTCAGTTTTTAAACAATTTCAAAAATTATTTTAGCCTTATTAATTGCTTTGTGGTTTGTTTACATTTATTTTTACTGGATTTTACCATGATACAATTAACAAGGTAGCCTCGTCAGCTAAACCGTTAATCAACTGACTACTTTAGGTTGTCAAGAGATTGCAGAGAGGAAAGGCAGCCAAAACGAGGTAGCAAATCCGCGTAAGCTCAGTGCATCTCTCTTACGCAAATGTAGAAGTGGCGTCGTTTTGACAGTTTGCATAAGTTGTACAAAAACAAAATGCATGTTATTTTTATTGAAGTTGTTCTTATTGTAGCGAAAAGGCTACCTTGTTAATTGTATCATGGATTTTACTAGCAAAAATTTATCTAGTGAGAATTTATATTGCTCAGTTATGTTAGAAAACTGTAATTTTACTCTCTCAATTTTTGCTCCCATTTACTAGATTTTGCGTATACGAACGCAAGCTGGTAAAAACTTCTGCGTTCCCGAATGAACTTAATATAAATATAAAATGAAAGATATGCGTTCTTCTCAAAGTCTACTAAATAATTCTATGAACAATTTTTTCTGCTCTGGTTTTACGTCTAAAAACCGAACTCTGACTTTTCAGCTCATTTTATTTTTGTATTCAGTAAGTTTTCTGACGGCTTGACGAGGTTTTCAATGTCTATTCAGTTACATCTGCTTTAATTCATCTGTTTCTTTTCTACCATAAGAAGGACAATTTTTAATTTTAGATTATTTTGCCATTTTGATCCTGATTTATAAATTTACTTTTTTATACGTATGTATGTATGTGTAAAACTCAAAAGACTAAAAGCGTTCAATATTTCAAAGCTTTTTTTTTACAAAAATAAATTTAGTGTAATGGTTGAAATATTGGTTTAACAATGCGATACAAGAAAACAAGTGAAAAAAGTTACAACATATAACAAAAAATAAAAATAACGTTTAGAATGACTCAAAAACAAAAAAACAAAAAAAAAAAAAAAAGAAATGCGGTCGGGGGACCCCCGTTAGGAACGAAGTTCCTTACGTTTTTTTTCTCATCTTTGAATGTAATACAAGGTGAAATCTGTATGTTTTATTTTGTGTTGTTTTTGAAATTTTTAAATTTTATGATTCTTTAAATTTTTGGAACGTTTTCCAACTAATTAATATTTATTTGTATGTGTCTCCGCTGCTATCAGTGGAGACACTGCCAATCATACACAATTGCTTTTCGACAGTACACCAATACATATAAACAGCTCACACGCTTTCGTGACGATTTCTACTAATTTCCACTACCAGCAAGCCGCGTTAAGGAACTTCGTTCCAAAACATCTTAAGCAAGCAGTGTTAAAATTGTGAAATTTAATACTTAATACGCATAATATTTTTAAGCATCAGCGCATTGCCATCCTACTTACTACCTGAGTCTATGATTACTGACTGTTTTTATCTGTTGCTTGGAATATACATACATATGTATATAAATTCTTATTTGGACCAGTACTCAGAGCACACATTATACCGGAACTAGGAAAATAGTTTAGAGGAGGGAGCGAGGAGTGTTTATGAATCTTCCTACTGGAAGGCAACACATCTGCAGGCAATGTGTTCCACAAACGGACCGTATGGCGGAAGAATGAGTTTGCAGTGCAACGCGTTGTGCGATTCACTGGCCAATCGATCACACACAGGGCCCACATGCGTGGGCCCTGGATGATACACGTGTATTGCGAAAAAAAGGTGCGGGTTTCGGAAACGAAATCCCTGATCTCTTCGCAGCAAAACCAATTGAACTAACAATAAAATGGTGTGATGCGCTCTTCACTACTCTTCACGATGATCCAGTGAGTCACTATAGTTCTGTCACCGATGTGCAGAAGAGTGCAACGCTTCGGCAGCCGTGTGTCTATACGTTAATAAATAACAGTGAGCCTTACGACAATTAAAATTACAACCCCATTTCGAGATTATGCGTAGATCATTACTGCGCCACTTTCTGATCGGCTAGGGCCACGAATAAATGAGTACGAATGGCGAAATTGCTGCCATCTGCAGAAGAATAGATAGAGTTGCAAGTTTTAGACAGAAGATCATTAAGAAAGATAAAAAATAGACTGGGAGAAAGAATGGAACCTTGCGGTACCCCTGAATAAATCTTGAACTCGATTGATGATGCCCCATATACAACAAGTAGCATAGAGTGGTCTCAGAGGAAAATTGATATAACCTATATCAAGAGAAGTCAACACCGCCACCAAAATCAATAATCAATCTGTCAAACGCCTTGGAGGTAACTACAGTCACCATTTCGCTTTCCCTAAAATTATGGATATTTGATATCCTCCGAGCAACAACCAATTAGTTCAAAAATCATTTTCTGCTTGTTGTTATTTGTAATATACATCAGTTATGTTTTTCACTAGTGAAAGCTTGGAAATAGTCTTGTGACTTGCGCCTACATTAAACATATTTTACAGTGAAAGAATAATTCAATCCAATCCATTAAATCAAGCCCAAGCGATGCCAGAAATACCACAAGTATGGATCTCTTTAAATCGAGTACGCGGCGTTTATTTTAAAGTACGATTTATCCAAGCACTAAGTAGTTAATTTTAGTCATATTCAAGTCGGATGCAGTACGTAAAAACAAGCACGCCGTATTTCATTTAAAAACACTCGTACTTACCGTACTTTTCACATCTTTCAACAACTTTGAAGCCCAAATCCATACTTGAAATAATTTGCTCTGTGTTCTTAATTCAATGATAATTTATAAATTACTTTACCTCTTTCCGCATTTTAATCTGGAACGTAACTATTGTCATTCAATCCACTCTACCACTCTGACAGAAAAGAAGTTAACTTTAAATTAACTATAAGCTAATTATTTCATACTAGGTACTGGTTGACGCCTGGATTATTTCTCAGTGCAAGCAACTAACTAAGATATTTTAACATTGTAATGTCCTAGGCACTAGTCAATTATCCGACGCTGCATTACTTTTCAACTAGCTTTAAGTTAGCTACTTAAAAATTAGTACCCATAGAAAAGAATCTGTTTTTCGTTTCATTCTAATTTATTTTCCTCGTTATATTCCACTTATATTTTAATTTTTGCACTGCCTTTGTTCTTTTGCTGGCCTTTGGCTGGGCTCGAACCGCGATACCTCATGCCTGTTGAGCAGCTAACATACCCACTCAGCCATTGCGACATTTAGAACGAATGCGACAGCAAGCAATTTAAGTAAAGAGTGAGTTAACTACTGTATGTTATTATTTGAATTTAGGTCAACTCTGCATTACTTTTCAGTTAGCTTATAGTCAGTCCACAAAAAGTGAATTACAAATCGTTTACATAGCAGCTAACTGGTAGCTAGTGCGTAAAAGTTAGCTTAATGTTAACTATTTTAGTAGCCAATCATACACCCATGCATTTTGTATTCATTTCAAGCCATAACATGATTGATTTTCCCTAACAATCCCTATTCGGATTATTTTAAGTACATTTGCGTGTTATCCGTACTTAAATTTTGAAGTACGTTTCGTACTAAAAGGAAAAGTATATTTTGTCCCAGACACTAGTACAGGTGTATCTTGCAAAAGTCAGTATCACTATGGGTTTCTTTTATTACTACTTGGGTATTTCATATTTTTGTTTTTATTATAATATCGAATGAATGTAATTTTGTTAATACGACTTAACGGTTTTTGTCGAAAATTCACAGATTTGGTTGTTGTAAATTAAATACGTGAATAATGGATAACGTTAATTATAGTTTTGGAATTCGCACAAGTGATGAACCTACATACATACATACGTTTGTATGTATATATAAATAAAATGTTCGATACCTACCTGAAGAAGCATATTCCCCAGGATGCACCCAGCTCCCTAAACATGAGTATTTTTGTTGCAGTTGTTTTAGTTGTTGGTACATAAATGGCAAAGTAGATACGAGTATTGGTGGAGTGTGTGTGTGTGTGTGTAAAAAATGTCAAGTTATATTTGTTACATAATTCAGACATTTGTGTGCAAAATAGTTGTTTTCATATAGCATATGCAGGTATAGTACATCATAAAAAGAGACACAAACAGAAATAAAATAAAGAACGTTTATATTAATATTGCTTCAATATACATATGAGTATATTTTCATTTTAATACATGTTCACACTTGAGTGAAGTCAACTCAAACATTTCGCATTATGTAACGAAAAGAAAGAATCTTAAACTCAAGTCTTTTGCATACATACCTGTAACAATTTCGTTCTCTTCGCTTTCTTCATTATCTTGAAAGGATAATTCTTGATATAATGTATTTGCAGAACGTTGTTCCTTTTTCGTGGTAGTGCGACCAACTAAATTTCGTTATCGTTATGTTCGATGCAGAATTAGATTTTTTTTTATGATTGTGATTACAGTTTTAGTAAGCATTTTTATGTAACAACATTGTAAAGAAAAAACGTGGGGCGTATTAAGGATATGAACGTCGTTCATAATGTTGGTTAATGAGTGTTTGTTTTAAGGATACAAATTTCGACAAATGTTTAGAGACATACACACAGATATACAAATTTGATGTTGGTTGAACGTATATATGGGAGATGTTAAAGAATTATGCCATAAAAAAGATAAAAGAAATAAGTTATAATTTTAACAATATTAGTTGAGATATTAAGGGTGTATTATGGTGAACACAGCTCTTTGATTGCACGTACATGTAATCTGATTTAAGAAGACAATATTCCTCCCAATTTTATTTTAACATTTAGTTCTACTAACGAAACAATAGTTAGGTATAATTAATAATAATAATTAAAAAATAGCTTTCCATTCCCAGTAATTGCAAAAACCTAAAACAAATTTTTTTACGGCTGCTTCAAAAGCGCAGCTTACAATTTCAATACAGACATTTACCGATAAATACATTCAGAAAATTTACTGTTGATGCATTTAAAACTCTTGGTTAAATGTGTTACTGGCCCATTTGACAGAACTCATTTTTGACGTTTTTTCACGAAATTTCATGATTTATGTATATGTAACACGTTTATCTAACTAACTATGCATAAAGCTACACATAGGGAGCTTTTACAATACGACAGGCACACAAAGTAATGGGCTTGTATATTTAAGAAATATATTTAATTCAGTTATCCTCATTAAGAAATTCCCAAGAGTCTGGAAAACTGCTCAAATAATAGCCATCCCTAAGCCGAACAAAGATTCAACGAAACCAACTTCTTACAGGCCTATTAGCCTTCTACCAGTTTTGTGAAAGGAAGACGAAAGCACTCTACTATTCAACAAATGCATGGAGTAACAAATAAAATAGCGTCTCATATCGACAAAAAAAAGTTCTGTGTTGTAACATACCTCGATGTTGCAAAGGCGTTTGATGGTGTATGGCGCGAAAGTCTCCTCCAATAACTCAAAATTCAATTACCGGAATATTTATATCTAATAATATAAGGATATTTGCAAAATAGATTTTTCTATGTCAAATATAAGGACAAGTGTTTAAAAATTTTTTCTATGAGAACTCGGGTACCCCAAGGTAGTGCCCTCTGACATCCCAACTCCCACATCAAATAACAATATAATGCTGCTGACATTGATCTACTAACATCTCATGAAAACATTAAATGGACAATACACAATTTGCAGCAAATGGTCAACAGCACATTGAAATGGTTCCGTAGTTGGGGTTCCATTGTTGGGTAACCAGTGATAAAACAGTACAAGTAACCTACACTAATAGAAAAATACCAAATATTCAACCCATTCAAATGAATAGCTCACCAGTTCTTCTGAATACATAGGCAAAATACCCAGGAATGATAAATTACTTCAAGCTCATATGGAAAGATCACACATCACGCAAAAGAAAAAGCAATTAAACAGCAAATTCCGACAACTATTTTGGCTGCTAGGTATATATTCCAAGATGTTAACTCAAAACAAACTGATCATATACAAAGCGATCATAACCCCGATTTGGAAGTACGGAGTGGAAATTTGGGCCACTGATGGCACAACTAATTTAAAAATTGTTCAACGAATTCAATCTAAAATATTGCGAACCATTGTCAACGCAGAATTAGAGATTAGGGCATATATCGAGATCTAAATGTGCAAACAGAAAGAGTCATCCGTAACAACAGCCTTAGACATACAACTCTTTTAACACAACATGGAACTCAGACATTTGCCGGCGAACGAAACCTTGGCACCCAGAAGACTTATGCACCATCAGAACTAGAGGGGTCCAGTTGCTGTGTAAAAGAAATGATTTATATGTGTACGACGTTTGATAAAAATTTAACCGTTGTTTTAAATTTCTTGCAAAAAGTATTTATTTATTCATCAATAACTATCTTGTCCCCTTCAAAGTAATCTCCCTCAGATATAATACACTTATGCCACCGTTTTTTCCAACCCTCGAAATACTTCTTAAGCGCGCTTTTTGATATCGCCAACATCTCCAGTTTCGATTTTTCTATTATCTCCTCAATCGTAGCAAACCGCTTTCGTTTCATCGGTGTCTTCAGTTTTTTGAAGAGGTAAAAGTCAGCAGGGGCCAAGTCTGCTGAATACGGTGGTTGAGGCATGATAACGGTTTTGTTTTTGGCCAAAAACTCATGCACAAGCATCGATGTGTAAGCTGGTGCGTTATCATGATTGTTTTTTCCACAATTCTGTGCGTTTCTGATGAATTGCTTCGCGCAAACGGTGCATAGATTCAAGGCAGTCTTCCTTATTGGCCGTACGACCTTGAGGCAAGAATTAATGATGCACCACGCCATTGCAGTGGAAGAAAACAGTGAGCAAAACATTCACATTTGGCCGAACTTGAACTTTTTTTCGGTTTTGGCTCTTCTGAACGTTTCCAAAGGGATGATTGGGCTTTGGTTTCAATGTCATAACCATACACCCATAATTCATCACCAGTTATGAACTTTTTGAAGAAATCTAGATCGTCGTTGACGACGTTCAACAGTTCCTGAGCGATGTCCATGCGACGTTGTTTTTGCTCAAAATTTAGCATTTTTTGGAACAATCTTCGCTATCGCACGTTTCATGCCTGAAACATCCATAAAAATTGCTTGGCATGAGCCGAACGATATGATGACATTATCAGCAATCTCCCGACGATTATCCAAAATAATTTTTTTCACTGCTTCAATGTTTTCATCGGTTGTTGACATGCTCGGACGACCAGGACGAGCATCGTCATTGATACCACAATTGAATTTGTTTCTTGTTCAATTTTTTCGAATATTAAAACATCTAATGGCACACCAAAACACGACTAACATTTTATCTATCAAAAACAAACTGACAATCCAAAATGGCTGATATTGAAAATATATATAACAGACATGTGTACCAACATAACAGAAAAAAATGCGAAAATCGAACATACGCCACTCACGAAATTTGAAAACAACCGATATTTCTTGATCAGACCTCGTATATTACATATTTATCAACATACGATATAAGTTATCTTAAGTATCGATATAAGTTAATTAACTTCCCCACTAAGTACATCCAATTACTTATTGTCACTTTGCTGACAGGTGTAATAAAATGGTTTGATAAAAAAAAAATAATAATGTAACACACTCCAATATATGTATATGTATATAAAAATGCTTTTAAACAACTTTGGTATGATAATAGGTGTATTTCTTTACGTGATATTTTGTGACAAGTTACCGGAAGTTGTTACTTTACTTTCTCCAACAAGAACATTTTTATACATAGAGAGAGAGAGAGAGAGAGAGAGAGAGTCAGAAAATTGACTGAGAACTTACAAAAGCCTACTGGACAAATTTTACTCAGCCAAATTTTGCAGGTTTTTCAAACAGATGTTTTGACTGTCATATTCAACCAAAGAGTTTCATGCGTGCAAATATTTTTTTCTCAAATTACTTTTCTAAATACAAAAAAGTTATAAATGAATTTGTTTTAATAACAACAAAAATTTGTTTTAATAACAATACCTGGAAGTTGCTTTTTTATGTGTATTACATAATTGTCAATCACTGAATAATTACTTATATAAAACGTTAAAAAATAGTTGGCAAACAACTTTAAAAATTATTTAACTCGTCAATCTTAAGCAGCGATTTGTTGTTAGCATTACTTAACAGCTGTTCTACAAAAATAGTTGCAAATTCTTGCAAAAAGATGTTACCGTACTTTTGTACAAGTTTTCATAATAGAGAGTAAACGAACGTTTAATCGCGGAATGTTGTTTGACGTTTCATTTCTTTTTATCAAATGTATAGACCATTTATGAGTGAAACACAGTAAAACACAAAACAAAAATTTGTACATCAAATAGATGGATCAAAGAAAATACTACAATTAAGGATTTCATAAATGTAGAACTCTTTTAAGCGGGAAGAATTTATTAGTGAAGTACTGTATTTGTCACATAAAATTTATGGAATTCTTTTTCGATTAATTCAACAAAAGTAATGTCGTTAATGAAACCCACTGAAGATTGTATAACAGGAGTTTGTAGGCATAGGCTTTAATTGCTTAATGTGAAATAAACGTACATTTTGGTAAATGACCTTAGATTACAAAAGATCAGGTGCTAAATCGTCGCATTCGTGATCGACCGAATTCCATCACTTATGCTGTGTGTTTGTTTTTGTTTCACATTAGTTTTAGTCGATAACTCATTCGATATCGAATATAATGATTTGGGACCAGTACGAATCGCCGCTTTCGCTACCGAATAAAAATAAAACTCAATATCTCTCGGATTAAACGATATCTGCCATATGGCAGGTGGATAGATGTTGAATTTGATTTTTATGTGATAGTTCACTCAATATCAAACGCGATAATTAACTACCATATAGAAAAAACAACTCAATCCATTCAAACATAAATAAATGTCAAGTGATATCAGAAGTACAAATGTGTTGAAATCAAGTTCTTTGTTTTTAATTTTTAGAGTTCAGTGCACATTGTGAAAACGGAACCCTGTTACTGAGACTTCGCTGTCCGTCCGGCCGTGCGTTACAGGTTCCATTCTCCCAAGCGATCAGAGCTATTGAGCTGAAATTTTCATAGAGCATGTGATTGCTCAGCCGCTACAACAAAAAATACTAAAACAAACAAATTTTTTTCAAATTAAAGGGGTCTCTATGCAAGAAACTGTGCAAATTAGCTAAAATTAGCTGTAATTTTTTAAGATGTAGATACTTGAAATTTGGACAGGATACGCAGTTGCCAGGCCCATATAACAACATATACCAAAAAATAAAAAAAGGGTGTAAGTTCGAAGTAAACTTGGATGCTGATGAGCGACGCGCAGTGGGGGATTTTGAAAAAAAAGTGGAAATAATTCTGCAATTTCTAAACGGGTAAACCGATTTCACAACAAATTTTTCATATAAAATGTTTTCTAAAATGTATTTGAGCAACGTTTTATTTTTTATGAATATCGGTGTTAATATACAAATAAATTTTGTTCCATGTATTGAAAATACAAAATACTGCATTCTAAAAGCAAGTACTTGAAATACAAAATGCAGTGTAACAAAAATATCTATTTAAAATTCAATATACTTTCAGTCAAAAAAGTTTTTATTTCTTTTGATCAACTTTTGTGTGATACCACTTTTCAAATGTGGTATCAGACAAACAACCTCTTAATGGCGAATGAATAAAACCGATTAATGGCAAAATCTCAATGATTTCTTATTAGAAAATGATATTTTATTGAAAGATAAATAATGAAATTAAGAAATAAGTGACAATTAAAAAACATTGACTAAATGCTATATATCTATAGTCTATTCCAGTCAACATTTGATTGATATTTTTTTCTCTTCTTGTTTTAGATCAAAATGCCAAACTTTGCTTTTTCCTTGTAATTTCTTTTTCCATTGTTTAACTTCCTGACAACTTGGCGACTTTCTCAATGTGTATGCATTCAGTTGCGCTTACTTTACAAAGGTAAAGTAGGTTTTATTTTGTAAATTATTATTATTTTATAAATTAAATTGCAGCATTGCCATTTTTTGGAAATAAAACAGTAGCAATGTATTGAGTTTTTAGTTGATGTATGAACGGAATCATTTTTAGCGCATATGTTTTAGCATAAATTAGGAATGTATTTGGAAAAATGTATTTTGAGAGCACAAGTATTTGAAATACAAAATATTCTAAATACATTCATATACAAATATACAAATACAAAATACGTATTTGTGTTTTAAATACGTATTTCAAATACTGCCCAGCCCTGACTGTTGCACTGCGCTATCGAAGAAATTTTCGTTCATTAGCAACAACATTTTTAAAGTTAGGCATTGCTTTCTATTACACATGTGAGATTGTGGTTGCTGCCAGCGATTTTACCGAAAAATTTGGAATTTTATATGCATTATTGAATAAAATCGAATAAAGCCAATCGCCTAGTCACATAAATACATACTAGTTTAAATGCGTTCAGGGGAACTCTATGCTTATTTCACCAACTTATTTAAATTCTTATTTATATTTACATGCTGTTTTTTTTCATAAGCAAAACAAAAACAACACTTTAATATGAAATGATATCTAAATAGAGTTGGTAAAATTGGCTCTAAAAATCTTTTATTTATAATTTTTTACAACAAAATTATTACTTTTAGAAAGTACATTGGTTTGGAAATATATACATTTTTCTTCGATAGAAAAGTGGAAAGAATATAAGTATTAAAGTAATATTTGTCATGTGTTTGCTGTAAACAAAGACCAAGTTTTCTCTTTTCCACTTTTCCAGCAAGGGAAAAGCTCAAATGGACACCTTTAATAAAAACTTAAGTTCAAGTTAAAAGAAGATAAATTAAAAATAGGAATCGCTCTATGAAATTATTTTTCATATCAAAAAATTTCTTCAAAAACATAAAAAACAGATACACTTTTCCAAAAATTTTGCAATAAGAATCCATTAGCTTTCAAAACTTTTAGAAGTTTTCTTTTGTTCAAAAATAAATACTGAAAGTTCAGATAAAATGCAAAGAGCTGTGTTCGCAAATAATTAAAAAAATTAGATAACAAACCGTTTGAGGGAGCATTTGGCACAATGGGACTGCTATCACTTTGTGGAGATGTTGCTTGATTTTGTTGATGCAAGGTATCAGTTTCTGCTGATTTTTCAACAGTGTGTAGACTCTCAAACTCATTTTGTAACGAAGGTGGACCAGAATCATCGGAATTACTGCCAACACTGCAGATTGTTTCAGTATCTAACATAGCAGAGTTTTCAAGTGAAGCAAAACCATATGAAACAGGTCCAGAAGATCTACAACAGTGGTTAGAAAGAAGAAAATAGTTTTTATAATAGGAAACTAAGCTATAATGAAGTAGTTTCACCTGGCCACTGGATTAAGCCTAGCACGACTCAATTCCATGCGATCTGAGGCTGTGCTCATTTGTGAGTGTGTGGAACCCATTAACATTTTAGTGCGTTCCATGTAATCTACATGATTTTTAAACAATTCTGTGTAACGTTCGTGTAATTTGTTGTATTCCTGAAAGCAAAAAGCAGACAAATTGATAATTTGTTCACTGTTTTCAACAGAAACTTACTTTTTTCAGCTCTGATTCCCTTTCTTCCAAACGGCTTGCATGCTCTAAGCTATTTTTATGCTTCAACTCTAACATCCGTACAATACTTTCCAATGACTCCAAACGGCTGGCCAGTTCTTTATTTTCCTGCTCGGCCAAGTCCTCGGACTCCAAGAGCTGTAAACATTTCAAATTATACAAACGTTTAAATCTGTGGTTACAAGCTTTAACCGAACAATTAAACTTTGTTTGTGCGATGGCTTTTGTATATACATATATATATGTATATATCTACTACCTTTTGTTCTGCCAGTTTTCTGGCACTTTTTTCGCGTTCATATTGTGTCACTAGCTGCTCATTGTCTTCCCTTAGCAGTTCAACCTCCACATCTTGTTCCTGATTTATGCGATATGAAGCATCCAAGCATTCCAAAACATTGACCAATAAAGGCATTAAGTTCTTTACAACATCTTCATCGTAGCGATTAATCATGCGTTCGAACTCCTGGTAAATGCTGCCAGCCAGTTGTTGCACCTAATAAAAGAAATGAGTTTATTAATTTACATATTTATTCTAAATAGATTTTAAGTCTATTTTAAAATAGATTTCTTCAGTTGTACTTTTCAAAGTTATAACTTCTTTCATTGCTAATTTATTACTTTATGAACTGGCATTAGCGTATCGTTTTTGCTTTTCAGACTTAAGCAAAATATTTTAGGTTTCATTATTGATGTTTCTGCAAATAATGAACACCTTTAAATATTGTTATGAGTCTATAGTAAAATGGTTCTTTATTACTCTCCCCCTCTCTGTGTGGCCGCAAAATGATATAAAAATGTATTAATAATTACATTTAAATTGGTGCTCCTACTTCAAAATTATATTTTGGTAAATAATGACACAATGTTTAGATATTAAATTAAAAATAATTCAACAATTTTATTGGATAAACAACATTGTATTTTTTGTTCCCTCTTGTTTTCGTATTTCAATAATGACCATTAATAACAAATTATTTTCTTTTAATTTTTTTGAGCAAAATAAAGAGAAATCGAGTGTTGCTAACTATAAACTAGTAAGATCGTGACAAGTTTTTGATTCTTTTTCACTCTAAAGCACCAGGATTTGACTTTTTTATGAAACCACGAAATGGATAACCCTGAACAACGGGCGTTGGGGAGCGATTTTTCGAACAAAATGTTCTTCAGCGATGAAGCGCATTTCTCACTCGGTTGGTATGTTAATAAACAAAATTGTCGTATTTCGGGTTCTGAGAATCCTCAAGTAATGGAAGAGCAGCCATTACATCCAGAAAAGGGGCCTGTGTGGTGCGCTCTATTGTCCGAAGGGGTGATTGGACCTTACTTCTTCGAAAACGACAATAAAACGACTGTCACCGTCAATTCGGAGCGTTATGGTCATATGATAATTCGACTTTTTTTTTTGCCTGCTATTGAAGAATAAGACTTGGATAATATGTGGTTTCACCAAGACGGTGCCACATGCCACACAACTCGAGCGAATATGGCTTTATGGCAAGGGGCATTTCCTAGCCGCATAATTTTTCGTCGTTGCGATATCAACTGGCCACCAAGATCATGCGATTTGTCAGCATTAGACTTTTTTTGTGGGGCTACGCGAATGACCGTGTTTATGCAGATACACTTTTAATTCTTCAGCACTTAATAACCAACATTCGTTAAGTGGCTGAGATACCGCCTAATATGTGTCAAAAGTGCTCGAAAGTTACCTAAAAAAAAACTCAATGTTTGCAACACTTCGCATGGTTGTCATTTAAATGATGTAGGGTTTCACTCATATTGTCAACGTTCAAACTTTATAATAAAAAAAATATCATGAAGAAAAATATTTTCTATGTGTTTTATTTTCGTTTACTTTTGAAACCGCAAAATGGATAACCCGTTATATACCCTTATAAAAACGAGAAATTAATCACTTCCCTAACAAAGGAATGCACTTGCTTTGAGCACAACACACCCAAGTGTTTTCATTATTATAGCAAGTGATTTTGATTTAGAGCTTTCGAAATTAGTTTGATATGCATGCGAACGCCAGTAAAGCTGCTGCTTTCAAGTGTCATCTTGAAAATACTTTTGCTCCTTTCTCTTTCTGCACAAATCAAGAAAATGTCAATGTGAACAACTTCCAACAACTGGATATTGCATGCCAAATGAGTATGCCAATCAAGCCATTTAGATATCGAGAAATTAAAAATAAAATCAGTAAGCTTAATCCTAAAAAGTCTCCAGGATACGACAACATAGATGCCAAAACGCTTAAAAATGTACCTAAGAAAGCTATACTTTATTTAATGGTTTTGTTTAATGCGATAGTAAGACTATCACATTTCCCAATTCAATGGAAACATGCGAAAATAATTATGATTCAAAAACCTAATAAGCCCGAAAGCTCCCTCGAGTCATACAGACCCATCAGCTTGCTTCCTGTTTTGTCGAAACTGTTTGAATGACTATTTCAAAAAAGATTATTGCCAGCATTAGAAACTCTACGGATCAATTCGGTTTTCGAAACAAACATGGTACTCCTGAGCAATGCCATAGAGTAGTTAAGTCAATAAGAGACTCTCATGAAAATAAGCAATATCATCATCATTCATCAGTCTTTCTAGATGTAAAACAAGCGTTCGACAAAGTGTGGCATAATGGCCTTCTGTTTAAGATAAAAAATTTACTTCAAGCTCCACTTTACCTCCTGCTTAAATCATATCTAACAGATCGCACTTTTTACGTCAGCATCAATGAGTCAGAAGTTGGCACAATCAAAGCTGGCACAATCCACAGGGAAGCGTTTTAGGTCCAACTCTGTACACCCTATTCACTTAAGACATGCCTCCAAAAAATGATATACATAATTGTTGCGTAGGTTGCTACGCAGATGATACTGCCTTATTAGCATCCAATGAATCTGCATCTATAGCATCTACCATTATGCAATCGCAACTTGACTTAATAAGTACTTGGTTTAACAAATGGAATATTAAAGTTACGTTACATTTACTGTGAAAAAAGGAGACTGCCCACCTGTGTATTTGAACGGAGTCCAAATACCTAAAGCTAATGAAGTTAAGTATTTAGGTCTAAACATTGATCGACGTTTAAATTGGAAAACTCATTTAAAGCTAAAACGAAAACAACTTAATTTGAAGACAAGTAAAATGTACTGGCTTTTGGGACCAAGATCAGAATTAACCATAAGCAATAAATTACTGTTATATAAAACAGTGCTAAAACCAGTATGGACTTATGATATTCAATTATGGGGAACAGCTTCTTACTCCAACATTGACATCATTCAAAGGTATCAGTCCAAAAACTCTCAGACTTATACTAGGAGCCCCATGGTATATCAGGAACTCAACAATTCATAATGATCTCCATGTTTCACGTATCAGGGATGAAATTAAAAAGTATAGCACCAATTATCTTAAAAGGCTTAGCGACCACGAAAACATACTTGCCATAACTCTTTTAGATGATAGTGATGAAGTAAGACGTTTAAAAAGACTGCACATTTTAGACCTGTCCTTTAGTTCTTAAGGCGCATAACTTTTAATATACATACATACATATGTGTGTAAATATATGAATAACCCTACAGTAAGCATTTTCAAAACTGCAAGAACTTTATTTTGTTGAATTCAATGGAATTTAACGCTACTGTTACATAATTTTTAGTGTAGCTAGTAAATCTGCTTATTATTTTTTTCTTATAAATAGTTTGCAAATAAAAACAAGAGTGCTATATTCGGCTGGGCCGAATCTTAGATACCCTTCACAATGATATATGTACCATTCTGATTTAATTTTGGTGCCAAAAGCTGTTTTATTTGGCTTATAGAGCCGATTTCTTGAAAAATCGGGAGACGCTATATCTCGGGTATATATGGGCCGATTTCAAATGGGCCGATTTCAAAACTTCTTCGATTTTTGGGATCTAATGGGCATTAAAAATAATATGGCTAACTTTTTTGGAAAACATTTTTTTTTCAAAAATCTGACCAAAAAAATGGCAAAAAAAACCCCTCAAAACCCAGTTTTTTTTGGATATATCTCGGCTATCCATGGACCGATCTTGCTGAGCCACTACCGGGATTTAACACATTTTAGCGAAAGAATGAGGGTTCCATCTCAAACCGTTTTCTCACAAACGGTATTTTAACGACTACAGACGGACAGACGGACGTCGCTTAATCGTAATCTCTATTGATTCTGATCCACGATATACATATATACTTTATGGGGTCTTAGATGGTTATTTTAATGCGTTACACACGAAATCACACTTATATATACCCATACACATTTTTGTGAAGGGTATAAAAAAGAAAAAAATATATATATACATGTGTAAAAGTTATAAAGTCTGACACGGGAATCAATATAGATCAAAAGTTTTATTTAGACTATTAAAATCGATGGAAGTTCATCGGAATGAAAGCATTTAGTTTTATGATCCATTTTGAAGTGCCTGTATGTATGTATGTAGGAAAGCAAATGTAAAACATGTTTAAGCATCAATTTAACTTTACAATCGGACTATGTGATCTCCAATTGTTAATTATTTTATGGGGCTTTAGTTCAATTTTACTTCCTCAAAATTGAGGAATGCATTTTTTTTTTTTTTTTGATAAAACTCTAAAGTAATTAACAGCGGTAAAACATTTTTATTACACCAGCATGTCGCAATCAAATAAATCAATAAAAATGTATATACATTTATATTAAATTACTTTTTAGGCTCAAGTTCAACCCTTGGGTTTTCACTACTTTTTAATCAATATCAATTAAGTAAAGATAAGTAAAAATTTATTTGCTAGGTGGACAACCGGCTGTTTCTGGGTAGCAAACACCCTTCATCAGCACCCTATGAACTTTGGACGTGTCAAATTTCACAATTTTGGCACAGCCGCTTTTAACCACTCGGCAACCAAAGCTCACGCAATTCTACTTTCTGTTTGTATACTTAACTAACATTAACCAAAGCAATGATATTTTTGCAGTCTTGGACGATATTTGTCGTCTCAGAAGACTGTTGCTCTCTGTTTATATGAAAGCTTTTTAATACATGTTCTGTTATGCATCGTTGAGATCTAGATGCTCTTTTATTGATACAATTTGAACATGTTCGCCATGCCCTGCGTTATTAACATTTTTGCTGTAAATTTTAATTTTTGTTATTGAACTTCTGTGTTGTAATACATTTATATTAAATTACTTTTTAGGCTCAAGTTCAACCCTTGGGTTTTCACTACTTTTTAATCAATATCAATTAAGTAAAGATAAGTAAAAATTTATTTGCTAGGTGGACAACCGGCTGTTTCTGGGTAGCAAACACCCTTCATCAGCACCCTATGAACTTTGGACGTGTCAAATTTCACAATTTTGGCACAGCCGCTTTTAACCACTCGGCAACCAAAGCTCACGCAATTCTACTTTCTGTTTGTATACTTAACTAACATTAACCAAAGCAATGATATTTTTGCAGTCTTGGACGATATTTGTCGTCTCAGAAGACTGTTGCTCTCTGTTTATATGAAAGCTTTTTAATACATGTTCTGTTATGCATCATTGAGATCTAGATGCTCTTTTATTGATACAATTTGAACATGTTCGCCATGCCCTGCGTTATTAACATTTTTGCTGTAAATTTTAATTTTTGTTATTGAACTTCTGTGTTGTAATACATTTATATTAAATTACTTTTTAGGCTCAAGTTCAACCCTTGGGTTTTCACTACTTTTTAATCAATATCAATTAAGTAAAGATAAGTAAAAATTTATTTGCTAGGTGGACAACCGGCTGTTTCTGGGTAGCAAACACCCTTCATCAGCACCCTATGAACTTTGGACGTGTCAAATTTCACAATTTTGGCACAGCCGCTTTTAACCACTCGGCAACCAAAGCTCACGCAATTCTACTTTCTGTTTGTATACTTAACTAACATTAACCAAAGCAATGATATTTTTGCAGTCTTGGACGATATTTGCCGAGTGGTTAAAAGCGGCTGTGCCAAAATTGTGAAATTTGACACGTCCAAAGTTCATAGGGTGCTAATGAAGGGTGTTTGCTACCCAGAAACAGCCGGTTGTCCACCTAGCAAATAAATTTTTACTTATCTTTACTTAATTGATATTGATTAAAAAGTAGTGAAAACCCAAGGGTTGAACTTGAGCCTAAAAAGTAATTTAATATAAATGTATTACAACACAGAAGTTCAATAACAAAAATTAAAATTTACAGCAAAAATGTTAATAACGCAGGGCATGGCGAACATGTTCAAATTGTATCAATAAAAGAGCATCTAGATCTCAATGATGCATAACAGAACATGTATTAAAAAGCTTTCATATAAACAGAGAGCAACAGTCTTCTGAGACGACAAATATCGTCCAAGACTGCAAAAATATCATTGCTTTGGTTAATGTTAGTTAAGTATACAAACAGAAAGTAGAATTGCGTGAGCTTTGGTTGCCGAGTGGTTAAAAGCGGCTGTGCCAAAATTGTGAAATTTGACACGTCCAAAGTTCATAGGGTGCTGATGAAGGGTGTTTGCTACCCAGAAACAGCCGGTTGTCCACCTAGCAAATAAATTTTTACTTATCTTTACTTAATTGATATTGATTAAAAAGTAGTGAAAACCCAAGGGTTGAACTTGAGCCTAAAAAGTAATTTAATATAAATGTATTACAACACAGAAGTTCAATAACAAAAATTAAAATTTACAGCAAAAATGTTAATAACGCAGGGCATGGCGAACATGTTCAAATTGTATCAATAAAAGAGCATCTAGATCTCAATGATGCATAACAGAACATGTATTAAAAAGCTTTCATATAAACAGAGAGCAACAGTCTTCTGAGACGACAAATATCGTCCAAGACTGCAAAAATATCATTGCTTTGGTTAATGTTAGTTAAGTATACAAACAGAAAGTAGAATTGCGTGAGCTTTGGTTGCCGAGTGGTTAAAAGCGGCTGTGCCAAAATTGTGAAATTTGACACGTCCAAAGTTCATAGGGTGCTGATGAAGGGTGTTTGCTACCCAGAAACAGCCGGTTGTCCACCTAGCAAATAAATTTTTACTTATCTTTACTTAATTGATATTGATTAAAAAAGTAGTGAAAACCCAAGGGTTGAACTTGAGCCTAAAAAGTAATTTAATATAAATGTATTACAACACAGAAGTTCAATAACAAAAATTAAAATTTACAGCAAAAATGTTAATAACGCAGGGCATGGCGAACATGTTCAAATTGTATCAATAAAAGAGCATCTAGATCTCAATGATGCATAACAGAACATGTATTAAAAAGCTTTCATATAAACAGAGAGCAACAGTCTTCTGAGACGACAAATATCGTCCAAGACTGCAAAAATATCATTGCTTTGGTTAATGTTAGTTAAGTATACAAACAGAAAGTAGAATTGCGTGAGCTTTGGTTGCCGAGTGGTTAAAAGCGGCTGTGCCAAAATTGTGAAATTTGACACGTCCAAAGTTCATAGGGTGCTGATGAAGGGTGTTTGCTACCCAGAAACAGCCGGTTGTCCACCTAGCAAATAAATTTTTACTTATCTTTACTTAATTGATATTGATTAAAAAGTAGTGAAAACCCAAGGGTTGAACTTGAGCCTAAAAAGTAATTTAATATAAATGTATTACAACACAGAAGTTCAATAACAAAAATTAAAATTTACAGCAAAAATGTTAATAACGCAGGGCATGGCGAACATGTTCAAATTGTATCAATAAAAGAGCATCTAGATCTCAATGATGCATAACAGAACATGTATTAAAAAGCTTTCATATAAACAGAGAGCAACAGTCTTCTGAGACGACAAATATCGTCCAAGACTGCAAAAATATCATTGCTTTGGTTAATGTTAGTTAAGTATACAAACAGAAAGTAGAATTGCGTGAGCTTTGGTTGCCGAGTGGTTAAAAGCGGCTGTGCCAAAATTGTGAAATTTGACACGTCCAAAGTTCATAGGGTGCTGATGAAGGGTGTTTGCTACCCAGAAACAGCCGGTTGTCCACCTAGCAAATAAATTTTTACTTATCTTTACTTAATTGATATTGATTAAAAAGTAGTGAAAACCCAAGGGTTGAACTTGAGCCTAAAAAGTAATTTAATATAAATGTATTACAACACAGAAGTTCAATAACAAAAATTAAAATTTACAGCAAAAATGTTAATAACGCAGGGCATGGCGAACATGTTCAAATTGTATCAATAAAAGAGCATCTAGATCTCAATGATGCATAACAGAACATGTATTAAAAAGCTTTCATATAAACAGAGAGCAACAGTCTTCTGAGACGACAAATATCGTCCAAGACTGCAAAAATATCATTGCTTTGGTTAATGTTAGTTAAGTATACAAACAGAAAGTAGAATTGCGTGAGCTTTGGTTGCCGAGTGGTTAAAAGCGGCTGTGCCAAAATTGTGAAATTTGACACGTCCAAAGTTCATAGGGTGCTGATGAAGGGTGTTTGCTACCCAGAAACAGCCGGTTGTCCACCTAGCAAATAAATTTTTACTTATCTTTACTTAATTGATATTGATTAAAAAGTAGTGAAAACCCAAGGGTTGAACTTGAGCCTAAAAAGTAATTTAATATAAATGTATTACAACACAGAAGTTCAATAACAAAAATTAAAATTTACAGCAAAAATGTATATAATTACTAATTCGTAGGTAAGACATTCGGAATAATTTATGCGACAGGATATTTTGCTAATATAATAAAACAATTACGGTATTCAAAGGGTCGTCCTAAAGTCAGAAGTCTTAAAATAATAGCACGAAAATATATGACTGCTGTGAGCAACCTGTCATAAAGTAGTGTGCTATATCAAATATGAATCAGCTATATCAAATATGAATATAAAGAAAAGGAAAGCAATTTAAATATTTTTGTCAAAATGCAAAAATAAGTGAAGAAACTAAAATAATAGCCAGTTTGTGCGATAATTATCTATTAGATGTTTTGATAGCTGATTCAAGAACATTTTAAATGAAATATACTCATATTTACGAACAAATATACATTTTAATGCATTTATTTCTTAGGTGACGCTGTGATACTGTTAACTTATGACGAATCACTAAACACAGTCGATGAAGTCCTATTAATGTATGACTATTTTGTTTGCAGCACAACAACAACTTTTTTAAACTATCATAAAATGTTAGTACTTTCTGACATTATGACACAATATGAGACGGTTTGAATACCGTAAATGTTTCAAAATAAGTTCTTTTGATGCCTAATAAACCGAAGTTCTTGATTAAATTAAACTTTCAAATTGCGACTGATCTCAGACTCAAATCTATCCAATTTTTTGTGTGTGTTCAAACTTGGCTGCATTCGCATCTTCTGCAGGTTTCTCGAGCAACAGGATGAGCACTTTCCATATCCGTTACAATCGTTCGTTATTGGTAATCCAGTATCAACAGTGTTTGGTAGTTATTTTGAATTACCCTGTCGTGCTAATTGATATAGACAACTTTATTTTAAGCAGAAGTAAATTTATAGTTACAAAAACATGATTGCTAAGATTCGCTCCAATATAGTTTTTATGAATGATGCCATAATATGAAATATCACTCAGAAAAGAGAACGATACCAGTTTATTTTTGTTTTCTTTTCCCAATGGCAGTTCAACTAAGGAAAATAAACCAGATATGATTGATTGACTCATAATAAAACATTATGCGACACTGTTTGCATATAAACTAGCTACGAATTTTAGTATCATGTAACTTCAGTCTTATAATCAAGTGTTTTAATATTTCATCCTTTCATTATGCTACACATTTAAGTAAAGATGTCTAGTAGTGCCGTACTACTGCCCATAGCAAAAGATTTAACAGACATCGATAATTCTCGAATGGTTTAAACAATCTCTAACGCTTACACTCAGTACTAACAATGAACATTGAAGATTCTCGTCCTATAAATTTCTCGAAGTTTCTATCAGCCGCTTGGTGCAGTATAAATACTCCAATAGACGTGAGTTTAAACTGTGTTATCGTTAACAGGGAGTGTAACGAACAGATGTGTTTGAGTAAAAACAGTGTGAAATAGTGAACAAAGCTTTTGAATCGTTCAGGCTTAAAAATAATCGCCATGTGTGTTTGTTTAGCATTTGCAATTAACGAATCCCCAAATTGTTTTTATAAAAGGGTTAAGACTTAACAATATCTATGAGAAACGAAAAATATATAAAAGCTACCTATTGCATTAAATGCTGTCTTATTAAAGATCTATCAATAAAAGGATACAAGGAAAAAGAAGATTTCTACTACGCTTATACGTAGCCAGCCTATTCACAAATAAAAACTATTCGCAAATAAATAACTCACTGTTTATGCGTCAATGCGAATGCAGAAAATTTGTATTTTTTAGTGAAGCCAGATGGTAAAAATGTAACTAATTGGTAACACTGTTAAGCACAACATATGTTCTGAAAAAGACGTGATTACTAAAATAATAATGGAGAAACAAAAAATTATGATGTTTCTTACAATTCAATTAATGCAGAAAAGCCACGAAATATTGCAAGAACGGTTCAACAAAAGGCATGCAACTTTTTTAATCGCTAGTGAAAGAAGAAGTCGCAGACTTGCTGTCGTGCAATTTTTAGTAAATTATTTTCTTTCTGTCATATGATTGTACGTGTGTCACATCGAAGAAAACTTTAAAACCGATAAAAAAAAGTGGCGCCTTTTTGTGTTTTATTTGCGAATAGGTTTTTAATTAGTACTTGTTTTCGTGACTTAGCTATTCACAAATAAAAATTTTATTTACTGTTTATACGTCAAATTTTTCTATTCACAATAATTTTATTCGCGAATAAGCAGTACGTATAAACGTAGTATTCTTTACTTTATAGGGGATGGGTGATTTAAATGTTGAAACTTTAAAATGCATTAAACGAAAACTGGGTTGAAATTAATTTTTTGGTGGTGAAGCGCAATTGTTCCGGATGGAGTATTATTTCATTCATATGTGTGGAGCAGCTGGTCTCACAGTATCCCATTCGATCGGATAAATTTTCGAGCGTATCTCGATAATGGCATCACGAATATTGGACCTTCACAATACTGTTCAAATCAATATCACTAAGAGCGGGCTCGAAACTCGGCTATCACGGTACGGTAGATATCTCCATTCTCCTAATTTTCAAATAAATATGGACCAATAAAGTCTCCGTTCCACAAGTCGCACCAAACAGTCACCCGTAATGGGTACATTGGCTTCTGTAAGACCATGTTCGAGTTTTGTGAGCCTCAAATACGGCAAACTTACTTATTCACGTACCCACCAAGATGAAAATTAACTTAATTGCAAAGGATGCCTTTTTAGTGAATTTCCAATAAATTCCAACGTTGCTTTATTGCAAAACGATTTATTTCGTCCAGTGGATATAATATACTGAATTTTTTGACAGAATAGAATGACAAATATTACGAGGTTCAAAATAACCAGTGGTTCAAAGTCATAGTGATAGATGGCTATCATATATGTACATCTTTCTTCCAAATTCTATAAATTCCCGTTTTATAAAAATAACAAAGAATACGTTAATGTATTAGCTATTAAAATATAACCTTATGCAACAAGAATATTGTTACAAATTTCAGATTTTAAAGGCATTTGTAGTTAATCAGTTACTTTAGTTAATCAAATAGGATTGGTTGATTAGTACTGCCGCATGCGACGTCTGTTAGCACCTAATGTAAACTAAATAATAAGCGCTGCCAAGTTGTGTATCGATTGGTTTCGAAGATTCACGACTTGTCTCAAGCTCAAGGGAAAAACAACGAAGGTTCTTGTCTGAAAACTTTTTAGACTAGTTTCTCTTTATGGTCAGCATAAATACTGCAGCGCAAAAGTCGATAGTACTGGCATAAGGTGTAGATGGTTCTCGACTGGAACCTAAGGCTAGGTATAGACGATTGTAAGATCTTACAATATTGTCAGAAAATGTATAGAATATTTTTAACCAATCGTGAAAACTTACAATTTCTTCCTGACAATATTGTAGGCAAAAGAATTGACAGGCCACCTTCCTACCTGACTGACCTTAATTGTCAGTTAACTGTCAATCGTCTGAACACTTTGGCATCATCATTGCTAGTACATTGTCAGGCATTGGCATATTGTAAGATGCATAAATTCTCAACACCTTACAATGGCGTCATTGTCAGAGTAATATATTAAAGAAAAATGTGAATATTAAAGAAAAATGAGTGTGTACGAAAGGGAGAGAAAAAACAAGAGAATAGTAAAAATGTGAGTACGAGAGGTAAAAAGGTGCAGAAAAGAGAATAAAAAAAAATGAAAAACCTGGTTATTGAGCGAGAAGAATAAAGAATGAATAATGGCATGTGTGAGTATGTATTTTGATAATGACAATTGGCTGACAATTTTGATACGTAGAAAATCTTATATCCGTGTAAGCTGACAATTTTCGTTGGTAGCTAAATTTATTGTCAGGCAACTGTCTGGCAATGAAATTGTAAGATTTTCTTGCAATTGTCTGAACTGATCATTTTCTTAATGCTGACAATTTTGTATTTCAGTAGATTGCCAGCACGTTGTTAGGTCTTACAATATTGTAAGATCTGACAACCGTCTATACGAAGTTTAAGTTCTAATATACATAATGGTACTAATATTGTTTTAACTGTGCTACCGTCCACAACAAGCTTACAGGGTCAATCTGGTTTTTACAGCAGTTGTATAGCAGTGTTAAAAGTGTTCAAAATCCAGTGATTTTGTGCCACAATCGATTTATTGAAAGACACGTTTGGTGACCGCCTAATTTCACGTTTTGGACCTGTGAATTGGCCTCCAAGATTTTGTGATTTAACATCGTTAGACTACTTTCTGTGGGGCTATGTAAAGTCATTGGTCTATGCGGATAAGCCACAAACGCATGACCATTTCGAAGACAACATTCGCCGTGTTATTGCCGATATAGGGCAACAATTGTTGGAAAAAGTCATCAAAAATTGGACGTCCAGATTGGCGGTCATATGCCAGAAATCATACTTAAAATGTAATGCCACAAGGTTATCTTTCCGATAAATAAAATTCATATCAATTGAATAATCCATCGTTGCTTTATTGCAACTTAAAGTTCTATACATCGAAAAAAACACCTTTTATATGAAAAAATCAGTTGTGATGCCAAGCAAGGAAACATAAGGTGTGTATTGTGGCAAGTGAGAGTGCTACAACGAGTGGACTTTCTGGCTTGGAAGAAATGGCGTTGGGGATATTGGATGCTGAAGCAGTGAGTGGAGTAAACACCTTAATCACAATTGACTTTGAAATATGTATATTGTCCGGAATATCAAATGGATTACTTTTATCTCGCAAATTCCGCAAAACGCCTGGCATTCGACCATATTCTTCTTGTTCCGATTCTTTTTCTACCTAACAGTTTGTTTCTTCCATTGGCTAGTATTTTTACTGTCCTCTGTTATTGTGTATATTAGTCGAAAATTTGCCGACATTGTGCCATTGATTTTTTCTATAGCTTTTGTCATTAAGAGAAAAAAGTTCCATTATGATACGAGGACGATTCGAGGCGTCCGATTTAATTTTTTTTTTTACTTTTGTATGGGAGTCTCCTAAGTTGTCGTGGTACTAGGTCGGTGTGATCAAAAAAAAATATTGGGGGAAAAATTATTATGGGTTGTTGAGACATTTCACTCATCTACTTGCACCCTGACGCACGTGAGTCAATATGATAGGGGGGAAAATGTAATTTTCGAAGCGCCCAAATACGGGTGTTACCAAAGCTCACAAGATTTACATACTTATGTACTCAACTAACATTAGCCAAAGCAGATATCTTTTATTTTATTATCTCTAGTGGATGATTATTTGTCATCTCGGAAGACTGTTTGTTGCTTCTTACAACTTTTAATATTTTATGTTCTCGTTTGCGCAATGCGAGCACTTACGCGTTGCCTGACGACATTTGTTATCATTTACTTATATTTCAATTATGTATATTGAATTGCGATGTAACACATTTTATTTGTATATTTCGTAATTGACTGCAGCTCAAAAACCTGAGTATTTAAGTTGTTTTAATATAACGAGCATCTAGAACTCACATTGTGCACACGTGAGCACAAAACAAAGAAAGTTGTAATAGGCAACAAACAGAATTTTGAGATGACAAAAAATTATCCAAAATAGATAATAAATTAAGAGATCACCGCGTTAGTTAGTGTTAAGAATATAAATGGAAAGTAAAATTATGTGAGCCGAGCGGTTTAAGCGGCGGTGGTGATGAAGGGTGTTGCTTTCGAGAAGTTTTACCTTTCTGCCAGGCCCACGCAGTCACTCGACATCACTTGCTCGCATGTTTACATGCAAATCAATAATAAAATTTAAAACTTTGTTGTTGTTTCCTCTGTTTTTGTATAAGCGAACGATATCGTGCGACATCGCGGGCCTGGCACTTAATTGATATTAATAATAAAAATAGAAATCACCTAGAGGTTGAACTTGCGCCAATTAAGAACTATACAAAAAAATTCACACACAATTTCATAAAAATATATCATTCAAGACATCCTGGCTCATATTGCAAATCGTGTAGTACTTTTACTATGGATTAGTTCAGTTTTGTTTCGTTTGTATATTTTTCACAAACTTCATTCAAGACATGGAGATTTTACATACATAAATATGAAGCTTTGTTAGTATACTAATAATAATTTCAGTAGTTTTACTTTTTCAATTCGAATAATCTTTTAGTTGAACTCATCTCTGTAATGTTAGTATATCATCGGATAGATGAGTTTTTAACATCACATTCAATCGAAGTTGTCGTTTAGCTGATGTTAGTTTGTCAGAGTATTGATAATACTTTGTCATTGCATTTATTTCAATTAGTCATGTCTCTGAAGGTACAGTTTCACCATTTTGACGTATGAGTAATCATGGCTTCGGTGTCAGAATGGCATGGCATTGATGTAACAATTGTTATATTTATCGCTAATAACAATTAGAGCACCTTATGTAAAATTTGACATCACCGTGATGAAAAGTGTCATGGGGTCAAAAACGATGTTTTTTGTCATCGTATACATGTTAAAATACATCATAGCTATAATGGTTTTTCTATGAGTGTAGAATATTATAGAATATGTAATAGGATTTTGCTTCAAGTCGATTTAGGCTCTTGTCGCTTGCGAGCGAAGATATTTATGTACATATATATCTCTTCAATTAAAATGTCTATCTAGCGCGTTCAAAGAGTATCAGATGTTTGCTTTTGCTATTAAAATAAATTCATTAAAAAGACATGTTCATGGTGTTCAGCTTTTATTACAAATAATAACAGACATTTCAATACGAAAAGCTTGACCTTGGTCTTAAAACTCGTTTACATACCTCCAAACGTACATACATACATTTTTTGTCGCACTCATAAATATTCGTTTCAATTCCTGCTTATTACCCATGTAACGGGTTATTTATTTCGTGGTTTCAAAAGTATAGGACTGGAATTCGATATTTGTCGAACTAATTTTTTTCTTCTCAGTTGAAAGTTTGACATTGACGAAAATGGATCGCTTAACTATCACACAACGCATAAAAATTATCAAAACATACTACAAAAATAGTGCTTCTGCCACAGCCACATATCGGCGATTTTGCGAACAAAATTTTCTTCAGCGATGAAGCGCATTTCTCACTCGGTTGGTATGTTAATAAACAAAATTGTCGTATTTCGGGTTCTTAGAATTCTCAAATAATTGAAGAGAGGCCATTACATCCAGAAAAGGTCACTGTGTGGTGCGCTCATTGGTCCGAAGGTATGATTCGACCTTACTTCTTCAAAAACGACGATAGAACGACTATCGCCGTGAATTTGGAGCGTTATGGTCATATGATAACCGACATTTTTTTACCTGCTATTGAAGAATACGACTTGGAGAATATGTGGTTTCACCAAGACGGTGCCACATGCCACACAACTCGAGCGAATATGGCTTTATGGCAAGGGGCATTTCCTAGCCGCATAATTTCTCGTCGTGGCGATATTAACTGGCCGCCAAGATCTTGCGATTTGTCAGCATTAGACTTTTTTGTAGGGCTACGCGAAAGACCGTGTTTATGCAGATAAACCTTTAACTCTTGAGCACTTAAAAACCAAAATTCGTCAAGTTATGACTGAGATACCGCCCAATAGGATTTCACACATAATGTCAATGTTCAAACTTTATAATAAAAAAGAAATATCATGGAAAAAATATTTTATGTGTTTTATTTACATTTACTTTTGCAACCGGAAACTGGATAACCCGTTATATTTCTGCTTAATACATATGAATTCGTATTTTAAAATTGCAAACAGCGTTTTATTTATTTTTTTTTTTTTCAAAAAATGGAAAACAAATTGGATATTAGCAGTTTTTGTATTTTTCTTTTTTTAATTTTTAGGAGACATTATTAATTTTGTATGAAGAAGAATTTGTGTGATATATGTATGTGCCTGAAACTACTAGCATCAACGTAATGTTGGCGGCATATTGAGGGCAGAAAAAGACATAAAACGATTTAATAAAGTCCATTTTTAAACCTGAAATAATACATTTCAATTGGCGTTTATAGCAAATAAATAATTAAGTTCGTTTTTCATTGTGCTTACAATTCAAATCTTGCATTCACAAGAAGCTTTTAAGCCAAAACAAAATTATATCTCATGCTTAGTCAGAAAAATTTAGTTAATAAAATATACCCAGCAAAAAAGTGGAGAAAAAGAAGTACAGTACTTATCACAACTACTTTCACAAGCCCCTTCCAGTTCTCAGGAAAAAGTACTGTATTTTTGACAATCTTTAACTAAAACAAATCACTTTAGGGATTCTAGGACTACGAGTATACTTTTTTCAGCAAGGAAGCAAAACTAATTATATTTCCCTATAAGGATGCGAATAAGATCCCAGCGGGAAAAGGTAGTCGATACGAATCGAGAAGACAATACATAGGTTGTATACAATTTTATTTCCGAATTTGATATCCATATTTCTCGAAAATATTTGAGCGCCTAATTCATAGACAGATATACAGGGTGGCGCAAAATAACCTTCCGATGTTTTTTGGCTGTAATTAAAAAAAAAAAAAAATTAAAAACTGATTCTTCTTGTGGATTTTTTTTATTTGGTCTTTAAATTTTTTTAAATCAAATCGAGAGAATATGATGTCATATAAATAGCCGCCGCCACAGTTGATTGTCATTTGAGCCCCTTTTATAGCATTTTCCATCACATTGGCCAAAACTTCCGGCGATAGGTCCTCACATTCTTGACGGATATTGTCTTTAAGAGCTGCAAGAGTCTGAGGCTTGTTGACATAAACCCGCGACTTCAAAAAGCCCCACAAAAAGAAGTCTGCAGCGGTCAAATCAGGCGATCTTGCTGGCCGGTGCAAATCGCCAAAACGGGAGATTAGGCGTCCGGGAAATGCATCCTTCAGCATATCGGTTGTGGCACGTGCAGTGTGTGCCGTAGCACCGTCCTGTTGGAACCACATGTTTTCCAATACCAATTCACCAAGTTGTGGCAAAAAGAACTCGTTGATCATTGCTCTGTAGCGCTCACCATTCACAGTAACCGTTTGGCCCGCGACATCTTCGAAGAAAAAAGGTCCGATGACTCCTCCAGCGAAAACGGCACACCATACAGTGACTTTGAGCGGGTGTAATGGCTCTTCGTGGCTTACACGCGGATTTTCAGTGCCCCAGAAGCGTAAATTTTGCTTATTTACGTACCCGCTAAGATGGAAATGGGCCTCATCCCTCATCCAAAGTCACCGACCGATTATTGGTCAAATAAATAGTCACCAATATTCCGCGTTCTGGAGCAGTGTAGCGTAACATTGTTTATTAACGTGTATTTCGCATGTGTTTACTACACAAATGTCAAAACAGAACTGACATTAGGGGCCATGCGCAAAATTTATAGCATTTTCTGATAGGAGGATTACTTTTGCGCCACCTTGTATAAATATGTAAATGAAAAAAATCTATTGACTGATCGTCAATCTGATTTCAGACTACAACGTATTTATATTACAGTTACATCTAATGTGGTGGAGGATATACGGCGAAACTTGGACGGTTACAAAATAACCTTTTTGATTCTACTGGATCACTGTAAGGCCTTTGATGCTGTTCAACATTCTATTCGTTGCCTCAAACTCTCAAGATTTATCAATTTTTCACTCTTTGGTGCAAAACTAGTGCATATTTACCTCTCTGAGAGATCGCAAGCAGTATCCCAAAATGGGAACATATTTCAGCCATTGAAAGTTAAACATGGTGTACCACAGGGTTCAATCCTAGGACCACTTTTATACTCTTTATACGCTAACGATCAACCACAAGATATGCGTTATTCAAAAATTCAAATGTATGCTGATGACGTTCAATTATACCTCCGCTATACAAAGGAGTCATACCTTACAAGTACGAGGACTGATCAAAAAATAACCATTATTTTAAATTTTTTCAAAAATTATTTATTTATTCATCAATAACTATCTTGTCCCCTTCAAAGTAATCTCAGTCAGATATACATAATACACTTATGTCAGCGTTTTTTCCAACCCTCGAAACACTTCTTAATCGCGCTTTTTGGTATCGCCAACATCTCCTGTTTCGATTTTTCTTTTATCTCCTCAATCGTAGCAAACCGCTTTCGTTTCATCGGTGTCTTCAGTTTTTTGAAGAGGAAAAAGTCAGTAGGGGCCAAGTCCGAGGAATACGGTGGTTGAGGCATGATAACGGTTTTGTTTTTGGCCCAAAACTCATGCACAAGCATCGATGTGTGAGCTGGTACGTTATCATGGTACAAAATTCATGATTGTTTTTCCACAATTCTGTGCGTTTCTGATAAATTGCTTCGCGCAAATGGTGCGTATTATTCGTTATTGGCCGTACGACCTTGTGGCAAGAACTAATGATGCACCACGACATTGCAGTCGATGAAAACAGTGAGCAAAACCTTCACATTTGACCGAACTTGAGCTGCTTTTTTCGTTCTTAGCTCTTCTGGACGTTTCCATTAGGATGATTGGGCTTTGGTTTCAATGTCATAACCATACACCCATGATTCGTCACCAGTTATGACCTTTTTGAGGAAATCTAGATGGTAGTTGACGACGTTCAACAGCTCCTGAGCGACGTTGTTTTTGGTCAAAATTTAGCACTTTTGGAACAATCCTCGCTACCGCACGTTTCATGCCTAAAACATCTATAAAATTGCTTGGCATGAACGGGACGATATGATGATATCATCAGCAACCTCTCGACGATTATCCAAAATCATTTTCTTCGCTGCTTCAATGTTTTCATCGGTTGTTGACGTGCTCGGGCGACCAGAACGAGTATCGTCATTGACACCTTCTCGGCCTTCCTTAAATAGGTTATACCGCAATTGAACTTGTTTGTGCTCATAGTAGGTTCGCCAAACGGCACAGTCAATATTTCAAATGTTCTTGTGCATTTAAGTTAATTTTTTACACAAAACTTAATACTCAAAAATTAACTTAATTATTTATTCGCTATAAGAGTCAAATGAAATTTATTACTTTCTGTCTTTTTTCAGCCGTCTATATGCCGCCGGCATTTTGTTGTTGCTAAACAACTCATCAGTAGACTCGAAAAATCTAAAAAGAATGTTTGAAGCCCAACTACTTATTCCAAAATTCTCATGAACACAATGAGAATCAGAAATGCTCAAATAAACTTTTTATACAGAACCGTTATTTTTTGATCAGACCTCATATAAATCGTTTAAATCTTGGTTTGGACAACATTTTCAACTGGGCCTTACTAAATATTAGAGCAAGATCTAAACATCTGGGCCATTACAGGTAGAGCAAGATCTAAATACACAAATTGGGGACACTCGAATAGCAATTGATGATATTACTACAAATCTGGGGGTAACAATGAATATTTATTTGTAGAAAGATATATGGTATGTTAAGAGCATTATGGGCCACAATTTACACTAGTAAGATTAAGGGATCTAATCGCAAAGAGTCATCTATTACCTACATTATTATATGCTTCCGAAATATATGCCCGCTGCAACTCACAGGACATGAGGAAGGTTACCACTACATATGTATGTATAATAATATTTTTATATAAATAAATATATATTTTAAATATATATTTCACTGAAAATTTTTTATAGAATAACTTCCTATTTGTTAACTTCATTTACCCATTAACAATTCTCTTAAATTTGAAAATATTATCTTCCTTCACAAAATAATAATGACGACAGAACTGAAATATCTTTATGATCGTTTACAGTTTGCAACATCAAACAGAGAAAATTTTATTACACAATTGCGTTATCGAAATCATGCATCAGAGTGCCAATTTTTTATATTTACAATACGTCTCTGGAATCAACTTCCAAACCACTTACAAACAACAAAAAATTTCGAAATTTTCTTTCTCAGTTTTTTTCTTAATGATTATTGTTGACTTATCTGTTTTTATATACGTATATTTTATATAACGCTGTAAGTCCATAATTGTTTTTGCAAATATTTCATAGCTAATGCTTTTATTGTGTTTTTATATTGTATACTCTGCTATATATTAATATATTTGGCTAGTATGAGCTATCTGATTCTAATACTGTAACTTATAAGTATTAGAAATAAAGAAAGAATTAATTACACTTTCCTTTCTCTTTTTATTGTAAAGTTTGCTTCTCACAGGATTCGAACCGCAACATCACGACTGTTGATCAGCAGCCATATCCGCTCAGCACATCACAACAAATAGATTGAATAGAACAACAAGCAATTTTAGTATAGAGTTAATCCTAAGTAATATAATGACAGAACTTTTGTACAAATTTAACATATGATTATTTTCTAATAACTTGAGAATATATATCTTTCTCAAACCTGAGGAAGTAAAAATCGAACTAAAGCCCGATAAAACATTTAACAATTGTTATTTTTTTTCAATATCTAGTTCGCTTTATGCTATAATCTTTTGCCTTGACCTGGGATCGAAGCAACTTTGTTGCTGATGAGCGTCGTGGAGGACGATGACGTGAAATAGCCATAAATCCTGACGAAGCAAAATCGAACTAAAGCCCGATATAGCTCAATTGCTTATATATTATTGTAGGCAGTAATTCCTAAAATATCGTATTCGCATTCGTATTCTTGAGGTTTTTGTATATTTTAGAATAACGATTTTGTAGAAAATTTCCGCAAACTATTATTTTTTTTTTTTTTGCTCTGCTGTTCCACATAGGAAAGAAAGGGTACTACAGAATAAGTTTTAGTTTATTTACAAAGAGTTTACAATTAACAAGCAGTGTAAGCAGAAAGAGAGCTTTTCGAGTACATTACCAACAATTTAGATACCCAAATACAGTTAATTTTTACTTCGAAAAGGTTTTTTTTTTAACTTAAACCAATATCAAAACTCACGATGCTGACAACCTCTTCATTCTGAAAAAAAGAGGAAAGAAAAATAAAAAATACACAAATAATAAAAATCAAATAAAAATAAATATGTAAGAACACAAATATTATAGACATAAAAAATATAATTTAAACAAATAAATTAAAATTTAAAGAGTTAAGTAACACAATATGAAGCAGTAACATAATTTGCCAAGACTCATATTAAAGTCTTGTGTTTACAATAATGCAGCGGATAGTTGTTTGATTGCGACACATTCCCATCCGTGACCTTGACAGAGTTACGAGTCTACTTATTACTTATTTCTCACAAGCACGGTTCTGTTGTTTTCAATTTTTATTATATATATCCTGCCTATTTCGCAGAAATGTTTTAATTGCGCATAATATGCACATACATACATACATATGTCCATACACATCAGCTCGATCAGGTGATTAGAACAACTTGAATTTGTTTGTAGTAGGCCTTAACTTTTTAAATATTTTGTCGTCGCTAAAATTTCACTACCATCGGATAGGACAATCAAAAATTAGTGCTTACAGGTTATGACCGCAAAATAGAAAAAAATCAGTTTTTTCCGTTCATATGATTAGCACTACTACTGATTGTAGAAGAAAAATATTACTTTATAAAGGTGTTATCACACGATTGCCGCAATGCACCAATTTTACACAATTTTTATTGGGCTGAATTAGAGCACCATAAAAAATTTGTCCCAATCAGGCACATAATTGTCACATTTTACTGAAATTTTACTGTCGCAAATTGGCGCGATTGTTATATTATATGGCAACTCTGAGAAACAGCTGTTGCAGCTGATGACAAACTTTGTTTTGAAAAATAAAAAAAGGAGTTACAAGTTAAAAATATGGTTTGTTCCTTAAAAAGAAACAAACTATTATTATAATGTTGTGCGGGCTGGCCGTTTTCTGTCCCCCTGAGCAGACTTTGTTTTTATTTTCGGTTGTACATTTTGAAATGCAGTTTTATGGCCCATTTGGCTTTACAGTCTTCCACCGTATGCCCCGAACAAATTTGTTGGATTCCTCGCCATGCGCTTTCCCGTTTATACCGGGGAAGAGTATTACCAAACACATGGGTACATCTCTACAGCTTCTATCATTTCATGAATTTCACTGTAGGTCCAGAATGAAGTTACACTTAGCTTCCTTCTTTTTTTTTATTCAAAGGTGTCTGCTGTGGCTGAGCTAGGAGGCAGTATTCAATTTCGCTGCGTTGTTATGCCAGCCATAACAATACACTCTTCGAAATCCATGTTGAAACTTCAAGACTTTTGCAATTGTTATGTATAACAGTAACAACAATTGAACTTTACTTACTGAAAAACAAAAATTATGTTTAGAAGACGAGTTTAAACAATTTTGAAACTAAATAAATGTATACATATGTATGTATGTTATTGGCGCGTATTGTCTTCTTTGGTTGCCGCATGAGAACACAATAAATATTGATAAATTTTTGAAATTTTTATGGTGAATGGTTGTATATAAAGTGTTCACACTGTTGTCGCATGAACCAATAAATTGTGCTATCACACGATTTGCATACAAAATATAACAAAAATTGGTCTATTGCGGCACTCGTGTGATACCACCTTAAGAAACACTAGTGATAAATGGACAAGAAAAGTATAGCGGATGCCTATGCATTCCCAGTTATAGCGAAAACTAGCTTTTTATGAAACAAGTTAAATTCTATATACATATAACCGAACCAAACCAAATTTCGGTGACAAAAAGTACGAGTTCGCAGAGAAAATCTCTTCAATATTGAAAAATATTGCACTAGGTACCCTTGGCACAAAAACATAAAAATGTTTGTTTTAAAACTACAAATTTAAACATTGTGTACTTGTGTGAGCTTTACTACAAACAATTGCAGTCTTGGTAGGTTCTTAATTTTACGGAAAAATTATGAGGGATAGTATTTTGTCGCGTCTACTGATGAGTTGATTAGCATCAACGAAATGTCGGCGGCATATAGACGGCTGAAAAAGACAGAAAACATTTGTAAGGTCCATTTTTGGCCATTAAATAATACATTTCAATTGGCTCTTAAAGCAAACAAATAATTAAGTTCGTGTTATGTATAAATGTAAAAGTTAGCACCCCTCTTGAGAAAACAACACACAATAATATTAAATGCCAAGCCGAAAGCTCATTTTTAGGGTTCCGTACTCATCAGAGTGAAACGGAACCCTATTACCGAGACAACTACGTCCGTCCGTCCGTCCGTCACAGCGTCCATTCTCCGAAACGGTAAGAGCTAGAGAGCTGAAATTTTCACAGGATGTTGTCGTACCTTGCCGCTACAACAACAAATACTAAAAACAACAACAACGCGAAAACTACCAGGTGTCCCCATACAACGAAATGTTGCAATTAGCTATAACTCTCGAACCGTAAAAGATAGAAAGCTGAAATTTGCATAGTCTATGTATTTATAGATGCTTTACAACAACAAATGCTAAAGACAACAACAAGTTGAAAAATACCAGGTGTCCCCATACAACCTAAAGTATTAATTAGCCGTAGCTGCTAAACTGTAAAATACAGAGAGCTGAAATTCGCACAATATATGTATTTACATATGTGCTACAACAAAAAATGCTAAAAACAACAAGTCGAAAACTACCAGGTGTCCCTATAGAACGTAAAGTAAAAATTAGGCATAACTCTCAAACTGTAAGAGACAGAGAGATGAAATGTGAACAATATATGTACTCACATGTGGCCTACGATAACAAATGCTAAAAACAACAACAATTCGAAAATTACCAGGTGTCCCTATACAACGTAAAGTAACAACTAGCCGTTACTCTCGACCCGTGAGAAACAGAGGGATGAAATTTGCACAATATGTGTATTCACATATGCTCCACAACAACACTTGCTAAAAACAACAACAACTGTAAAACTACCAGGTATCCCTTTACAACGTAGAGTAATAGCTATAACTCTCGAACCGTAAGAGATAGAGAGTCGAAATTCGCACAGTGTATGTGTTCCCAGATGCCTTACAACAACAAATTACAACAACAACAAGTGGAAAATTACTAAGTGTCCCCATACAACATAAAGTAGCTTTAAAAACAGAGAGATGAAATTTATAAAATATACATATGTATTCACATACGCCATTCCATACATACATTACACATACATACGTACGGAACCCTAAGAGTGCGAGCCGGCCTCGTACTTGACTTAATTTATTTGTTCTATTGCGTTTTTTAGTAGTCGATAAAATATGTCATATACTCCTACCCAAAGGGCAGCATTTCTCCTCAGAAAAAAGACAATCTTAGTTAAAAGTATTGCTACATTTTAGTTTATATACTTCAATATGGGTTCGATGAGTTTCTTGCTTTTTGTAATTTAAATTTAATGGCAGATATCAAATTTGGAACTCATAGCTGTAATATTACACATGTTATTTTATGTTATGATGCACGGGCTGACAGTCATCAGACCGGCTCACTTGGGTCGGTTCCATTGTGCAACCCGAAGAGGCGGTAGGGAAACAGTCATACACATCTCCTACTGGTTCTGCCCTGAACCAGCCAGACGAACGGATGAAAGTCTCCACCCTGCCCAATCCGACTTGCTCTTTTGTTAGAGAGATTCGAACATCGGCAGAGGGAGTGTTCGACACTTTTCAAAAGGTTTTTAATTCAAATGTTTTTCAATTTTGTAGTTCTTGAAGAGGAATACCGAAGGTATTCCAAATATCGAAAAATAAATAACAACTCCTTATAAAACAAGTTTTATTATTATTTAAAAATAAAAATTTAGTCAAGTACGAGGGTGGCTCGCACACTTAGGGTACCGTATGTATGTGCAATGTACGTATGGAATGGCATTTGTGAATACATACATATATTGTATGTATGTATTCTCTCTTATAGCTTGAGAGTTACGTTTGTTACTTTACGTTGTATGGGGACACCTAGTAGTTTTCGACTTGTTGTTGTCATTTGTTGTTGTGAGGCATCTGGGAGTAAATACACTGTGAATACATATATTATGCAAATTTTATCCCTCTGCCTCTCACGGTCCGAGAGTAACGGCTAATTGTTACTTTACGACGTATAGGGACACCTGGTAGCTTTCCACTTGTTTTTGTTTTTAGTATTTGTTGTTGTAGGGCATATGTCAAAACATATATTGTGCCAATTTCAGCTCTCTGTCTTTTACAGTTTGGGACCTACGGCTAATTGTTACTTTACGTTGCATAGGGACACCTGGTAGTGTTCGGCTGGTTGTTGGTTTTAGTATTTCTTGTTGTAGAACGTCTGTAAATACATACACTGGGCGAATTTCAGCTCTCTATCTTTCACGGTTCGAGAGTTATATGTAATTGTTACTTAAATTTTTTGGGGACACCTCGTAGTTTTTCACTTGTTGTTGTTTTTAGCATTTGTTGTTGTAGAACATCTGTAAATACATACACAGGGCGAATTTCAGCTCTCTATCTTCTACGGTTCGAGAGTTATAGCTAATTGTTACTTTCGTTGTATGGGGATACCTGGTAGTTTTCGATTTTTTAGTATTTGTTGTTGTAGCAGCGGCAAGGTACAACAACATCCTGTGAAAATTGCAGCTCTTTAGCTCTTACCGTTTCGGAGAATGGACGCTGTGACGGACGGACGTAGAAGTCTCGGTAATAGGGTTCCGTTTCACTCTGATGAGTACGGAACTCTAAAAAGGAAGACCTAGAGCCTAAAAAATAAAACAAGCTAAGTAGAGTTTAGCAGGTCGGAGAAAAGAATATTAAAAATAATTTATTTTTACGAATATTGTGTTTTGGATTCTTATTAAATGAACTTAGGCAAACGATAATAAATCTGTGGCAAAAAGGAATAAGTGCTTAAGTCGACTTAAGCAAAATTTGAGTTAACGGCAGGCACCTTTGCAATCTTCATATTCAAAAGTACCCATGGTCAAAGTTTCAATAATTTTGTACGATCTTTCAGGAAGTTATAGCATAATTTCGTTTTGCTTATCTTTTTTCAGTATGTAATCGCATTTTGAATAAAAGCTTAAAAAATTACAAGCTATTTTTCCAAATAACAAAATTTTCTTTTACAACTTATTAGTGACAACATCGCAATATTATTGGTAGATATAAGACGGTTTTCCAAAACATACATGTGCCTTCCGTATGTAATATTTGAACATAATCTATTTTTCCAAAATACTTTATTTTCTTTACTAATCCTCATATGGCTCAAGCGATTTTTCCAAATAAACACATCGTAAGTATCGTTACTAGTTGGGCATAAGCTATTTTTCCGATTTCATAAATAAGTTGTGTAATATATGAGTCATTTCGCTAATCAACACCAGGGGTTATCCATTTCGGGGTTTCAAAAGTATAGGACTGGAATTCGACATCTGTCAAACTAATTTGTCAGACCAATTTTTTCTTCTCAGTTGAAAATCTGACATTGATGAAAATGGATCGGTTAACCATCACACAACGCACAAAGATGATCAAAACATACTACAAAAATGGTGATTCTGCAACAGCCACAGCCACATATTGTGTCTTAAGAGGAGATTATGGTTTACATAATCAATCGTTCAACTACGCAAGCAATTGGCAAAATTGTGAAAAAATTGGAAGGGACTGGAGCGGTAGCAAATATTGTAAGGCCTGTGCATCATCGTTTCGCTCGTTCCGCTGAAAATATCGCTGCTGTAAGTGAAAGTGTTGCCGAAGACGCGAATGTGTCGATTCCTCGTCGTTCTCAGGAATTACGACTGTCTTACGTCACATTATGGCGTATTTTGCATTTAGATCTACACCCACATCCATATAAAATCCAGCTCACACAGCAACTGGAGCCAGCTCACCATTCACAACGTCGTAGATACGTGGAATGGGTGCTTGAACAACAGGCGGAGGACGGCGATTTTTCGAACAAAATTTTCTTCAGCGATGAAACACATTTCTCACTCGGTGGGTATGTTAATAAACGAAATTGTCGTATTTCGGGTTCTGAGAATTCTCAAATAATTGAAGAGAAGCCATTACATCTAGATAAAGTCACTGTTTGGTACGCTTTTTGGTCCGAAGCTGTAATTGGACCTTACTTCTTCGAAAACGACGATGGAACGACTGTCACCGTCAATTCGGATAACCGACTTTTTTTTACCTGCTATTGAAGAATACAACTTGGAGAATATGTGGTTTCAACAAAACGGTGGCGATGTCAACTGGCCACCAAGATCATGCGATTTGACGCCATTAGACTTTTTTGTGGGGCTACGCGAAAGGCGGTGTTTATGCAGATAAACCTTTAGCTCTTGAGCTTTTAAAAACCAACATTCGCCCAATATGTGTCAAAAAGTGGTCGAAAATTACCTTAAAAGAATCAATGCTTGCAACACTCCGCGTGGTGGTCATTTAAATGATGTAGCGTTTCACACATAATGTCAACATTCAAAATTTGTTATAAAAAAGAAATATCATGAGAAAAAATATTTTATATGTGTTTTATTTACGTTTACTTTTGAAACCGCAAAATGGATAACCAGTTAGATTAAAAATTAAATGTTATGCACATACATATGTACATATGTATGTGTATACATTTTGTTCACTTACGTATTTAAGGAACTATGTATGAATTTATATAAATTAAGTACATATGTAGTTTAAAATGACATATTACAATGACAGTTTGTATTTTTTTTTTTTTTTTTTTCTTTTTATACTTCTATTAATTTATACTTGTCGTAATTTGGAAGACAGATTTCTATTCTCTGTGTGCTTCTTAATTTTAAAGTTAAATAATACTTAAATCAACTTCATGTATGAATGTATGTGTAGGTATGTATGTATATGTACATTTTAATTCATTAGATTGAAATAAAAATAATTTGGAGTAATATCTTATGTTCAAATAAGACAAAATTTGAAAGTAAATCACTTTGGAAAAGCTGCTTATTTCGAAAATAGTCATACGAAGTTTGACTATTATCATGTTTGGAAAAAGCGCTTAAGTTTTGTTATCGTGAATAACTCATTAAATTAAGTATATTTATTATCAAAAAGTAGGATGATGTATTCCTAAATGACCGAATTGAGGTGATTCCCCTAATTAGAATAGTACTAAATTTTTAAAAATTAACTTCAAAGTTTAAAATTGCTCTCCTGCAAATCCAAAAAATCAGACTTAAGCACTTTTCCCTTATTGCCACAGAAATAGATGAAAAAAATTGATTGCAATACGGATACACTTGATACACATATTATGAAAAACTCACTCATTTAACAATTTTATGAATTCATAGAGAGTAAAGGAGTAGAATTTAAATTTATTTCTGTTCATTCGAAACAACATCTTTTATTAGGACAAACACAACGTTTCTTTGACAGAAGAAGAAGAAGAAGAACTTCTTAGTACATATTATTTATTACCAAGTAATGTGACAAATAAATCAGAAGAAGTGACGTAATAATAAAATGTGTTAATATTTATTATTGGAGTCGATACAAACCGGTCTAATAAAAACATTCTCATAAGCACATTCACGCACAAATACATTTGTATTGAAAAACGTAAGAAAAAAGAGAAACCGCAGACATTAGCAGACATCAGGGTTCTATTTTTTTCCCAAAAATTCTACTTAATTCGAAATCAATAAAAAGAAAATATGTTTCGCCGCTGAAATAACTGGGTGAAGGTCTCATTAGTTTTTACTTTCAGTTATCGTCCCTTGCCATTCTTTTCTGGTGAAAATAATTTCACATTACTTTTTTCTTGAAAGTACATAATTAGTTTTTGTCACAAACAAAAAACAGTTTTTCTTTACCTATTGCCATTTTATTACCGAGGAATACACTACTTTTTAACAAATATTGAATTACAACAATTTTCTTTTAGCTTTTAGCAAATATTTTTATTTTTTTAAACAACAGCAAGCGAATTATATTCAATTCTAGCTATCTCTTGGCGTTGAATTCTTTTTTCTACAGGTTCGCCAGAACGGCGCAGAGAGAAAAAGTGAAGCAAATCACATATTCATGTTTGCAATTGAACACAAACAAATCTGATTTATCATACCAGAAAGTAGAATACAAACTAATTCTGCCTTAAGTCCGATTAAGGCATTCATTCATTCGATTTAAAACTTTATATTTTTTATTGTAAAAAATTTGAGTTCTAGTTGCTCATAACACTAATACAACTTGCGGCTATTTTCATAATGTACGATTAAAAACTACGAGGGAAAGTTTGGCATACAAAAGTCTATACGTAAACGTTAAATCTTAATCATACATACATTGTAATACAAACGTGTTACAGAGTATATACGTATGTAAGTAATACAAAAGTTCCATACTATATCAAAAAAAAAATAAAAAATTAGGACATTCCGGTTTAAATACTTGAGGGCTCCCCAGCCATCTAGAAGAGAACAGTTACAGTTTGTTAAACCTTATTCATAGAAATCAATTTCAGGGCTAAGACTCTCTTATTTAAATTTTTTTTATTGAAAATTTGTTAAGTAAGAGTCTAATAAACCCCAATTTCCCACCATGAACAAGACTCTTAGTAAAGAAAGAGGCCGAACATTGTGGTTCACAATATGCATAAAATGCAATTTACATAGAAGGCAATTAATAAGAACCCAGTTCACAAAATTATATATGTAAGTACAAAAATTTTAAAAGTGTGAGATGATATACATATGTACATACATTATTACTATGGGAAAAATTCTTAAGGTTCCAGCATCGAGCAACGCACAGTGGAGAAATTTGAAAAAAAAGTGTAAATAATTCTGCAATTTCTAAACGGGTAAACCGATTGTAATAAAAATTCACACACATCTTAAGGAAGTACTGCTGAGCTTAAGTTTGGAGTTTAAACTTTATGCACCGAACGGGGGCGAAGTTCTACGCCCCTAAAGCATGTCAAACTTATGGTTTTGATCCAAATAAAACGAAATTTTGCAGGTAGATTTTCCTACTAAAGAGCTTTAAAAAAATGTGCAGGTTAGGACATATACGACGAATACTATTGAAAATTTTAATTTTTTACCTGTTCTGGCCCACTGTTTCGCTAATAGCAGAGACAAAACTAGTCAGATTTTCAAAATCTTCTCTTTTCTGGATTTAAAACAAAATTTTCAATCTTGCCAAAATTAGAATTAGGTTGAAGTTATTTAATCAAAAGTTGTACGCAGTTTAAGTTCAAATTCCAAAATAACTAAAATATATTGATATAGGTATTAACTAAAAATTTAAACAGAATAAAACACGAGGAATTTGTTAAATCCCTAGGATTGAAATAATATATACGGGTCTGTTCTAGAATCCGAATTCACTCTAAAGTGGATTACTTTAGAGTTTTTGGTTTTCTGCAATCGGAATCCCCATGTTTTTATTCGTTTTCAATTAGAGTATTATAGCGTGAGTGAAAGTAAATAGAATCGGCTTTTATTCATGCAAGTGATAACTTTTTTAATAAAAACTAAACTTTATCTTTTGATTTGAAGTGTTTTTTATTAAATATAATAAAGAAAATTTTAATTTGCACACAATTATGTATTGGCAAAAAAAACCTTTTCTTTAATTTCTTCCAAAAATTTTGTATGCTTTGTCAAATGGCACTTGCGCAAAACCAAAATATGTACAAAAATGTTGCTTATGTTCGAAAACACGAAATTGCCCCACATATTACAGTGTGATATGTCAATGTTTTTTTTTTTTTGGGATAATGCTTAATGCAATCAGAATTTATTGAAAAAGAAAAATTGACATTTTAAAGGAAATTATAATAAATTTCCTATATTTGGTGTAATTTGAGCAATATTTATATTAATATGATTGTATTTAGTGGTCAAATTTCATTGTAATAGTCCGGCAATACGTTTTTTTACAACATATGGTTGTCATAGATCGTAGTTCATGTGCTCATAGCCGGTAAACGCCGCGCCGGTAATTTCACAACCTTACTTACACCCGTCGCGGTCAAGAGCGAATGATTAATTTCCGACTATGGGAAAGTAAGGCTAAAATTGCAGGTCAAAATGTTTAGAGAAAAAAGGGATTTTTGTTATATGTTCATAAAAAAAAAAAAAAAGAAAAAACTTAAGTCTCTGCAGGGTTTATTTTTTTCAATTTTAGTATACTGAGATATTCTACTTTAAATAATAAATAAAACTTTAGCTCACATAATAAAATAATATTCGATTTGAAATTCTTAGGTTTAAATTAAGTTTGTTCGGCGAAATATACAAGTACTGAGTTTGAGACGCCTATAAAAAAAAACTAGCAGTCAGATCGGAGTAATTCTTTTTGATTTGATTGTACCATTTAGTCTAAAATTTAAAAATATCACTGCATATTGCATTTAAAGTATGTTGACAATTTGACTTTTTTCCGCGAAATCCCCAGTGTGCTGCGTTTTAAGCCCGAGCGTAACGAATGTAACATTTCCTTTTATTCATTTGCTTCCAGTATTCATTTGTTTGCTTTACATATTCATTTTTAGGGTTCCGTACTCATCAGAGCGAAACGGAACCCTATTACCGAGACAAGTACGTCCGTCCGTCACAGCGTCCATTCTCCGAAACGGTAAGAGCTAGAGAGCTGAAATTCACAGCATATTGTTGTACCTTGCCACTATAACAACAAATGCTAAAGACAAAAACAAGTTGAAAACTACCAGGTGTCCCCATACAACGAAAAGTTGCAATTAGCTATAACTCTCGAACCGTAAAAGACAGAAAGATGAAATTTGCGTAATGTATGTATTTATAGATGCTTTACAACAACAAATGCTAAAGAGAACAACAAGTTGAAATCTACCAGGTGTCCCTATACAACCTAAAGTAACAATTAGCCGTAGCTGCTAAACTGTAAAATACAGAGAGATGAAATTCGCACAATATATGTATTTACATATACGCTACAACAACAAATGCTAAAAGTAACAACATGTCGAAAACTACCAGGTGGGCCTATACAACGTAAAAAACATTAGCCGTAACTTTCAAACTGTAAGAGACAGAGAGATGAAATGTGCACAATATATTTACTCGCATATGGCCTACAATAACAAATGCTAAAAACAACAACAAGTCAAAAACTACCAGGTGTCCCTATATAACGTAAAGTAACAACTAGCCGTTACTCTCGAACCGTGAGAGACAGAGGGATGAAATTTGCATAATATTACATATGCTCCACAACAACACTTGCTAAAAACAACAACAACTGTAAAAGTACCAGGTGTCCCTTTACAACGTAGAGTAATAGCTATAACTCTCGAACCGTAAGAGACTAAGAGCCGAAATTCGCACAGCGTATGTATTCCCAGATGCCTTACCACAAAATTACTAGGTGTCCACATACACAACAAAGTAGCTGTAAAAACAGAGAGATGAAATTTATAAAATATACATACATTACACATTCGGAACCCTAAGTGTGCGAGCCAGCCTCGTACTTGACTTAATTTATTTGATGTGTGTGGTACTAGTAATATTCATTGAAATTACAAATAAATATCAATCTGTAAAACCTGTGTATTCGAAATCGTTTTTCATTACCACGATTTGATTTACATATTTTTGTATTCGTTTTTCTTGTTTACATTGTGCACTCAATTCACTCGGGTTTAGAGAAAGAGACTCATCGTATTCAAACCAATGTGTGCACCAATGTAAATTCTTTGAAAGCAACAGAGTATCCGTGCAGAGGTGTGATATGTATGTACATACATACATATGAATGTATGTATGTATATAGTAGATAGACAACATTGGATAAATGTCAAATTTTCCGCAGTTTTGAACAGAGTACTCGAGAGGAATCGAGTCCCGCGACTGTTCGGCGCTCTACAAGTCCATTCATATAGACACTCAAAAAGTAAATGGTTTCAAAATTTTTAAAATGAGTCTAGGCTTTTCTTTGTGGATTTTTCTCAAACAAGGAAAAAAATATATACACACACAAACCGCTAGAAATCACAGTAGATTTTTGGACAATATTGTATTCTGTATACGAGTATAGTCATTGAAACCTCTTCGAAGCGAATAAAACAAACATTCATAAGTTTATACGTAAGTATTCGAGCACTCGTATATGTACATATGTTTTATTTGATTTTAAAGCTGCAAAGTGCTTACTGAAGGACAGTCAACTTCTTTTTATCTTCAATATTGAAGTCAATGACCAAAATTTTAATTTTTTTTTTTTTGGTTCTTAAAATGTATACTTAATATTGATAAATACATACAAACTAAATAAAATGGCGTTAAGTTTGGCAATAATTTTTTATCGTATCACACAGTTTTAGCAGCAGTTTCCTGCCTACTCTTTGCTCAGCATATTGAAGATAACAGCATACAACGGATTACAAACAGTTTTGTAGTTGATAAAGTCAGTTTTAAATCTGCCACAAGGAGTTGACTGCACAAACTTTTAATCTCTTGTTTTCGTTGATATTCACAAGGAGGTTTATTGATAAATATACAGTGATTTTTACTTTAAAAACCAATTAATCCGCAAACAAATTATGAATGAAAATCAATTAACTAATAGCTGAGGCATTTGACTTTTTTACTTTTTGAAGAATGTTGCACGCTTACAATTTTTATGAATAGTTTTTTTGTTCTTTTTCTGAGAGAAAGTTCGGCGAAAATCATAAAAATACTACTTGCATACACACATTGACTGAGTTCACAAGCTCAGTCGTATCGTTTCTGGGTGTTTATAAGGAGGCAATTTTAAACACAAAACCCCAACACAAATGCGGGTCTGTAATACTAATCAATCTATGTACAATGCACTTAAACACTCGCTATGTTCTGTCAAACACGTTACATAAAAAGCTGTACGATAATGCAATTTTATAAGTTCTCTAAAACGGCGGTTTTTAAACTTTTTACACAATGTGTTGGAGATTTTAACAAAACTTCAACAGATTTTGCGTAGGTGTGACAGTTAATATTATTTATCATTATAACTTCTATAGTATTGCTGAGACTTTGAGGTTTTAAGAAAAAATAAAATAAATAAAAAGGACTACACAATTCACAAAGGACAATTATTTTTTTTTAAATAAATTTAAATTATCACCGTATCTACGTGACGATGTATCTTCAAAATAATAACTGATCTACCAAATAATATCGTTTATTGCTTAGCAAATGCGACAGGAGACATAACGTAGAGATGTGGAAGGCGACTACAGTTTTAATTAACATGAAAGCATCATTAATTGATATCAGCAAGATGTTTGCCAGATACTCACAAGTGTATCCAAGAAGTATGACCAAAGGGAATCATACATTAGCCTGGCAGACAAAATTAAAAAAAAAAATTACGAGTGCTATATTTGGCTGGACCGAATCTTAAATACCCTTCACAGTCGGCACTTCTGTCTCTCAGATCCGATGTATATAAACCAGTATCAAAAGTTTTTGTGTTTTGTACAGTTATTTTATTACTGCAACAACTTCTTAACACAAAAAAATATAATAACGTCTGCTTTTTGGCACCATACGTGTTTAAATTTAGTTTCTCACTTTTTGAAAAATAAGTTTTCGCTATATTTTAGCTATATATCAACCTATGTGGTAAGATCTTATTGTTCGTCTGTGAGTAGCTATATTTTATTATGGCATCTAATTTTTGGTACCAAAACTTGTTCAGGTTCGCGTTCAAATCAAAATTTTTGAGAAATCGGTTTTCGCTATTTCTCAGTTATATATAGACTCATGTCAAAAATGTTTACTTTTTGACTTTGAATAAGTAATTTGCCCAACGTATTGAGAAATCAGTTATCGCTGTATTTCGGCTACATACAGACGGATGTTAAGTTTTTATTTGTTTGCCCTTGATTATACATATATGTATGCAGATATATTTCGGGGTGTGTATAGGGACGCCTGGTAGTTTTCGACTTGTTTTTAGCATTTTTTACTGTAACGCATATGTGAGTACATATGTATATTATGCACATTTCATCTCTCTGTCTCCTATAGTTTGGGAGTTACTGCTAATTTTTACTTTACGTTTTATAGGAACACCTGGTAATTTTCGGCTTGTTGCTTTTGGCATTTGTTGTTGTAAGGCATATGTAAATACATATATTGTGCGAATTTCAGCTCTCTGCTTTTTACAGTTTGGGAGCTACGGCTAATTCTTACTTTACGTTGTACAGGGACACCTCGTAGTTTTCGACTTGTTGTTTTTAGCACTTGTTATAGAGCATCTGCAAATACATACACTGTGCGAATTTCAGCTCTCTATATTTTACGGTTCGAGAGTTATGGCTAATTTTTATTTTTCGTTGTATGGGAACACCTGGTAGTTTTTGTCTTGTAGTTGTTTAAAGTATTTGTTATTGTAGGACATCTGTAAATACATACACTGTGCAAATTTCAGCTCTCTATCTTTTACGGTTCGAGAGTTATAGCTAATTGTTACTTTACATTGTAGGGGGACAACTGGTAGTTTTTGATTTGTTGTTTTTTTAGTATTTGTTGTTGTAGCAGCGGCAAGGTACAACAACATCCTGTTTCAGCTCTCTAGCTCTTACCGTTTCGAAGAAGTCTCCGTAAGAGGGTTCCGTTTCACTCTGATGAGTACGGAACCCTAAAAACAATATTTTTGCATGAATATTTTTTAATATTTTTCAATGCTGTAAATTTGGAGTACATTCATGTTAATTGGCATGGTCATTAAAAGCCCAATAGTTACAGTTTCTGACATCTGTCTTCCGATGTATCCGAAATATAGCCACAATCGGTTTCTCAAGAAGTTGACCTTGTACACGAACTGACAGCAGTATGCGCCAAAATATTGATGTTATAGCAGAATAAGCTTACTAAATGACAAAAACTGAAAATTTTCATCCTCGGTCCATATATAGTCGAGATATAGCGAAAACCGATTTCTCACGAAATGTGAGTTGTACGCGAACTAAAACAAGTTTTGGTGCTAAAAAGCAAATGTTATTATCTTGGTATAAGAAGTTATTACAATATTTTATTATTAGTATGAAAACCAAAAAAAAATTTAATATCTTTCTTTCATTGTATTAATTTAGGTCCAAAAATGAACCTTTTCAAAAAATTTACTGTCTTTTTCAGCTGTTTATATGCCGACGACATTTCGTTGGTGCTAATCAACTCATCAGTAGACTTGAAAAATTCTTAAAAGTTCGTTTTCCAAGTCTACTGATGAGTTGATTAGCACCAACGAAATGTCGTCGGCATATAGACAGCTGAAAAAGACAGTAAATTTTTTGAAAATGTTAATTTTTGGACCTAAAATAATACATTTCAATTGGCTCTTAAAGCAAATAAATACAGCCCAATAATCATGAATGATAATTCCGTGAGAGTTTTTTCTCTTTTCCCATTCCTATTATTATATTGAAAAATTCGTTAGGAAATTATTTTTTAACCTTCCCTGTTTTAGCCACATCGAAGAGGAAAAATAGTCGGCGGAGGCAAAAATAGGTATTTTAAAAACATACCTACGTCTTTTGTTTTTTCCTAAAAAAAATTTCGATATTACCAACTTTTATTTTTTTGTTTCTCAGGTAATTTATGATTGGAGGAATTTTTTCTCGCGAAACGTATTTTCCTTAGGAATAAAATTCCTTGAGAATATTCATGATTGGGCTGATAATTACGTTCATATTTCTTTCATTGTTTTAATCGAGCCCATAGCGCTATAGGTATATGATAAAAAAAATTATGTCTTACAAAGTGATACGTTTATAAATAACTATTATAAAGCTTAACAAACTTCATATAAAATATCAATTTATATACATACATATGTATGGACATCAGAACTGAGGGTCAGAAGCGTCGAAGCGTACTTATTTTTTTTTATTTTAAACAGAGCCAGAGTTAACAGAGGGTAGAAAGAGGTTCGTCTCTAGGGCTAAATATTTTAATTTTTTTGCACCCACAAAATATTGTCGCCTAATTATAATATAATCAAATGCAATTTCAACAACGATGAATTGTACAAACCTTTTCGGACATGACCATATTGTTGTCATCGGTGCCATATACGGTTTCAGCACCAGGCTGAGGTCCTCGATTGTTTAATAACGTATCGTCGTTGTCCATTTTGAAGATTATATTTATTGATGTTTATAGCTAAACTTATATCTGCGATAACACTTGTCACCGTTCACTACTCACGCCAAGCGAAAGATAAAAGCCAGGTATGCTTTTATCTTAGCTAAAATTGGTTTATAATATCAGTAAGAGTAGTCAACGAACAATGAAAAAACAGTAGACTAAGATTTAACACACATTTTTTTAAGATAGAACATGGGCAAGAGGAGTTTTATTAACAACCCTTTTGCAAATTTTTGTCTTAGATTCTTTTCCACTTTACAAAATTCTCACAAACACACTGGGTATTGGGTACTTTTCACGCTCTGTGCAAATATGATATATTTTAATTTTACTCTAGTTGATTGTTATCAACACATTTTCATAAACATTTTTTTTTTTATAATTTTTACGTTAATGTTATTTTTTTCATTTGCTGACGAATCGTTTTGTAAAAGCTTTATTGTTGTTGTCACTCCAAGGCAGTCAAAGATAGATTTTTTCCAACTACTGTTACTCGGGTTGTATATTTCTTAGGGGTAAAAAATTATGACTAGAATTTATCTTTAAATTTCATTGAAGCATTTTGTACTTCATCTTTTATTTTATTGCACTTTACACTACAGCAGCAGAGTCCCATTTTCACACATTTCTTCTGTAACTATATTTTAATATTTATAAATATTTTTTGCCAATAAACGTATGACGTGAAAATTTTCTTGGTATGTAACAAAAGAAGAAATAGAGAAAACGAAAATTGAAAGAGAACATGATTAACGTAAGAATCAGATGGTGGCTTGAATTACGATTTTTAGTTGCATTTACATAAAGTGTTGCCGCTCACAATAAACATGTAAGAACTTGAAACATTAACCCGACTCACACCCGCTTGATAAATTTGTTGTTGTACTGAACAACTATGTACGTCACTCAACATTCCCTGTCGGATATTGAATATTCGACTTTAAGCTAACTTTTATACGCTAGCTTCAAGTTAGCTGCAATACAAAATATTTGTAATTCACTTATTGTGGACTGATTATAAGCTAACTGAAAAGTAAGGCAGGTTTGACCTAAATTCAAATGATAACATTCAGGGTTAACTCTTTACTTAAATTGCTTGTTGTCGCATTCGTTCTAACTGTTGCGATAGCTGAGTGGGTATGTTGGCTGCTCACCAATCGTGAGGCTTAGTGGTTCGATTCTAGCCGGAGATTAACAAAAGAACCTGGCAGTACACAAATAAAATAAGTAGAATAGCAGAGAAAAGCACATGAAATTTAAATTAACAAAATAAAATATTACCACCGACATATGTATATAAAACCAGACCTAATTTGCACATTTGTTTTTTTTTTCTGCGGGCGCTAACTTCTAGTTAGTTGAAAAGTAATGCAGCGTCGGCCAATTGACTACTGCCTAGGACATCGCAATATTAAAATAGTTAGTTGTTTGCATTGAAAACTAATCCAGGTGTCAACCAGTACCTCTTGTGAAATATTTAGCTTTAGTAATGTTAAATATTATTAATACACCAGTAACACAGAGCATGAATTTGAAAGCAGACATAGACAATTTAGCTCCAAATTATAGATATTTAGTTAATAAAAGATTAAGAACTATTAGTATTAAAGCAAAAGGTGTGTGGTTGTCGCGAAAACATTGTAAATCACTAATGATCGTGGTTGAATTTTAGAAAAATCATGTGTGAGTGAGTGCGATTTAGAATTTAAAAAATTAGTGCCAGTTGTAACATTTTGAAATGCCTGTAGCCTACGGCAGACTTTCGAGTTTGACTCAATTAGCAGCAGACTCAATTGTAAGCATTGCAGCAGACTCTGCGGTACTGTAATAAGTGAAGGTCTTTTTCGACGTTAGCGCGGATATTAAAAGGAAAGCAAGGCAGCGTAATTGTCCGTTATTTGAGTAACTGAACGATATTATAGTATGTTCTTCAAAAAATTACATGTCGTATATTTTGATGCTGTAATGAAGATTGAATCGTACATTTTGGGAAGACAAAGTGCTTTTTGCACTCATTTAGATTTTAAAGTGTCTTTATATGCTATACTAATTAAAAGACAATCTGTTGCTATATTGGCTGGTTAAAATAAACTTTTTTGTTTCCTATTGCTTACTTTTTGCAACAGCTGACTGTTTAACTACATAATTGCACAAACTACCCGGAAGCATGATACAATTAACTAGGTAGCCTCGTCAGCTAAACCGTTAATCAACTGACTACTTTAGGTTGTCAAGAGATTGCTGAGATGAACGGCAGCCAAAATGAGGTAGCAAATCCGCGTAAGCTCAGTGCATCTCTCTTCAGAAAATGTAGAAGTGGCGTCTTTTTGACAGTTTGCATAAGTTGTACAAAAACAAAATGCATGTTATTTTTATTGAAGTTGTTCTTATTGTAGCGAAAAGGCTACCTTGTTAGTTGTATCATGCCCGGAAGAAAAAGTTTGGGCTGTTTCGTGCAAGAAGAACAAGAATATATCTCTCTCAAAAGTTTTCTCACTTGCACGAACTTTGAGTACTGGAACAGTTTTCGTGCAAATTGGGATCCCGCGGGTTCCCAACGTTGAGTACAAAACAATAGACATAGTGCTAGTAGACATATTTTTAACTTTAACGCTATACCTCGGCTGTATATGGACCGATGTCGGAAATTTTTATATTTTGCTTTCAAGTAAGCTTACTTTCCTATAACATCCACTTTTACGCCAACACTTGTTTGAGTTCGCTTAGAAACCAACTCATGAGAAGTCGGTTTTCGCTATATCTCTTAATACTTTTTTTTTTGCCTTTGAGTAACCATATTCTACCACTTCTTGAAAAATCGGTTTTCGCTATATCTCGATGTATAAAGTTTTTATATACATATGTTCAGTTTACGTATACATTGGCTACGTATTTTTATTTCCTTGCCCTTAGGTAAGTTTGCTTTGTTACATGATCGCTTTTTCTGTGCCAAACGTTTTTTCAGTTCGTGTTCAAGCTTAGCTTCTAGAGTAACCAGTTTTTACTATAACTTGGATATATAGCGGCCAATCTCAGAAATTTTACCAAAACATCTATCTGTTGAGAAATTGGTTTTCGTCATATTATGGCTGTGTATATGGACCGAGATCGAAAATGTGCTTTTGCCTCAAAGTAGTCTTATTATATCAAACTTTTTAATGCAAATTAAAGTATGTACATATGTGCTAAGTTTGAGAATTTGAAATTTTTAAAACTCGACTCGAAATTCAGAAAAAATGGCTACGTACGTACCAATGAAATGATACGGTTTTTTATAAATTTTGCACAATGTTGGAATTTCTGCTTTATGGTCTGAAAGGATATTTAACAGATTTCACATGATTGGCTGTATTTTTCACTCTGCACAACTTAATTTTTATATCTTCAGATATTGTTCAATTCATCGACTTTCTTGGATTCATCTAATCGAAAATGTTGCGTTTTTTCATATCTTAGATACATATTTATTGTTTTAATATAAATTTATTTGAGTACAAAAAGCACATTTCATGGAAATGTTTTGCTAAAATAAGAAATTATTGTACTTTAAAATAAAAAATCCAGAGCATCTTACAAATTTAAATACAAAATAAAAAAATATATTTAAATTATAAACATTTCCTAATGTTGCTGCTGCACTTGTTTGTAAAGGTGGTAGTTTTGATTTTTTATGTTAAAATAGAGTGTTGCTGAGCACAATTTGACGAAGTGGTGACAAAGCTAACATTTTTAACTGTTTATGAAAATAAACTAAATGTTATTTAAACTATGATTATTTACAACTACTTTGTAACCACTTTTTTCCTTAAAGTACACAATATCTAAACACTATGTGCTCTACAGACATAAAATGACTTATACTTAAGCAACTTTGTGGGATAAGAGACATCTACTATTCCTTGGACGCCATATGTCCCATTAAATTGCTCGTAAACTTTTCAATTTTTTTAACATCAGGCATATTTTCTGCTTTGTATTGTATACACTAAAAAAGAAACTAAAATTGAAAAATTCCTTAAGCGATCAAAAAACCATAAATGAACTCACCTTAACATTATCGGTCATTTTCATTAGTACATGCCCCTTTGTATGCACATATTTCAAGGTGTACCGGCAAGCCATTGGATTTGCCATATACATGTTTTCGGCTGCAATTTCAAAATCTTCCCAATTTTTCACAAATACCATTTCAAGATATTTATTTAATTAGGATAATCATAAACCAATTTATTTTGCAGATTTGGAAATTTGAGGCTAATTTAAATTTTTTTTTGACGTGTTGTTTAATGTGTCATATTTGACAGTCCCTTTTGCGTTGATTCTTCGACGTGACAAGTATTTGTCAGACTAACCGTCAGCACCATCTAGCTGCAATTCTTCAACGAGATGAGTATTTGTTAGACCGTTCAGCAGCACCATCTAGCGGTTAATTTTTCAACGTTATAATTATTTAATTCTCAGACTGTCCTGCAGTACCATCTAGCAGTTTATTTTTTGCTTGTGCTGCCATCTTTTATATGCAATGAAAACTAACAATTCTTCAGTGTAGGAAAAAATTCCTGTTTCGGAGTTTTCTCAATATCCAAGCCACAGAAACCAAACCGAGTGCGTGCGCAGAATTCGCAATTTAAGTTAGCGTTGGCAGCTTTGATATTTTAAGGCCCAACGACATGGAGAAAAAGTGTATATTAAAGCAACACTGTTTATTTTACTTAAAACTTTTGTAAAATTTGTTGCAGCCGCAGTGACCAGGGGGCTTGCTGACTTGCTCTTTTCCCATCTGACTCACTCAAGATGGGTCCTCCCTTCTCCCTGGGTGCGCTACACATAAAGAAAAATTACTCAGAAAACTTCATACACAAGCACAAACAAAAACTGAACACTAATCGGAGCACTAAACACTAATATTTCTCGATTTTTCTTGGCTTGCTTTTCATTTCATTTTTACGGGAGGCAGATGGTCTTGTCCCCGATTTGCCCACCCAAACATGTTGCAAATTTTGGTCCATGAAAAATAATTTTTGTTTTGCAACCCAAAATCCACTCGACTTTGCCAACCTTATCTTGCAGCCACACCTTCAAAAATATTTTACTCTGAAATCATTGTTATTAATCTATATCACAATTTTATTTTAAATATACAACATATATTATTTTTTCATGTTTTTTTCCCATTGCTAAACAAAATTTTACTTTCTTACCTTTTCGACAAACATCTAGTTAACAACATACCTATATCTAACAACAAAATAACTAATAACAAAATTAATACAACAATCCCAATCCTAAATATTCGTATTCTTGTATTTTTTCTAATTTTATCTGTAGGCTGCACATGCTCGTACTTTAACTTTACACAACAAATATTTTTCTAGTTTAGCTGACGAGGCTACCTTGTTAATTGTATCATGTACCGAATCACATATTACTCTATTACCTGAAGGAGATCCCTAAGGCTGGTAAGAATTATTATTTAAATTTCTAATACAAAAAGAAGCAATATAAAGGCGAAAGTCGTTGTTAGCTATGCAAAAGGAATTTTATTTTCCGGTTTTTATTTTTTTTTTTTGCATACGCTTAACTATTTTATTTATTTCTCATGCATACTTTAAGGCTGTTTTTATTAGGGGGCTATAATTTTTAGGCTGCCTATCTTTTTAGCAGATCTTACCACCACAACAAGAAAACAAACCCCTTCAATCAACCTTAACCTAACGTACCACCTAGCCATACATACACCTCGCTTGTTTCATGGGTAACCAAAATATGCCAAATCTATTTACAGTATTTAACGGATATAAGAAACTTGAAAAATCCACGAAAAAAGTTTCTTATAAGCGTTTCTTTCTTATATACAATTATTTTATATAATAAACTTATTTCTTATATAAGTAGCTATGGCCATAAGGCATTTGTTTCTTATATGAATATACGAGCTTTTTTACATTTTTATGAACATATATACGTAGATGTATGTATGTAGGTATGTAAATAGAAAAATTAAACAAATCAAATTTTATTTTATTAACCCCTTTAGTAAATAGATATAAAAAACTAGACAACATCAATTTGAAAAAAAAAAAAATTTTAGGTATGTAGTAAATATTTAGTTATTTTGACCCCTTTTCTTTCTTATATTTTATATATTTATTTTATATATTTATATATATAATGAAAACATTTTTCATTATTATTGTCCTGAAGAAGCTATCCGAAGGAGAGCGAAATATTGACAAAAATAAATATTCAAATTCCAAAAAGACCAAATAAATATATAAAATATAAGGTAAATACATGTACATACATAATTCATTTTGTACTATTTATTTATTTATTTACGAGGCAAGAAACAAAAACTTCTCATGAGCACTAAAAGTAAAAAAAAACCGTTGTTGTTGTTGTAAAACTGTCAGAAAACAGAGTTGTCCATGCAAACTACATAAATTTAGTGTTGCCCTTGAAAGTTTCTTATATAAATTTTTTTTCTATACATTTTGTGGTTTTGGTGTTCAAGAAAAGTGTTCTTTTATTAGTTTTTCTCTTATAAGCGTTTTTCTTATATGAAACTTTTTTTGTTAGAAAAATCACTAAAAAGATATGGTGTTTTTGCAAATGTTTCTTATAAGCGTTTTGTTCTTATATGAGATGTTCTTATATCCGATAAATACTGTATATGTATATATAAATAAGTCCGTATATCTACGTCGCCGAACTAATCATAAACGCGTCGTGCGATTTCAACCAAACTTTTACACTACGCAGGCAGTGGCCCATATATGGCTTATATGAAGTTTGGTTGAAATCCGATAACGCATGTGTGTGCGGTGCGTATGTGAAGTGACCGACAAAACCAACAACAAACAAAACAACAAAACCAACTTTATTAAAAACAAGTGTGTTTCTTTTCTTATTTTGTTTTGCCGTGCGAAGCAGGCACACGGGTCCGCTAGTGATAAATAAAAAGAATTAGAATATGTAATTGTAAAAAATAAAATATACATTCACTTTCACTGCTTTATAATCAATAAACACATAAAATTAAAAGACACAAAATACATTTTTTGTAGCATCTGGATCATCACTGATATTTTATTTTTTTTTTTTTTAGCATATTTTACCGTTTTCAAATTTGATTTTTTTATATTTTCCAAAAAAAATGGTACGTTTACCTGGCTGTTATTTAGGTTGGATTTTGCAGTTTTCCTTACTTTGCGGGAACTTTTTCCCCAACAGCTGTTGTGGCCCATACAAATGTTTGCATCGATGGTACACATGCATGCACACATGTACACATATGAACATTGGTACAATCTGTACGCACAGAGAGTCACCCAATTTCTTTTTCTCAGGAACACAAAACATTAACTGCAAAAAAAACAGAAAATAATTAACACTTTCCAAGAAAATTTATTATTAATTTATAGGCATTTGAAATGTTTTTCTCCACTTCTCCTTTTGACCATTTTCTCTATGTCAGTGTGAAGTATGTCCATTCAATTTCAATAATTATTAAAGGCAACAGGGATGATTTCTGCTAGCATAAAGTTCGAAACAGGGGATGCAGCGAAAAGGCAGATTCATTTTGAAAAGCTAGATGAAAAGGAAAAGATAAGGGATTTGTTGTTGTTGTTTTTAAAATTATCAACAAAAATGAGGAAATGAAAAACAAAGTGAAGATCAGTGAACCATTTAGATTAAAAAAAAAAAATCCGCAAGAAACAGAACGCATTTAGCACTAAGAGAAGAGATCCTGGAATAGAAAAAGGAGAAGAGAATAAAAAGGGAAAGTTTAGGGAAATTGGGAAATTTACTGGATATGATAAAAGATCGCTGACGTTGATAGTGAGTCGATCAGTTAAAGAAAAAAGGTTTATGTGCAAAGCTACAATTTGAGTAAAAGCAAAAGAAAAAAAAAGATGACATAAAACTAAATTGATTCTGTTTTCTTTTAAAAATAGAAATTGTGCAGTTTTTTAAAAAAAAGTTAAATGTATTTTTTTGTAACTCTAAAACTCGAAAAAAAAACGGAAGCAACCGCCATTAGATGTTCTTTAAAACAATCAGCCATTTACATATTTTTTTTTTAACTAGCTGGCAGTTTATAAGAAGGAAAAACCCCGTGATACCGAACTGGGCGCCGTACTTGGGATTCCTCCTGGGCCAGTAATCGGGAAAATCAGGTGACAGGTTTCCACTCTTTGTACAAAAGAGGAAAACTACCAGGTAACCCAATTTAAATTATTAAAATAATTGCCTCCGGAAGAGTAAAAAATAAAAGAATTAATAAGAAGCAGGAAATTTTTACTATAAAATTAAATTAAACCAGTATTTTGTTCCTTCTTTTGAATTTTATTATACCCTTCACATAAATGTGTAAGGGTATATATAAGTTTGTGATTCCGTTTGTAACGCATTGAAATATCCATCTAAGACCCCATAAAGTATATATATTCTGGATCAGCATCAATAGCGATTACGATTGAGCGATGTCCGTCTGTCCGTCTGTCCGTCTGTCCGTCTGTAGTCGTTGAAATACCGTTTCTGAGAAAACGGTTTGAGATAGAAACCTCATTCTTTCGCTAAAACGTGTGAAACCCCGGTAGTGGGTCTGCTATTGAAATTCAGTAAGATAGGTCCACGGATAGCCGAGATATATTCAAAAAACCGGGTTTTGAGGGGTATTTTGTGCAATTTTTGTATTCAGATTTTTGAAAAAAAATTTTGTCTTAAAAACTAAACCATATCATTTTTAGTGCCCATTAAATCCTAGAAAAAAAGGAATTTTTAAAATCGGCCCATATATATCCGAGATATAGCGTCTCCCGATTTTTCAAGAAATCGGCTTTATAAGCCAAATAAGACAACTTTTGGCACCGAAGATCAATCAAAATGGTATATATAGGCTATTTAGAGGCAAAAGTGGAAAATTTTTCCACATCGGCCCATATACACTCGAGATATAGCGCCTCCCGTTTTCTCAAGAAGTCGGCTCTAAAAGCCAAATAAAACAACTTTTGGTATCAAAAATCGATTAGAATGGAACATATAAGGTGTATAAAAGCAAAATTGGAAAATTTTTGAAATCGGTCCATATATATCTGAGATATAGCGACTCCTGATTTTTCAAGAAATCCGCTCTTTAAGCCAAATAAAGCAATTTTTGGCACTAAAAATCAATCAGAATGGTACATATAGACCATTTAGAGGCAAACGTGGAAAATTTTGGACATCGGCCCATATACACTCGAGATATAGCGCCTCAAGTTTTCTCAAGAAGTCGGCTCTAAAAGCCAAATAAAACAACTTTTGGTACCAAAAATCGATCAGAATGGTACATATAAGGTGTTTAAAAGCAAAATTTGAAAATGTCTGCAATCGGTCTATATATACGTGAGATATAGCGTCTCCCGATTTTTCAAGAAATCGGCTCTATAAGCTAAATAAAACAACTTTTGGCACCAAAAATCAATCAGAATGATACATATAGGTTAGTCAGAAGCAAAACTGGAAATCTTTTTGTCATCGGCCCATATATGTTCGAGATATAGCGCCTCCCGATATCTCAAGAAGTCGGGCCTGGAAGCTAAACGAAACAGTTTTTTTGCACTAAATATTTGTCGGAATGGTACATACAGGCTGTTTAGGGGCAAAATTAGAAAATTTTTGGACATCGGCCCATATGCACCCAACTTTTGGTACCAAAAATCAATCATAATGGTACATACATATGTATATAATATTATATACATATGTATGTATATAATATTTGCGATCATGTATGAATGTATGTATGTACATATGTATGTATGTATGTATGTATGTATGTATGTATGTATGTATGTATGTATGTATGTATGTATGTATGTATGTATGTATGTATGTATGTATGTATGTATGTATGTATGTATGTATGTATGTATGTATGTATGTATGTATGTATGTATGTATGTATGTATGTATGTATGTATGTATGTAGATACGTTTGTATGTATGTAGGTATGTATGTATCTACATATGTATGTATGCATGCAAGTATGATAGCATAAACAATTTTTTTGCTTTGTTGTAAAAATGTGTATGTATGTACATATGTATACACGAGCTTGAAAATGAAAGTGATATAAAGAATTGTTGAAAAAAGGGTACGCAATGAAATTCTTTTAAACAATTGCGTCTTCAAATTCATTCACACAAAAAATCATTTTGGGTTTCCCTACGTACTTACATATGTACATACACACACACATGTGTATGATGATACGCAATAGATCATCAACAACGTGCACAAGAAAAAAATAATTTTGTAAAAGCAAGCAATGTAAATATGTATGTATGTATATATGTATGTATATAATCATTGTTTTATGGAACACACTGAAAATATTCAATAATAAAGAATTTATTTTAGAGTTTTCTGTTATAGATACATACATACGTATACATACATAAGTAAATTGAAAACAAAATCACACTTAATGGCAATGTTTAGCATTATAATTTAAAAATAATGCAATTATATGCAATTTTTTGTTAAATAAATTTTACTATAAAGTTAACTGATAAATAATTAAGAAATACATTTTGCTTTTCTTTATTTCATTGATATTAAAAAGAATTGGTGTCACCCAGTGGTTGAACTTGAGCATATTAGGAATTATTTAAATAAAAGTTTTGCAGCCTGTGTTAAATCCCGGTAGTGGATCTGATATTGAAATTCAGAAAAAATCGGCCCATTTAAAAGCCAAATAAAACAACTTTTCGCACCAAAAATCAATCGGAATGTATGTACCATTGTGAAGGGTATTTAAGATTCGGCCCAGCCGAATATAGCACTCTTACTTGTTTTATTTCATTTTCCCATTTTTTGCATTGCAGTATTTTCTGTTTTAAATGTTCCACTTATTCATTATACTGTGTACTTTAACTTTTCTTTTCGATCGCTTGACTTTCTATTGCTTGAGGATCATATTCTATACCGTATTTTAAATTATTTTTCTGCCCTGCATTATCGTTTTTTTTCTTTCTTTTTTTAGTTACCCGTTTTTCTTGATTGTGACAAAATATGAATGAATTTGCCACCTCTGTTTTATTCATTCTTATAAGAATCATCCTCTTAACCTGCAGTGCTGAACATGTACCTAAATGAAGAAAACGAGAGGGAAACCATCAATCTTCTTTTTCGAATTCCCTTGCTTTGTACAACTCAAGCGTAGCCTCATCAGCTGAACCGTTAATCATCTGACTACTTAAAACTGTCAAGAGAATACAGGGATGAAAGGCAGCCGAAACGAGGCAGCAAATCAGTGTAAGCTCTTCAAATGTAGAAGTGGCGTCTTTTTGACAGTTTTCAGAAGTTGTACAAAAACAAAATGCATGCTGTTTTTACTGAAGTTGTTCTTATGTGGGGAAAATGTTACCTTATTAGTTATGTATATCACTTTGTTGTATTATGTTATATTGAGCTGGGGAAAATACATATTCTGATGTATTCAAAACACGAAATAACTATTATAGGGTGGGGCGATTAGTATGAAAAGAAAAAAAAAACTTAATTGGTGCTTCACGTTTCTGATACTTGGGATTGTACTGAGCAATAAAGTCCACTAGACTCAGACTTTGACTCAGGCTTTTGTCATTTTTTTTTTTTTTTTGATATTTTGGCCTATAACAGCTAAACCATTGAGATTTTCGGTCCAATACTAAGACGAAAATTGTAGTTAAGACAATAGTTGGGAACTCTCTACAACGCAAAAGCAATTTTTTCGTGAAAATATTGATAACTTACCAGCGCAAAATCATAAAAATACTCTATTTCCTATTTTTTCCACCTATTTTATAAAAAAATATTATGTTTTTTTCTTTTGTTCTATATTTATCTAAAAAATAGATATTTCGACCTTCAGATACATTTCGGCCATTATACCTTCACAGTCTTTGTTGATTGAGCGCTTAGCAACACTTGCTAGCAGCTGGACATGACGCTCCGTACCTTGAATATAATAATGTATTAGTGGGATCTGTGATGGAAATGGTGGATTTTCATCATGCACACATTCGAGGTATGGTTGTAAATGTAAATCATAGAGAATTTTCGTGGTAAATGGCGGTTCAAATAACAATGCTTTGTCCTCTAAATCGATCATGTGAACGTAATTTGTACAATCAAAATTGATGTTTGGTTTTACATATTCGCGAAGCTCAGTTAAATCCCATACGTTGTCGCGAATATAACTATATATGTATATATATGTATACACTTGCTGCAATGCTACAGAGCCTGCTGCAATGTTTACAATTCACCTACTGATTGCTTCACATGTGAGTTATAACCCGCAAGCACTTATTTTTAATGCTATGCACAATGCAATTTAATTTTCAATACGACTGATTTACAAACTTTTTTCTTTTGCAATGTAATACTTATCCAAAAAATCATTCAACGTTTGATCATGCAGAACTGGAGAGTTACAGCAAGAGGTCTCCTTATATATGTATTATGTATATTCGAATCATAGTTTGCTCTTCTAACAATTCATTCACTCTTTGCAACGCAGGCTTTTTGATTTTAATGTCATGGAAATTACGTCTTCAGAGTGTTCAATTTTAATAATAAAAAAAAAATTACATGAAAAAATAATACTAATTTCTATAACTAATGACTTAATTTTATTAGGGTTTGTACTATACATATGTATATAGCTTATTAAAATTATAATTAATGGAATTATTTCCTCCAACGATTTTTTAAAAATTTTTTCTTCCATACAAATCGACCATTATTATATATTATACATTATATATGTAGTATAAATTAAGCTATCATGAACTGCATTGCAAAATAATTCAAGGAAATTCCGTGAACGCGTGATTTTTCTAAAATTTAATCTCGATCATGTGTGACACAATATTTTTACGAAAGCCGCACACATTTTTCCTTCTCACCAGTTTCAATTTACAGCCGTGCCACGGTGGTTGGACTCTTTCTACAGCTTCTTGAGGGTAGATACGCAGGTCTGCGACGCTAACTTTATCATCAAGACGCTCTTTTGGAATTAACGGCTATTAATTTTCGTGGGAGGTCCGTTATCGGAAGTCAAAACGTTCTAACGTCCTGCGTTATTTACCATCCACCCGTCACTGTTAACTTTCAGGTGTTTTGCCAGTCGGACGTAAGATATCAATAATTGAGTAGCAGAGATAGTCCCTACGCTGCTTCCTAGCTACTTTAGGTGGGGTGGCTCTTTATTCTTTCTTTTTTTTTGTGTTATCTGCATCTGCGGAAAATTTCACGAACGTACCCGCCCTCTCAGCTGTACTTTTGAGCCCCTTGCTAGAATGATTCTCCTTAGAGGCCCTTTTAAGAAGGGAGACACCCGGTTATGGCGACATTGTGATTGATGGGCAACACCTTTTCATTTTCGTTGCTTCCGCAATGTTTTGTTCTTCCAGAGATCGGATCCTTTTGTCAGCCTCTGTAGAGGTAGAGGGACTTTGGTAGCACGAGTGATTATTTTTTGCTTCTTGCATCAAATAATTTCAGATGACAAAAAAGTTGGCGCCATTTTATTCCAAAGATTTTCGGTGGGAGAACAATTTTGTGATAAAATTTTTTTAGTTTGCATACACTGAAAGAAACAATTCAATCCATTTGTACTTTAATCAATTCCAAGCGGTGTCAGAAATTCGGTAAGTACGGATTTTCTTAAATCAAGTACGTTGCGCTTGTTTTAAGTACTCATTTCAAGCCTTAACAGGATTGATTATTATCTTTAATAATCCATATTCAGCTTATTTTAGGTACACTTGTGTATTATCCTAAATACTTAAATTTTTAAGTATGCTTCGTACTAAAATCAAGTATAAAAAACTTAAATGTAGATCGAGCTTTTTCTTTCTGTGTATTGGCTAAAGCACAAATAGATCTTTTAAAGTCTTTAGCAAAAGTATGGCGGTAGTCAATATACTGATAAGAAAACGACATTAGTTCCTGTCGACGACATTTGTTACACTTTATGTGGGAAATTGAAATAACTATTATTGTTTTCTCTTTTTTGTACGCTATTTTTTATTTTTTAGATCTTAGCTTAATCCATATACAATATGTTTTTAATTTAAGAAACGTACAATTCGGGTTTTTAAGATACTTTTATTTTTTTATTCTTTTTTTAACCGCCTCAGTAAACTGTTTGATGAACCTGTTGTTTCTGCTTCCCTTGTTTACTTCATCCTTTAAAAAAAGGTATGGATATGTTAACTTTTGTTTCTATCTGCTTTATGTCTGTGTTGTTGTGGCCTTTTATCTAAAAATAAAAAATTACATATATATATATATAAAATTATTTTTATAAAAACACCCTCGAGTGGGTGCAAAACAGCAAGTGATTGATTTTGAAGTTTGTGTTCGCAGTGCTTTCGACTTGAGGATCGAGTCATCGTTCGAATAAAAGAACATCGTAGAGGCGACCAAAACAAATTTCTTTCGCTTAGAGTGCGAACAATCGCACAACTTTGACATTGAAGAACAGGCACTTAGTTACATTTTTCACAAATATCACAATGGTCCCAGCATATTCGAAAACGCATAGAAAACTGTTTAAGAAAATACTACTATTTTGCGATTTTATCATAAAAGTGCACGTAAAAACGCGATGAAGTTTAGAAACTTTTTATTTATTTATTTAAAAAAACCCAAATATTTTTCCAATATACCAACAAAAAAGCTCGAGGCTGTATCTAAAAATTACATTGCTCTACTTTTTTAGCTATTAAAATATTTTTTTAGATATAAAACGAATGCACTTGTTTTTGGGAGACGTTTTATTTTATCGGCGAGATTTTTATTCTCATCTGAGCCGAAAACATTTTCGTAAATAGCACAACACCCGCAATTGCCACTTAAACATTTTATATGATCAAATCTTACACGAGAGGAAGCCATTGCACTCGCAAAGAAGCAACCGATCACAAAAACTGCATAAAATAATTTCATTTTGAAAAGAAATTCCCCGTTGCTTTTACCGAACGATCTCAGAATAGTTTAAATATATTTTTATGTGCTTTTATATTGAAAAATTAAGATGATGTGTGAGGTTTTTTAACAAAACCAAAACGTACCCTGCCGGCAACTCAGTTAACTAATAATGAATTACAAGCTAACTTTATTACAACTGGTGGTGGTTGACACTTAGATTATTTTCAATGGAGATGACTGACTATTTTAACATTACGATGTCCTAGGAGGTAGTCAATTGTCCGACGCTGCATTACTTTTCAACTAATTTCAAGTTAACTACTTCAAAGTCAGTACATACAGAAAAAAATGTACAAATCAAGGCTGATTTTACATTTTTCGGTGGTAATAGTTATTATATTTTATTAAATTAAATTTCATCACACTTTTTTTTTTTTTTGTTAGCCTCTGGTGGGATTCGAACCACTAAGCCTCAAGACTGGTGAGCAGCCACCTTAACCCATTCAGCCATCGCTACATTTAAAACGAATGCGACAATAGGCAATTTAATTCAAGAGTTATTTACCGTGTATGTGTGTATGTTAGTATTTGAATTTTGAGTGAACTCTGCACTACGTTTCGATTGTATTGTAGCTAATTTGAAGCTAGTCCATAAAAGTTAACGTGAAGTTAATTATTTTAGTAGTCGACTACCAATTTGCTGGCAGGGTATATACATGCATACATATGCTTACATACGCAAACATATGCATGTGCGCATTAGAAATATTATAGGTTGATAGTTACCACAACAGAAGAAGAAAAGTATTATTAGCAGCATTCGTAATAGTAATACGAAAACATGTTTTCACACCGATTATACATATATACTACATAATTCTGTAGCATTATAATTTAGTTAGGCTTTCCCCAGCTCATTTTGTTGCTGTTGAATTCCGTTTATTTAGGATTCCGTACTAATAGAGTGAAAAGGGGACCCTACTTGGACTTCTCTGTTCGCCTGAGAAAAAGTTAAAGAGTGTCTCCTGCAGGAATCTGTGAAAATTATATCTATGTAACTTTAGAACAATAAAACTTTAGAACAATAAAAATTATTTCCTTTGCAGAGGTGATATCGTTGTATGTCCTCTACAACAAAAAGTAAAATTTATTGAATTGTCAAGTTAATCTGCAGCAACAAATACTAAAAACAATAAAAATTTAGTAATTTAGGATGAGGCACCTGTAATGGATTCGCCTTAGGTGCACTAGAATTCGCCGCATAACACACACAAGCTAACATTTGTTTTCGTTATACCTCGTTCATACATGTATTTCTAATTGAGATAATATTCAGTTTATTGACATAATATTTTTTGCGTTCATACATACAAATATTGCGCTAACTCAATTAGTATTTGACAGCTGGAAAAAAGTTGTTGTTTTTGTTTTGGTAGTGAGAAAGAAAAAGTGAAAAATATGTTCAAATAAGAAAAATGGAAGAAAAATTGCCTTTTATTAATAAAATTTTAGTGTTGTACAGTAAAAATATGGAACTTGTACAAGTAGTGCGTTTCTGTTATGACTCCAAAGCGGCAATAATAAAAAGAAAGAGAAATAAAAATTTGGAAATGCTGCAATGTTTTTATTTTTATTGTATTTATTTTTATTTTTTATTATTTTGTTTGCTTTTGTTGACATTTATCTCGTCCTTCATCTTGCATTGTATACTTTTGCTTATTAAACACATCTTTTACAGTGTTGTGTTTCATCTTTTTCTCAATATTCAAAGCAATTTTGAGTTTATTAAGCAATAACTTTATTGACTTTTTGTATGGAATATTGAACTCAATAATGGACTTTATTGCGATTATCTCAATAAAGGCGCATGCATGAACATGGTATTAGTGTAATAAAGCACCCTAAAAGTTGTGTTTGTGCCTTGAATACTATGAAAACAAAAAAATGTTTATCGTAAAATTTTTGTACTACCAAAAATCTTTAGAATAATATGATGACAAATGTTTTGTAACACAGAAAAAAAAGATTTGTAAATACAACCAATTTTTTTGTAAATGCAACAAAATATTTGTTTGAAATTGAGCTAACAACGATTTTTGTAAATACAAACACACTTTTGTAACTCCAAAAAAAAAATCAACTCATTTTTTTTCAATCAAAAAATTTTTTGATTTGAGTATATTTTTGTTGATTTCAAAAACCACATTCCACAAATATGTCTGTTGAATTTTCTTTTGTTTTCAACAAAAAACTTTCCAACCATAAATTGTTACTTTCTAATATTTTTTTAATTAATCATTTTGACAAAAAGATTTGTTAGTTATTTTCTGGAAATTTAACAACTATAAATTGCTGTTTTAAACTTTATTTTAATTAAATTGTTTGACAAAAAGTTTTATTATTTTTTTGATCCCTATGAAACAAAATTAATTGTTACATCAACAACTGATATTGTTATTTTTCTATATCTGTTTCAACAAAATATTCTACAAATAGCTGCCTACCGTTGATTTCTAAGTAAAACTAAAGATGTAATTTTAATGAAAAATGTGAATTTTGTTAAAATATTATTTAATAATTTGGAAACATTTTGCCCCTTAAATTTATTTTTATAATGTTGACAATATTTTTAATAAGAAAAAGTTACCAAGTTCTTGGTAAGCTTTGCAAACGACTCTTGTTGGCGGAAATATGTGGTGGAGAAACCAAAACGTAGCAAACACATTTGTAAAAGTAAACACATAAAAAAAGTAAAAAATAACATTACTAATAATACCTATTTGCAATAATTTTTCACATAAAAAACACTTCGTTATGCTCACCATTTTGCAATACTGGTAATTTCTTCTGTTGGTATTCTTTAACATTTTATTACATTAATAGGTATGGTATGTCTTATTAATAAATATATAAATCACTTTTTTGTAACTTCACTTTTAACTCTGTATACAACCGCAAACCACACGTTTGAAGGTAAAAATAGAAATAAAACATTGACGGTCAAATAACAACATAAAACATATCTATGCTTGTTTGTATATGTATGTATGTTGATACGTTTGCATGTATGTGCGTATTTGCACAGACATAAAGAACGTAGATGTATTCATTTTTAATATTTAAACTTTTTCAAATAACTAACAACAACATCAAAAAGATCCTTTTCTATTAATTTCTTGCTTGTAGGAGTGCAGTTGCTAAAGCAGCTCTTCATAAACATACACGCATACATATGTAAGTTAGTATGTAAACGTGTGTACATACCGCCACTAAATTATTATCAACAATACATGTTGTTGAAATATTTAATTGAAAACAAAATAAAAGTTTGTGATATTAATAAAGATATTTGTTGTATTGATATTATTTTAATTGAAAAAGCAGCAGGACAATTTCTTTGACAAAATTTAAATTGGCAATTTAGAAGAGTTTTTTCATAAACTAAAAGTTATAATATTAAAGGAGGTATATAAGATTTAATAAAAGCATATCTTCTAGGAATAATGTAGCGCATATAACTCCCCTTAAGTCGACATATGTTGTTATCGACATACATATGTCAGTTACGCAAACCACAGGCAATTACGAAGCTTTGCTTCCCTTTTAATACCTGCTCGTTACTTCAAAAACGGACTACTACCCGCAGATTGTCAACATTTCAAAATGTTATACACTGGTACTAATTTTTTGCTTTTATTTGTGATGCAATTTAATTTTAAATATATGACTATGCCATGCAATACTTTTCCAAAATGGTTTTCAACGTTTGATCATGCAGAACTGCAGAGCAACATCAAGCAATTTCCTCTATATCAGTGTTGCCAGTTTAGGGGGTTTCCCCCTAGATTCAGGGTTTTTTTTTTTCTTTTAGGCGTGAATTTGGTATGTTAAATTTTTTCGGGGAAATTTAGGGGGAAACAATTTATGTTAGGGATATTTTTAGGGGATTTCTGCGTTTGGTTGAACGGTAAAATGGTAGGAGTTAGAAGATTTTTCAACTAATAAATTTGAAGATTTTAACGATTTTTAAAGTAAAATTTAATGAGATACTTTATGTTCATCTGGTAGCTTCAAGTACAGAATTTCGCAACTGGTAATTTTAAGTACTTTTTTTGTTGAGTTGAATGAATTTTTTCCTTATGGGACATTTCTTTGAATTTTTTCCGTTTCTTAAGAATTGAGAATATTAATATATCTAAGAACCTTTGATAAGATTGAAACTCTTTTTATGAAAATGTCAACCGAATGTAAAGAGCGAAGAAGACTTAGAAACTCTTAATATTTTTGGAGAAAATTATTTTTTTTCTATTTAAGCAGTTAACAATTTACAGCTGCCTATAAATATGTACTTAGATCTCAAAATATGTGAATACAAATAAATCGAAAATTTATAATAAATATACATACGCCTGCAAAATACATATAGTCACTTAATTTTTACTTCTTTTTAATTGGGGAAAGTTTAACAATTTTATGCATTTTCAATGCATTAATATTGGTGATTCGCAAACTAAAGCAGAATGTTCACCAACATTTTTTAGGGGGATTTTGTAGAAAATCATTGAGTTTTAGGGAGTTTTAAAATTTTTCTGCGGGGAAGAAATACATTGTCCTGGGAACACTGCTCTATATGTACATCACGTATACATACCACAGTTTGCTCTCCTGACATTTGATTTACTCTTTGCAACCCATGTTAATCTCATGAAACAAAAAAAGTTTCATAAGTGTTAAAAAAACAATAACCGTAGGTTTAAGCAATGATTTAATTTTTGATTTTGCACTGCGTATACCTTATTGGGTTAAAATTAATCATGGAACTATTTCCCCAACGATTTTTTGCTTCCCTAAAAATCAACTAATAATATATAATGTAATATACTTTTACATGTGTAGTAGAAATTGAGCTAAAATTTGCATTGAAAAATAATTCATGAAAAAATATGTGAAAGTTTTTTCCTGAACCAGAAAAGTTAGTGTTTTAAATTTTTCGTGAAATTTCGTGCACGGCCTTAAAATGGTAGTCACGCACTATCACGCACAAAATATTATTTTTAAATCTCGATTCTGTGACACGACATTTTCACGACAACCGCACATCTCTAATGTATACAGTAACTGAAAATTTTGGAACAAACTACCTAATAGACTAATAGTTTTGTCAAACCGGTCCTTATTGTACTTTTAGTACTATATACACTACATGATTTTATTATTTAATATTATTTTTTGTACATATCAAAAATTAGGCGAATAGTCGGCGAGCCGAATACGAATATTCGCAACATTACTTTTACACATACATATGTACATATATATAAAAACTAATTAATTCAGGTCCAAAAACGAACCTTTTCAAAATATTTGCTGTATTTTTCAGCTGTCTATATGCCGACGACATTTCGTTGGTGCTAATGAACTCATCAAAAATTTAAAAAATTCTTAAATATTAAACTTTACTACTTATTCCATAATTCCCATGAACAAACTGAGAATCAGAAATGTTCAAACAATCATTTAACACAGCAATCATTTCTTTTCGTTTTGCAACTCTTTTACTTTTAAGAATTTTTCAAGTCCACTGATGAGTTGATTAGCATCAACGAAATGTCGTCGGCATATAGACAGCTGAAAAATACAGCAAATATTTTGAAAAGGTTCGTTTTTGGACCAAAATTAATACATTTCAATTGGCTCTTAAAGCAAATAAATAATTAAGTTCATATTTGTATCAAAATATGTTTATGTAGCATAAACAAAAATAACGAGATCCTGAAGATGAACCGAGAGGTTCGAAATATATAGATCCAAAAAAGAAGACAAATTTTTATTACAATATACATACATCAAAAAGAGGCAATACAAAAACTAATGTTTTTGGGTTGCAAAAAATCGATCTGAAAATGTACAAAAAAATATTTCGAAATAAAAATTTGTTATCAAAACCAACCGCACGGTTACTGTGTGAAATGTCGAAAATGCTTTGCACAAAACAATGCAATAGGTTTGATCCCGTAGTTTTTGGGAAATGTTCAGTAAAATTACAGTAATCATGAATTTCTCTCAATGGGAGACAAAAATGCATGAAAGTATGGGAACACTAAAATCCACATTTCAATCCCAAAATTTATTACGTGGTATAATTTGATGCTGTACTGAAAATTGAAACATACATTTAGGGAAAACTGAATGTGTTTTTGGACGCATTTGGATTTTAAAGTACCTTTCATATGTAATACTTATTAAAAACATCAAAATTGTCGTTATTTTGGTTGATTCAGTTGAAAATGTTTTGTTTGTTATTCCTTACTTTTCGCAACAGCTGATAGCTTAACTCTTGCCAAAACTAGTACGAAGAGGAAGTGCGGGCTGTTTCGTGCAATAAGAACAATAATATTTCTCTTTCAAAAGCTCTCTCACTTACTTGCACAAACTTTAAGTGCGGGCACAGTTTTCATGCAAATTGTGATCCCGCAGCCTTCCAACCAAGGCGAATCAAGTATAGGTGGTCGCAATTCAATTCGCTTTAACATTTTCACGCGAGACGTCATAAGTTTTGTTGTCGTTTGCTATCAGCTTTGACAACTCAGAAGATAAAATCGTGGAAAAATGTTAAAGCGAATTGGTATGCGGGCACCTGTAATAGATTCGCCTTGCTCCCAACGTTGAGTACCAGCCAAGGCGAGTTCATTACAGGTGCCCACATATCAATTCGCTTCAACATTTTTTCACGATTTTTATCTTCTGAGTTGTCAAAGCTGATAGCAAACGACAACAAAACGTATGACAGCTCGAGAGAAAATGTTGAAGCGAATTTAATTGCGAACACCTGTAGTTGATTCCCCTTGGTACCAGATCACAACTAATATGTTTACACTGATTTATGGAAGTTTATTAAAAACTTGTGAGAAGCACAGAATGCAAAGGAATATCGTATGTAAATACTGTTGTTCAAAATAACGAAAAAATCAACAGAAAACCACTGTGATAGAGTGGAAAGTTGGTAAATAAGATTAAATATAGACAGTCAGTAATGAAGAGATCAGGTGTCAGGATGGCTATGCGCTGCCGCTTATGCATAGTATACAATTCCTCATGACCTGTAGTGCGATTCTACAACCTTTATAACGATAATCGAATCGTTAAAATAATTATAACGAAATTTTATCGAATTTGCTATCCTGTAACATGTTTTTAACGATATTCGCTGTCGATCAAAATCAGCTGTTAATTTTACTGCCGATTGTCGATATCTTAACGACAAAAATGTTCTTGTTGTTTATTCAATCGTTAAAGTGTATTTTGTGATTTTTTAATACACAAAAATATTTTTTAAATACTTCACAGCCATATACTTTTTTAAAAACAAAAACTTCAATATAATTTATTCAATCGGTAAAGTGTGTTTTGTGTTATAATGGCTTTTGAACGTTTGGTATTCGGGCTTGTCAGGGATGAAACAAGTTTGAACGCTTCAAGGGATAAGCGGTGTGTTCTTCGGGAATTGGATGATCCCTTTGAGTTGACAGCTGATGAATTTAGAAAGCTATATAGGTTATCACCAGCCTTAGTTGAGAATATAGTTTTTACGCTTGATGACAAACTGAGGGTATCTCGAATAACAGCCTGACGCTAGTTCCGGATTTTCCACCATAAAATCAATCCGCCAGTTGTACCTTAATACAAATTAAATAATATTTATTTAAAAACTAAAACCCCAAAATATAAAAATGAATATGTATACATATTGTTATGTCAAAATTTATTGCTTTTTCTTTTCTTCTTTGTGGTTTTCGCTGTTTTTGGCAGAGATGCCACGTAATGCTTACATGAATGAACAGAAAAATACAGCTGTTTACCATCGTTAAAATTAAGTTACAGAATCACTCAATCGTTACTGCAAGCGATGAAATTTGTAGACAAAATTTGCGATTATCGGATCGTTAAAAGTTAGAGAATCGCACTACTGGGCTTGAATCGATTTGGGTGCTGATGAGCGTTGGGGCGGTGGTGAAACAGCCATGTTATGTACGCCAGCCGGCAAGTCTTCAACTTTACTTTTCTTGTCTTCTTTAAAAAAAAATGTCTTTCACTCCAATTTTATCACAAAAAATCTTTCTGAATTTTGAGGAAGGAAAAATCGAACTAGAAAACCCGATAAAACGCTGTCAATGACAATCAACTACAAATCCATCAACTACATGTTCATTTCTGTAATCTACATTCATACGTATGTATTTAATTAGCACTCCAACGTTTGATTTGGTTAGTCTATTTATTTCCACTCGTTACGGTTTGGTTTTTCAATAGTGCCACTGTTTTCGCATCACAGTTTTAGTCACCGTAGCATATAAAAACATCAGAAAAATGCTAAACTCTTTGTACATAAAGATCGTTTGCAACGGTAGGATTGTTACAGAAGAACAAGCTATTAATTATGAAATTACTGAACATTTTTCTAATCATTTGCGTTTTTGGAAGTGCTGTGGCCGCTCCTAGTAGCGTAAGTTATACATACATATGTATATGAATATTTATTTGTTTCTATAAGAAACTTTCGATTGTAAAATAAAAATATTTCATTATTACATTAAAGGTGACCGGTAACAACAACAAAAATATTCAGCAAATAACTACAAAGATTAGGTTTGATATAAACTTGCCCGACTTATCCTTTTTAAAGTTCAAATAGATAAGAGAAACATATGAATTCATTTAAAGAAGCTTTTATGTAAAAAAAAAAAAAAATCAAATAAATTTGCATTGCTGTAGATCGTTTATATTCACATGGGCAAATCCTGCACTATGAAAGATTCCTTCGTATGCGTTTTCGGATTAATATATAAACAATTTTTGGTAAATACGCCAGAACTCCAAGTATGTAAATTATTTGCTATCAGAAAGTAGGGTGGTTTTTTTTATTATCATAATCGTAAATTTTATGGCATGCCTTTTCTATATTACTTGGGGGTTACACGATCAAGTTTTGACTTTCAAGTTTTAATACATTCACACTTTTTTACTAATACACTCACAATTTTGAAAATTGATGACAATTTTTGCTTTCAAGTCACAATCAACAAAACAGCTGACAACAATTTTTTTTTCGCTCTGTCTGCAAATATTTTTTGGTTTATATTAAATTACTTTTTCAGGCTTAAGTTCAACCCTTGGTTTGTCACTACTTTTAATTAATATCAATTAAGTAAAGAAAAGTAAAATTTAGTAGCTAGGTGGACAACCGGCTGTTTCTGGGTAGCAAACACCCTTCATCAGCACCCTATGAAATTTTTTGGTTTTGTTTGAAAGTTGCAATTAAAATTAAACAGATTCAAGCTTAAAAATAGAAACAAAAATGTTTACGTGCAAAACCAACAAATATCATGATGTGCTGTGATTTATATCTACATTCATTATAATTTTTAAATATTTACCAATCTTCTTACTAATAAGGTCTTCAGCCAGTATTTCCTTTCTGCCCTCCGGGTTTTTTCTTCTTCTCTTATTTTCTTTATTTCTGATAGTACTTTAATGAAGCAGCTATTTTTAATTTTCTTCTTGACGGCATCTTGAAAACGAATTGTTATGAAATTGCGTGCAGCCTACGTCACAGCTATCAATTTTATTGAATTTTGACAAGCAGTATGTGAAAAAAACTTGGTCGTGTAACTGCAGTGTCAACCAATTTTTATTACAGCTGTCAAGAAACTGACGGCAATTAATTGAATTTACATAAGTGGTCTGATCACTCACTACCTAAGATAACTTATATCGAATGTTAAGAATGATAAGTGATATACATACATATATAAATCCTAATTTAACGTTGCATCGTTACCCTCCCAGTAACGGTTAGTTAGTTCTGATACCAGGATTTTGTTTGCCGGCAACTGCCTGGGTTACCTGTTGAAAGATTTATTAAACGAGTTGTACGTTTAAGACTGTTGTCACGGATGACTTCTTTTGCTGTTTTGACTTTTAGATCTCAAATGGAATGGAATCAGCTCTGAGGTACCATTTTGCGTTGACAATAGTTTACAATATTTTAGATTGGATTCGTTAAATAATTTTTAAGTTTAAGGTTGTGCTTGCAAAGCCCCAGATTCCTACGCCATACTTAAAGATTGGCGCTGTAATTGTGTTGTATATGAGGAGTTTCTTTTGAATTGATAGCTTGGACTCTCTCCCTAGCAGCCACAATAGTTGTCTGAACCTGTTGACTAATTCGTTTTTCTTCTGAGTTAACCATTTTGCGGTTTCAAAGATAAACGTAAATAAAATACATAAAATATTTTTTTTATGATATTTCTTTTTTACTGTAAAGTATGACCGTCTTTTAGAGAACAAAATGGCAACTAATGATTTGATGGAAAAAATCGACAAGAGTAAGAAAAACAGAATTCATGAATTAAACGATGTTAACTACGAACTATTTTATGACAGAACGGAGAGTTGTCCGAGGACCCGTATTCTTTTCTTACAAACATCTATGTAAACATGTACATTCCGAGGCTGTTATCTTAGAACTTTCGATAGATAACTTGCCTTGGCTACTAGTCTTTAGTACGGGCATTAGATATTGAAGACGGTTCCCGACTTACAAAGTTCTGGAAGTTAAGCGACTGTGACACGCTTTTTGCAGCTTCTAGCTGCGTTACCGTCAACAGCACAGAAGGGTGAGCAGTTATACCGGACTACAAAAACTACCAATTTTTCTGTCAAATTTCATGAAATTGGAAGTCTTAGGGCCCTGATGCATCAAGTGAAGGACAGAAAACATGAAAATATTTATATCGCTATCTCTGTTGGTGGACTCCGCATTTGTTCATAGTTATTTGATTTTTGGTTTGAAAAATTCAGTGAAAATCGAATGCAAACAAAACAGCTTTGCAACCAAACATATAATAATTATTTGTATTTAAAGTTTTATTTACGTTGAATACAACACTGGCAGTATATGAAATATGTTTAAAACTTAGTTTTCAAAGCTTTTCATTCGTGTTTTCTACTTTTTTTCGTAAAAAATTCATCAAAACCAATATTTTTCCGAACACTTTACAACAACATTTTTTCATTGCTTATTTTTGTACTCGTTGGTCTCATACACTCATGTTGCCACGATTTTCTGTACTGCTCACGTCTAACTGGCCCCGCACAAATGATATACAATAGTCACTTTTGGGATATCTGCTTATATCGGTGGTCAACAAAAAGCAGTGCGTTGACTGGCATAAATTTTTCTTGGGGCACGTAACGAATATAATTTCTTAAACAATATGCACTTGAAGTTGAAAGGAAAATTAAGTCAGATTCATCGGCTTTTAGGAATTTTATAAACAGCTAAAGAGAAAGTAGAGATATTCCAAAGTAAAATTGTAAAACATGGAATCAGATAATATTTTAAACACATGTGATCTCTTTTCTACATATTTTCAAAACATATGTATTTGTTAAGCCCGCCTTTCATATTCCTACTTCTAGTCCAATTGCAGATAGTAATATTGGTATTGGTGTCATTATAACTATTGAGGATGTAACTGAGGCTATAAATATGTTAAATAATGATACCAAGAGTTCTTATGCGGAATATTAAACAAAGCTCACATGCAAAGATTTCTGACATCATTTTGAAAAACAAATTTTTTTTTTACCACATTAGAAGTTTTATTTCCGAGCGGCAACATGATTTTATGCCTAAGAGGTCAACAACAACTAGTTTACTTTTAATAACTCGTGATATTATGTCTGTAATGGAACGGAGGTCTCAATATGATGTTGTAAAGGGTGTTTTTTTGCGATGTATAGAACTTTAAGTTTACTGTTCAAGATGGCGACCGATTTAACAGCTGTCAAGTGATTTATTCTCAGTTTGGTTTGCCAATTCATCATGAATAGACTCACGGCTGAACAACGCTTGCAAATAGTGCAATTTGAGAATGCCGTTGTTCCCGATTTTCATAAGCGAATTTTGTTTAGCGATGAAGCGCACTTCTGGTTGAATGGCTACGCCAACAAACAAATCTGGCGCATTTGGAGTGAAGCTAATCCTCAAGTGTATGTCGAAACACCGTTACATCCAGAAAAACTGACTGTTTGGTGCGCTTTATGGGCTGGTGCAAGACAGACAAAACCAGGTAAAAGCACTAAAACAGCTGCTCGTTGTTTATTATCTGTTAAGTGTCAAAAGTTTGTTTACAAGCCGTTTAACGTGCTCTGATTTCTAAGAAATGTGCAAGTGATTTTGTAACTATTGTTGAAGAAAAAATAAAATAAGCCAGTGATTTTGCTGTTTTTATTCAATAAAAAAGTAAAGTAATAATTTTTGAGTGGTTTAAATAAATTTATTTTATGAAATTTGTGTAATTTCTTTTTTTGCATGCACTCACAAACCAGTTTAACAAAACAAATGAGAGAAGAATTTGACAGTCGATAGATATTTTTCTACCAACAACTCTCGTGTATTTTTTTATGTGCTGCTAGTTCTTGTACCTATTAAATCTGCCTTGGGCTGGTGGAATCATTAAATTAAATTCTAAAGGTTCAAATAAACATAATCAAAGGACAAAATGGAAGTTTTTCACTTAGGAAAAAATAAGAGCCAAACAATATCAGATGGCTTCTTTTCGCCCACCTTATATTATAATTTTTTCTTTCTTTTTTCTTGACATGGTTCAGTATTTTGCAGGTGGTACAAAAATATAGGCAGCTGTATTCGGACAAATGCAAGTCTACATTCTCTACAAGGAGATTTTGATCTGTAGCTTTTTGTTTTTAAAGTTAGTAAATTGTAAAAACCTTATATTAATTGAAAATGTTTGCCTTAACTATGAACTTAATTATTTGCTTTAAGAGCCAATTGAAACGTATTCATTCAGGTGCAAAAATATACCTTTCAAATGTTTTCTGTCTTTTTCAGCTGTCTATATGCCGCCGACATTTCGTTGGTCCTAATCAACTCATCAGTAGACTCGAAAAATTCTCATGAACATCGGAATTATGGAATAAGTAGTTAAGTTTCATACACTATTTGAAGAATTTTTCGAGTCTACTGATGAGTTGGTTAGGACCAACGAAATGTCGGCGGCATATAGACAGCTGAAAAAGACAGAAAACATTTGAAAGGCCTATTTTTGCACCTGAATGAATACGTTTCAATTGGCTCTTAAAGCAAATAATTAAGTTCATAGTTAAGGCAAACATTTTTAATTAATATAAGGTTTTTACAATTTACTAACTTTAAAAACAAAAAGCTACAGATCAAAATCTCCTTGTAGAGAATGTAGACTTGCATTGTCGAGGACAGAAAATATTTGAAAGGTCTACTTTTTGGGCTTGAATTAATACATTTCTGTCTTAACTTTTTTTTTTTTTTGGAATATTTAAATTATTTCATCAAAAGTGTTGCAGCATTTGTTTATTTGTGTACATTGACAATAATGACATGCATACATACATATGCACACTCTAATTTGACTCAAAGGAGATTAGTGTGTTAGTACCCAAAAACTGTTGGCTGTTATCTTTATTAAAAATCTAATGAATCGAGATGTTTCTGTAAACTAATGTAGAATATTAATGAGTTTCCCAATTTTATTTCATATTAACTGATTTCATATTATTGTTGCCCAATTTGGCCGAAATTTTCAGCAGGAAAGCTTTAAAATTCGAAGAAAAAATTACTTATATACAAACCGCTGTCCCCCTAATATTTTGCATTCTTTTCGCTTTTTAAAATTTATTCTTAGATATCATCAACGTGGGGGCGGGTTGTGGTTGGCAAACCACAATTACTTAGTATTATTGAATTATTTCTATTTATTGTGAGCATTAGTGTTGAAAGGAACATGTAAAACGCATTTCCATAAAGATTTTCTCTCATTATTACTTTACATTTATTTTAGTACATACCACAATGTACTTATTTTAAGAAACAATTAATAATAACTCTTGACCCTTACTCAGGGGATAACCCTTACATTGAAGATACTTTGCATTGTGCCGGGATTGAGAGAAAAGGGTTGTAAAAAATAGCAAAGAAGAAGTAGTGAATGCCTATATTTAATTTGAAGCTCCATTCATCGTATGTTGTCGGAAATAGGCCCTTTGTCCCACAGCGGAGACTGTCAGCTAAAGAAAAATCCTCTGCGTAAGTTCTGGATGAGTGAAAATATGCTGTTTTCAGTGTTACCTTGTGTTCATAAATAAAGTAGGCACATTTTTGGAAATGAAGTGAATTTGTTAATGCATAGTAATGCTTTGCAATACACATTCTCTGTAAAATGTGTGCAATGTTTTTATTTGGGATGCTTTACTACTTTGTGTGTGTTTATTATAGTCTTAGCGGAAAAATTTTTATTTTTTAGAGTTTCTTAACTTAATTTGTTGTGGAAATATCATACCCATGGTAATTGCAGTTTTTATTTGTGTAGATAAATACAAAATCAAAAAAAATCCTTTTTTCATTTTCTAGTATTTTTGACAAAGCTGTTAAGTAATCACTATTAATCATAATCATTAAAAATTTGATTTTGTTTTTATTTGAAAGGTAAAACCGTTGTTTACAATATGATTTCTCTCAATTTTCAATATAAGTAATTAACTACAATTACAAATATTTAGAAATTCTCGGGACTATTTAAGCTTATTGAAAACAATCAAGAAAAAATTTATTTTAAGAAAATATCTATAAATACCTATTGTGTGTTTATATGCATGCCAAATAATCAGAAAGAATAAAAAATAATTCTTGAAAGTGGTTGCATTATTTTTCGATTAATTTTGATTATTCTTGATTCTTTTTCAATACTAGAAAGTCTTGACTATTTTTAGATTCTTTGTTTAGGTATTCAGTTACATATTAATCAAAAAACTGCCAAAGCAGGATAATGTAATCACTACGTTTCTTTTTGAAGAGACTTATATTTGATTGGTAATGGCAATAAAAATTTAAAACTTGTAATTTTTTATTACATTGGACTATGCCACAACATGTTTCTAAATATTAATTTTTTAAGAGGTCCTGGATTAGTAACTACTTTTTTCAATTTTAATTAAGAAAGGAAAAAAATTATTTTATAGTGGCGGACAATCGGTAGTTTTGAGGTCGCAACACCTCTCTTTAGCATTTCTATGAACGTTGGGCGTGCTAAGCTTCACAATGCTACCAAAGCTCACGCAGTTTTACTTTACATTTATATGCTTAATTAACATTCACCAAAGTGAATTCTTTTCATTTCAGTGTCCCTTTTTAGATAATTTTTTGTCATCTCAGAAGGCTCTAAGAGCAACACTACAACTTTCTTCGTTTTGAACTCTCATTTGTATTCATAATTGTGAGTATGTTGCTCATCATATTAATATGAGTACAACTTAAGTACTTGCGCAGTGCCTGCTATAAACGTAATCACAATTCAACATGTCGTAGAACAGAAAATCTCTCTGGCCATCCGGACCCCTCTCACTTGGAAATCTGCTGCAAGCGCAGACAGAGTTTGACGTATCATATCATCATCATCATCATCATCATCAAAATGCTCCTCCCTAAACAAAGGCCTACCATTTTTTTTTCGACTAACCAGCATAACAAATATGCTGGTTAAGAGAACTAAAACTAGAGTTGGGAGTAAACAGTTGTTCGCTAACGAAAGGAAGCTATCTAAAGATTGGAAATGAAAAATTTCGATGTCCCACAAGAAAACGAAAGCAATTTTGGGAGCCAAAAATATATTTGGCATTTAACAAGTAAGAAATCTATATTCGACTGTGCCGAGTCTTATATACCCTTTACCAAAGTGTAATTAGAAGCGTTTCTATATAAATGTCTAATATCAGGTCATATATAGACTTCAATATCTCCAAGATTATTTGAAAACCAGTCGCTTATGAATACTAAAATAATGAATTTTGACCAAGTATTAGCAAAAATCGGAGACTATAAATAAATTTTTTACACAAAATAAATAATAATATGTTTATAAATTACTTAGGGGAACAGTCTATTTTTAGTAACTAATGTTTGTAGCATGTCACCGAAAACTTCACTTACAGTTTACATAGCAAGTGTTAATTGCCTGCAATACATTGTAACTATATTTATATATCTGCCACTTTTTGCATTACATTATAACGCATTTTTTTGTGTTATATAGCTCATTATTATAAAGCGCCAGCTATTATACCAAGAGGTCCGAGTTCGAATCCCAGATGGCCCAAACATGAAAAATAATTTTTATTATTATTTTTCTTTTTGCGTTTAACTGATGTTTGGTAATTTACACATATTTACCGGGTGAGAGTTTCTCACGTCATGAGTCCCTGAGTTCAAAGACGGGTGCTGACGAGAAAGTGTGGCGGCTTCGAAACAACTAGTTGTCCACCCAGCTAAATGTCTTTGATGTTTTCTTTGTCTAATTTGATTAATATCAATCACAAAGATAATATAGAAAGAACTTGAGCCGAATAAACTTAATACAGATAAACTTAATACAAACTTAATTCAATACATAAACTGTTTTTGTTTAAAAAAAAGTTTATTTGATATTTTTTAAAACATTTATATCAACCTTAGCATTGATATTAATTAAACACAAATTAAACTCTACTTAATTAAACATGTGATTAGTAAATATTTTTTGCTGGCAAAAAAACTATATTTTCGTTAGCTCTAAACCAATTAATGCTAATTAATTTGTAACAAATATAAACGAACCACATTTCTGACGCGGCCTAAATAACACAAACACATATTGAATAAAATTTTTTTATTTAGAACTAACTTTTGCTCTTTTTATGTGGAATATCAATCGAAGTATTTTTCAGAAGCTAAATCTTCTGTCGGTCCGTAATTGCAACCAAAATTTCTAAGGTTTTTTGGAACATTTTTTGTCTTTATTTTATTTACTTCTGTAAACAGTTTCAACTTGGTGGTTTTAGTCGAATCAGCATTGCACTCATTTGATAAAGCTAGCACATGGAAAAGCCTAGCCTCCTTTTGAGATATGAATTTTTAGAGGTTTTTGAGTAAAAGTGTTTCCTAATACTTCTTTTATGTGGCGAACAATTTTAGTCTTATACTCCATGTTAAATCGAAGCTGTAAAAAGGTTTATATTTATTATTATATTATATTTCCCCGTAGGACTCAATCATAGAGTCCATACGGAGATAACGAATGATGACTCATTTTTATTTTAAATCTAGAACTGATTTGGAAAACCAACTAATTCTGTCGTAAAATGAGAAAATTGGTGGTTTCTGATTTCCTGAAGAAGCTTTTTTGAAATTAAAATTCTCCATCGAAATGAATTCAAATGACAAATCTGATATCCTTTGGGCAAGTTTTCATAAAGCTGGAACACTATTTATACTTGCCATACATAGAAGGGATATATTATTTTTTTGCTATTGAGTTTATTTTTCTTGTTATTCAATTATCTTTACAGCAAAATCATGCTCAAAAGTTTTAATAGATTTGCTTAGATTGCAGCTTTTCATAAGAAAGTAAATACTTCATTGTTTTTCAACACTCGATTGGCTGTTGTGACTGTTTCCATCTCCACTTATTGCGTTCTGTAATAAGATTAAAAATATACATTAGAATGCCCTTAATTAAGTGAAATATGTGTTTTTAATTACATTTCCAGGATAACCAGAAGCGGCGGCAATAACACAAGCGACTATACACACAATTTGAAATAATTTCATTTTTGCTACAGATGTTGTGCAAACGCTACTTGAAGAATGAACGATTAATAAAAGCAAATAGGAATTTAACGACTTTTATACGACTTTTATTCTTGAAGTGGCAACCATATATTTTTAGACATGATACTCACCGTAATGTCTATTTTGATGCAATGACATTCCATTTATATTTGAAAGAATGTGGGAGAAGTTTATTTTAATTTATGATGGTATGAAGAAATCCAATATAATTAAATTATTTATAAAAATATGTATGCATATACATATATATGTACATACATAAGTACATTACATTTTCTTCTTCACAAAAATTTACCATATGTTTAATAACCATTATTAAGATAAATTCCTAAAATTATTTTTCATAAGCTGTATAAAAAAGCACCAAATTTATAATATACTCTGACGTACTTTAAAATTGTGATAACATGATTTGGTTGGGATTTAGAGAGATTTTTGGTGAGTGATCAACAGCATTCAAATCGATAAGTCATACAGTTCGACTATAAAGTTTAAAAAAATCGCTGGGCACGCCGAACAACAAAGACAAAAGTCAATTGGATGTCGGTGAGAGAACATAAACTATATTCCAATCAACACAATGATAAAATGGAATGTTGATCAATAAGATTATATGTATGTATATAGATCGACAGTAATGAAAAGCTTAGGTGATAGACTGGCTACTCGCTGCTGCTTAAAACATTATACAATTACTCATGACCTGGGCTCTAATCGACTTGGGTGCTGATGACGGTCGTGGCGGTGGTGAAACAGCCGTGGGATGTACCCAAGCCTGTAAGTCTTGCCTTCGAAACGCAATAGTTTCAATCGTTTTTATATCACTGATAATAAAAATGTGTGCTTGTAAAGTCAGTGTTTCCCGTTTAGGATTCGCTTCATGCATTTACTTATGTGTAGTTTTGTTTTGTATGTTTTTCGTGTAAAGTATCTTTTTGGCCCATTAATATTAAAATTATTTATCATTAATTATTTAATTTATTTACAGCCTTATTATGAATTCCGAGTGAACATCACTCGTAATCGGAACTGTTCTTCACGAATACGTACAAAAAGGTATTATGAATTCCGGTTGGTGTTGCCATCCTCTTGACCTAAGTTCGAATTAGTAAAACCAACCTTTTAAATGAAAAACAAATGTTTTTGGAACGAAGCTCCTTAACGCGGCTTGCTGGTAGTGGAAATTAGTAGAAATCGTCACGAAAGCGTGTGAGCTGTTTATATGTATTGGTGTACTGTCGACAAGCAATTGTGTATGATGGGCCGTGTCTCCGCTGACAGCAGCGGAGCCACCTACCAACATATATTAATTAATTGGAAAACGTTCCAAAAATTTAAAGAATCATAAAATTTCAAAATTTCAAAAGCAACGCAAAATAAAACATACAGATTTCACCTTGTATTACATTCAAAGATGAAAAAAAGTAAGGAACTTCGTTCCTAACAGGGGTCCCCCGACCGCATTTCTTTTTGTTTACATTCTAAAGGTGGGATCACACGATTGCCGCAATGCACCAATTTTACACAATTTTTATTGGGCTGAATTGGAGCATAATAAAAAATTTTTCCCAATCAAATTCTCTGCAATCACATGATTGTCACATTTTACTGAAATTTTGTTGTCGCAAAACAATTAAGTACCAATAATTGCCGCATTATAGTCACACGATTGTTATATTATACGGCAACTCTGAGAAACAGCTGTTGTAGCTGAAGACAAACTTTGTTTTCCAAAAAAAAAAAAAAAATTAATTAAATGTTAAAAATATGGGTTGTTCATTAAAAAGAAAGAAAATTGCTTCGGTTATTATTCTAATGTTGTGCGGGCTGAAAAAGCAAAAAAATGAATAGTAACAACAATTGTATTTTACTGATTGAAAAGCAGAAATCATGTTTGGAAAACGCGTTTAAACAATTTTGAAACTAAATAAATGTATACATACATATGTATGTATGTATGTATGTAGATTATTGGCGAGCATTGTCTTCTTTGGTTGCCGCATGAGAACACAATAAATATTGGTGCATTTTTAGAATTTTTATTGGTGATTAGTTGTATGTCAAGTGCTCACACGGTTGTCGCATCAGGGTTGTATTTGATTGGGACAAATAGGTACAACATTCGTTTTGGTTGCCGCATGAGCCAATAAATTGTGCTATCACACGATTGGCACACAAAATGTAACAAAAATTGGTGCAGTGCGGCAATCGTATGATCCCACCTTAAGTATCGTTAGAAATATTTATCAAAAAACAAAAACGAAAAACAATGAATTCGATTACTGCAGCCGTTTTTGTGACGGAAGAGGAATCTTAAATCAAAAGCTGTTAGCGAGTAGAACCCAAAGTCCTGTGGGATGCTTAGAATTCCCTTTATTTGGATTACAGGGTGTAAGTTGTTAAAACATATCATCAATTATGAAAATATGTACATACATATATGTATATGTAATTTTCCGTTTAGCTTTATTAAAAATTTTCGGCTGAATAAACCTGCACAATTCGATATTTAGCAGAAGGTGGATGCCAGCATTGTGGCGGAAAGGATGTGGATGCTGCAATGGCTTTTTCGTACACACATTTAATTCCATACATAAAAGCTGCTTTTGTTCTTTTTCTTCATTTATATGGTTAATTATTTTCCAAGTAATCTGTCAGCTGTTGCAAATGATGTATATGAAGCGATTTTTTCAACACGTACAATCAGCAGTTAGTGTGTGCTACTTTTTTTTTTGTTTCAAATCATGGCAAAACCAATAGTTATTTTAAGACATACCAATTAATTTTTAAAGAAATATAATTTTATAATTACTTAAAAATAGTTTTTTATTCCATTTAAAAACTTATTTTTAATTTGTTCTTATTTTCAACTACTTTTCGTATTCTCCCGACAATAAGCAGCCGTTTCACATTTTACCAATTTTTGGTAAAAAAAAAAAAACGCCAAATGTACGTTTCATTCGGAATTCATAATACCAATCTCCGAAATTTCGAAAATTTCGTAGCTACGTCGGAATTCATGATAACATTTTTACGACGGAATTCCGTCGAAGCCTCCGATGCTTCTTATTCTCTGTCTCTTTTTCTTTTGCAAAACTTCGTCAAATCTTTTTGTTACAAGTATAAAAAATTAAAAAGTAGCTTAAAGTAGAAAACTAAACAAAAATATAAAAACTGGTAAATAGTTTAATTAGAACAAAACTCTTTTCGATGTTACATATTTAAAAATTTAAATTAACTAAAAATTTTTGTAAAACTATTTTTTTCCCATAAGTTCCATGATTATGTCTGCATTGTTATTTAATTGCTCATTTATTTTTCCACCGCCAAACTTTTTTGTTTGAATATTTCCATGTTTTCTAGTACGTTAACTTTTATTATGTTTATAAATTAGTCCCGGGCAGTCCCTTTAATATATGTACACAAACGTTGATGGGCACTACCCTATTGCTATGTCCTTACCAGCAAATAAAAGAATTTCCCAAATGCACCATTAATTTATACTAATTTTGTCAGTAAAATTAACTGAAAACACTATTTAAAATAAATGAAACTTCATTTAAAAACTTTTCTACCTCCATTTGAATTCATATGTTAAAAAATCTACGAAACCCAATTTATCCGTAGTTAGCATTTTAAATAATTGTACAAATGAGTTAAAATAAAAATTTCATTCTTTTTGAAACGTTTTGTCATTTAAAAATTACTGAATTATTCTAGAATAAGCTAAGGTCAGTTACTGCAAAAATATTCTGAGTGTAGCTGTTTCAAAATGAAGAGGAATTGTAGGGCTATTCAAAAACGAACTTTCCGGATTCCATTTCCATTTGATCCGCTCGATATTGAGGAGTTTTGTGCCTGTTCATTTTGTTGCCAAACTCTTTATGAAAGACAGAATTTTGAAAATTAGTTCATAGAAAGCAAGAGTATCCAGTAGAGTGATGTTTGCTCGATTAACCGAATAACTTTTTCCTAATTTTCGATAGATATTATTTACATTAGTTATTTTTAAGAGGCAACTTTAATTGATTTCCTATCTAAAATAACGAATAATTTGAATACTGTAGCTCAATTAATTGAATAAACGTACACAGAGAAAGTACTACCTATTTGTTCTATAATTTTCTCTATAGAACGTTTCCAGCAGAAAGAAATGAGGAATTTTCCATAAAGATTGCTTATTATTATTATTTGGTAAATTTAATTAGCTTCATCAATAAGGAAAACACATAAAGTCAAGAGGAAAACTTGTTATTCACATCTTTTTTACACAACTTTCATTATTTTCGACCCAAAACAACTACACCAACTCATAGCGAAACACTATTTGGGTGAAATTGTATAAACAATGATTTTTTATTGATTTCGTTAGGCTGCTATTAAGTCCTCATAGATTTGCTTATATAAATTTGCTCAATTTAAATTCAATTCTTTATTCCAACTCTTACAAGGAATGACACAAACGTTACATAAGAGGCACGCGTTTCCGGATCACACTTAAGTGCGTAATGAGGGTTTGCATGTTATGATCCACACAACGAATAATGTACATATGTAGTTAATGTGTTCGCCGAGATAGCGTAATATCGGACGAATTCCATTTGCACAATAGGACGTGTACTTAATTACCGTCAACGCCCAGATTTTGAATGCAACTTTCCTATTACGTTTTTAGCGACGCAGTGTTAGGAGGCGTTCTTGTGTTCTTATCAGCCTGACAGCCAGCTGATGGTGAACTTATAGCAGTGCCTGTTAATGAGTTATATCGTTGGTCGGGTGACGTACATGCATCGTTATTCAAATCGATAGTAGCGCTGCTAGCAGTTCTTAAAAACTCTAATATATTATTGTTCGAACTCACTATTATGAGCCTTGTGGTTCATAATAGTAACGGGCTATCCATTTCGTGGTTTCAAAAGTATATTGTTAAACCAATTTTTTTCTTCCCAGTTGAAAGTCTGACATTGACGAAAATGGATCGCTTAACTATCACACAACGCATAAAAATTATCAAAATATGTTACAAAATGGTGGTTCTGCCACAGTACATATCGTGCTTTAAGAGGAGATTATGCTTTAAATAATCAATCGTTCAACTACGCAAGCAATTGGCAAAATTGTGAAGCAATTTGAAGAGACTGGAGCGTTTACAAATATTGTAAGGACTGTGAATCATCGTTTCGCTCGTTCCGCTGAAAATTTCGCTGCTGTAAGTGAAAGTGTTGCCGAACAAGCGAGTTTCTCGTTCTCGGGAATTAGGGTTGTCTTACGGCACATTATGGTGTATTTTGCATTTAGATCTACACCAACATCCATATAAAGTTCAGCTCACACAACAACTGGAACCATCTGACCGTTCACAACGTCATAGATACAGGCGGTGGACGGCAATTTTTCGAACCAAATGAAAATATCACTGCTGTAAGTGAAAATTCTGCTGAAGACCCGAATGTATCGATTCCTTGTCGTTCTCAGGAATTAGGACATTATAAACGATTTCTTTATGGCTGCAACACAACTCGAGGGAATATGGCTTTATTGCAAGAGACATTTCCAGGCCGCGTAATTTCTCGTCGTCGCGATATCAACTGGCCACTAAGATCATGCGCTTTGACACCTTTAGACTTTTTGTGGGGCTACGCGAAAGACCGTTTTTATGCACATAAACCTTTAACTCCTGAGCACTTAAAAACCAACATTTGGCAAGTTATGGCTGAGATAGCGCCCAATATGGGTCAAAAAATGGTCGAAAATTACCTTAAAAGAATAAATGCTTCCAACACTTCGCGTGGTGGTCATTTAAATGATGTCGTGTTTCACACTTAATGTCAACGTTCAAACTTTATAATCAACAAGTAAGAGTGTGCTATATTCGGCTAGGCCGAATCTTAAACACCCTTCACAATGATATATGTACCATTCTGATTGATTTTTGGTGCCAAAAGTTATTTTATTTGGCTTATAGAGCCGATTTCTTGTAAAATCGGTAAAGGCTATATCTCGGGTATATATGGACCGATTTCAAAAATTTTCGAACTTTGCTTTTAAACACCCGATATGTACCATTTTGATAGATTTTTGGTGCCAAAAGTTGTTTTATTTGGCCTATAAGGCCGATTTCTTGAAAAATTGGGAGACGGCATATCTCGGGAATATGTGGGGCGATTTCGAAAATTCTTTGGTTTCTGGGATCTAATGGGCATTAAAAATGATATGTCTAACTTTTTAGGACAAACAATTTTTTTTCAAATATCTGACCAAAACTTAGACCAAAAATACCCCTCAAAACCCTGTTTTTTGGATATATCTCTACTATCCGTGGACCGGTCTTACTGAATTTCAATAGCACTACTGGGATTTAACACATTTCAGCGAAAGAGGTTTCTATCTCAAACCATTTTCTCAGAAACGGTATTTCAACGACTACAGACGGACAGACTGACATCGCTTCGTAATCTCTATTGATTCTGACCCAGAATATATATACTTTATGGGGTCTTAGATGGTTATTCCAATGCGTTACACACGGAATCACAAACTTATATATACCCTTACACATTTTTGTGAAGGGTATAAAAATATTTTATATGTATTTTATTTATGTACGTTTAATTTTGAAACCGTAAAATGGATAATCCGTCATATACGATTATTTGTGAGCCTGTATCCATGTTGGACCTGAAGCGCAATTAAAGCGAATCCATACAAAGTCCCCGATCGTGGTAGATAATTAGTGTGGGTGAATTCTAGCAACGCTAAATACGAGTATAAAATACACAGTATATATTATCTACAAACATTTGTTCTACAATACGCATATTGCTTCTCAATGTGAATTTATTATTCAACAAATTTTGAGTACTACAAATATTTGCGCTTGGCTGTTGCACAAATTTGACTGGATTTGACTGTTTTCTGTTTCTCTTCACGTACTCTTTATGAAAACGTTTTTATAGAGAGTAATATCCAACAATGAACTTAATTATTTATTCGCTATAAGAGCCAATTGAAATTTATTACTTTAGGTCTAAAAAAATAGACCTTAATGCTTTCTGTCTTTCTCAGCCGTCTATATGCCGCCGACATTTCGTTGCTGCTAAACAACTCATCAGTAGACTCGAAAAAGCAAAAAGAATGTTTGAAGTCCAACTACTTATTCCAAAATTCTCATGAACAAAATGAGAATCAGAAATGCTCAAACAAACTTTTTATACAGAAAGCATTTTATGTCTTGCAACACCTTTACTTTTTATAGCACTTCCTTACAACAGGTGACCTTTGGTTACCAACAACTTGTATTCTTGAAAGTATTTAGTTGTTTAGCAGCAATGAAATGTCGGCGGCATATAGACGGCTGAGAAAGACAGAAAGCATTAAGGTCTATTTTTTTAGACCTAAAGTAATAGAGAGTAATATCTTTAAACCACTCAGAGCGCCTCGATGGATGAATTGGTAGAGTGTCCTACTAAGAGTCCCCGAGGTCGCAGGTTCGATTCCTGCCGAAAGCTTTGGGTGTTTCTGCAGACAAGCCAAAAGCTTCGCAGTTTTGTGTTAAAAAAATAAAAAAAAAAAAATTGCTCAATTACAAGATTTTACTGCAAAAATACTCGAACAGACCTGGTGAAGAGCTATTCCTGCAATTTGTTATTAATTTTTTCGATGTTATCATCTGAGTGAAATATCATCAGCGAATCCAGTAATATTTCCAAGCAAAAATGGTGCATTTACAATGACCTGTTGTAGTCCACAATTAACAATTAAAAATTTTTGTGCTAACTGCACTACCAATGCAAGCCGAAAACCAAATTTATTGGATAGCAGACTGTAAATCGAGCAAATAAGGTGACATGCAAATCCATAATTAATAACTTTGCTAATTAATCTAGAAATCTAAACGTTATCAAAAGCTTTCTCTAAATCAATTAAACGACCTCCTGCTGTTTTGGCATTTTTGTATTGTACTAATATCATTCATTAAAAAGCGTTTTTCCTTTTATCAAAATTGTACTGCTTGTTGTGTTTATTATTATTTCCACTAATCGAATTCTGTAATCAAAGAAACAATTATGTATGTCAGAATAATAAGAAAAGATACTTAAAAATGGTATATACGTACATCACCTGGAGTACAGTTGACGGCGGCAATAATGCAGGCCACAACAAAAGCTGTTTGAAATAATTTCATTTTATTTCTTAAACAAGTTTTCTGGGATGTATAAACGCGTCTGTGCAAGTAATTCCTAACCGTTTCGCTTTTATAGTAGTTTTAACTGAAAAAAAACAAGAGTGCTATATTCGGCTGAGCCGAATCTTAAATACCCTTCACAATCAACAGTTCTGACCAGCAGATTTATAATTGCAAAAACTTTCTGGCAGCAAAAATTATAATACAAGAATAACTATTGTTTATTTGAAACCAATACTTGTTTGAGTTCAGTACCGGTCCGAATTCTTGAGAAATCTGTTTTTGCTCGACCGATTTCGACAATTTATAGTTTTCGACTGTGAAAAAGCATATTTTATTACAACACTTACTTTTCCCTTTTGTATGTAAACGAACTTTTTTAAGTTACACAATATTTAAGAGCTACTAATTTGTATAATGACATTTAATTATAATCACACTATAAAATTAGTTTAATTATAAGTTAGCTTAAGGCTTCTTTGCTATAGCTACATTTCCTTTTAGAACATACATTAATGTATTATCTAAAGTTATAAAAAAAAAAAAAAAAAAAACTTTTTTAAGTTCGTTTACATGACCAACTTCTTGAGAAATCGGCTTTCGATATATCTCAGTTTTATATGGACCGATATCAAACGTTTTTATTTTTGCCATCGACTATTCATATTTTATTATGACATCGTCTCTTTGGGTTTAAAACTAGTCTAAGTTCGCGTACAGGAGCAACATCTTGAGAAACTGGGTTTCACTACATCTCGGGTATATATAGACTGATGTCGATAATTTTAGTTTGTTTTTGATTGGGGTAATTATATCTTATTATAACATTTGCAATTTGTGAACCAAAATTGGCTTAAGTATGGCCAACTTGTTGAGAAATCGGGTTTTAGTAAATCTCGGTATTTATCGACCGATGTCAAAACGTTTAATTTTTGGGTCCAAATAAGTGCATATTACTATGAAATCTATATTTTCGCACAAAAGTACACCAAGTTCACTTAAATGATCAACTTCTTGAGAAATCTGATTTAGTTACATCTCCACTATATGGACCGATATCAAAAGTTTTTGATTTTTGCTTTTGATTGTATATTATTTAAGCTCAACTTTTTCAGAAATCGGCGGTCCCTATATCTCGGTTATATATGGACAGTTGTCGGTAAGTTTTGTTTTTTGCAAGCTAATAAGCATAACTTATAGCATCGACTTTTTGGCACCAAAACTAGTTGAAATACGTGTACATTTTGAAATCTCGGTTTTCACTGTGCCTAGGCTATATATGGTCTTCTTTTTGGTAGCAAAAATTGTTTCAGTTCCCATATAAGCCTGACTTTTTTTAAAATCGGTTTTCACCATTTGTCGGCTAGGTATAGACCAATGTCAAAATATTTATATTTTGCCTTTGTCTAAGCTTTCTTAAATATAGTGTCAACTTTTTGGCGCAAAATAGTGTTTCAGCTCTGGTACTGGCCTAACTTCTTAAAAAATCGGTTTTCGCTATTTCTCGGCTGTACATCGACCAATGTCAAAAATTTTTACTTTTTTACGTTAAGTAAGCTTATAGCGAATAAATAATTAAGCTCATTTTTGAATGTTCAAAAAAGCTATTACTTTTTGATACTTACAAAAATACCAGGAAGTTCTAAAAAAGTAAAAGTATTTTAGAATAAGTGGTTATGTTTCAAACATTCTATTAAGATTTTTCGAATCTACTGATGAGTTGATTAGCATCTAGACGGCTAAAAAAAGACAGAAAACATATGTTAAGTCTATTCTTAGAGCTAAAGTAATACATTTCTATTGTCTCTTATAACGAATAAATAGTTTAGGTAGTTTTTGTAAGCTTATTTTGTTAAAACATCAAGTTTGTGGCTTCGAAATTTGGCTCCGCTCGCATACAGCCCCAACCTTTTGAGGAGCCGATTTTAGCTATATCTCAGATACAGAAATTTTTCTGGTTTCGCTTTTAATGAACATGCCAAATAGTTAAGATTATGTGTTAATAAGTCTCGTTTCAAAATTTTCTTTTAAAAAAATTCGAATTTGTTTGATCTCGCGCAGCTTACTGGCTATATCAGATATTCAATATATATGTATTATATATATATATATATATATATATATATATATATATATATATATATATATATATATATATATATTTATATACAGTCAAAGCCGGTATAGCGAATACTCAGTTTAACGAATATCCGATATAACGAATGGCGAAATTTTTACATTAACTGCCTTATATAGCGAATGGCAAAAAATAATAATCTCGATTTAACGAATAACAAAGCAAAATACATTAAAAAATCGTTACAGAATCGTAAGATTGTGGGTGTTTTTGGCTTCTTTGCTTTGTATTGAAAGAACGCGTGTGATGCGTTGCTTTTTTCCTTAAAATTTCAGTAGTTTTGTTTGGTTCATTGTGAAAACGAGATGTCGATTTCTTAAGAAAATAATAATATGAATGAAATGTAATGATAAACCTACACATGTTAATAGCATCCAAATATAAGTAAATATATACATATATGCACCTATGTACATTTATGATTTTTAATGAATTTACATATTAGAAATAAAAGCAATTCTTAAATAAACGTTAAATTATCAATTAATATTTTATTTCTACACAAAGTTATCAATACAATTAAATTTTGATGTTTTTAAAACTGCGGATCACCGTCTTTTATAAAATTTTAATATAAACAATTACTGTTCTATATAACGAACATCTCGGTATAACGAAAGGTCTGAACATTATATCATTCGTTAAACCGGGCTTTGACTGTATATATATACTTTATGGGGTCTTAGATGGTTATTTCAATGCGTTACACACGGAATCACAAACTTATATATACTCTTACAGATTTTTGTGAAGGTTATAAAAATATAAGCAGCACAACTCCGATGAAAATTGAAAATTTTTCTGCCAATATCGCAGTAGGACAAAAAAAGTAATGCGTAAGCAAAAACGGGATTAATAGTCGAGATTATTTGAAAATACTGATGCTGCTGGCATATGGAAAATCCTCAAGAGCCAGGGCACCATAGATGAGAGAGAGAGAGAGAGAGAGAGAGAGAGAGAGAGAGAGAGATCGATTGGGAAGGTAATACTACCGAGGGTAAACAATTTTTATACCCTTCACATAAATGTGTAAGGGTATATATAAGTTTGTGATTCCGTTTGTAACGCATTGAAATATCCATCTAAGACCCCATAAAGTATATATATTCTGGATCAGCATCAATAGCGATTACGATTGAGCGATGTCCGTCTGTCCGTCTGTCCGTCTGTCCGTCTGTCCGTCGGTCCGTCTGTCCGTCTGTCCGTCTGTCCGTCTGTCCGTCTGTCCGTCTGTCCGTCTGTAGTCGTTGAAATACCGTTTCTGAGAAAACGGTTTGAGATAGAAACCTCATTCTTTCGCTAAAACGTGTGAAACCCCGGTAGTGGGTCTGCTATTGAAATTCAGTAAGATAGGTCCGCGGATAGCCGAGATATATTCAAAAAACCGGGTTTTGAGGGATATTTTGTGTAATTTTTGTATTCAGATTTTTGAAATAAATTTTTTTCTTAAAAACTAAACCATATCATTTTTAGTGCTCATTAAATCCTAGAAATGAAGGAATTTTTGAAATCGGCCCATATATATCCGAGATATAGCGTCTCCCGATTTTTAAAGAAATCGGCTTTATTAGCCAAATAAGACAACTTTTGGCACCGAAGAGCAATCAAGATGGTATATATAGGCTATTTAGAGGCAAAAGTGGAAAATTTTTCCACATCGGCCCATATACACTCGAGATATAGCGCCTCCCGTTTTCTCAAGAAGTCGGCTCTAAAAGCCAAATAAAACAACTTTTGGTATCAAAAATCGATTAGAATGGAACATATAAGGTGTTTAAAAGCAAAATTGGAAAATTTTTGAAATCGGTCCATATATATCTGAGATATAGCGACTCCTGATTTTTCAAGAAATCCGCTCTTTAAGCCAAATAAAGCAATTTTTGGCACTAAAAATCAATCAGAATGGTACATATAGACTATTTAGAGGCAAACGTGGAAAATTTTGGACATCGGCCCATATACACTCGAGATATAGCGCCTCAAGTTTTCTCAAGAAGTCGGCTCTAAAAGCCAAATAAAACAACTTTTGGTACCAAAAATCGATCAGAATGGTACATATAAGGTGTTTAAAAGCAAAATTTGAAAATGTCTGTAATCGGTCTATATATACGTCAGATATAGCGTCTCCCGATTTTTCAAGAAATCGGCTCTATAAGCTAAATAAAACAACTTTTGGCACCAAAAATCAATCAGAATGATACATATAGGTTAGTCAGAAGCAAAACTGGAAATCTTTTTGTCATCGGCCCATATATGTTCGAGATATAGCGCCTCCCGATATCTCAAGAAGTCGGGCCTGGAAGCTAAACGAAACAGTTTTTTGCACTAAATATTTGTCGGAATGGTACATACAGGCTGTTTAGGGGCAAAATTAGAAAATTTTTGGACATCGGCCCATATGCACCCAACTTTTGGTACCAAAAATCAATCATAATGGTACATACATATGTATATAATATTATATACATATGTATATAATATTTGCGATCATGTATGAATGTATGTATGTATGTATGTATGTATGTATGTATGTATGTATGTATGTATGTATGTATGTATGTATGTATGTATGTATGTATGTATGTATGTATGTATGTATGTAGATACGTTTGTATGTATGTAGGTATGGATGTATCTACATATGTATGTATGCATGCAAGTATGTTAGCATAAACAATTTTTTTGCTTTGGTGTAAAAATGTGTATGTATATATACACGAGCTTGAAAATGAAAGTGATATAAAGAATTGTTTAAAAAAGGGTACGCAATGAAATTCTTTTAAACAATTGCGTCTTCAAATTCATTCACACAAAAAATCATTTTGGGTTTCCCTACGTACTTACATATGTACATACACACACACATGTGTATGATGATACGCAATAGATCATCAACAACGTGCACAAGAAAAAAAATAATTTTGTAAAAGCAAGCAATGTAAATATGTATGTATGTATATATGTATGTATATAATCATTGTTTTATGGAACACACTGAAAATATTCAATAATAAAGAATTTATTTTAGAGTTTTCTATTATAGATACATACATACGTATGCATGTACCCACATACGTAAGTAAATTGAAAAGCAAATCACACTTAATGGCAATGTTTAGCATTATAATTCAAAAATAATGCGATTATATGCAATTTTTTATTAAATAAATTTTACTATAAAGTTAACTGATAAATAATTAAGAAATACATTTTGCTTTTCTTTATTTCATTGATATTAAAAAGAATTGGTGTCACCCAGTGGTTGAACTTGAGCATATTAAGAATTATTTAAATAAAAGTTTTGCAGCCTGTGTTAAATCCCGGTAGTGGATCTGATATTGAAATTCAGAAAAAATCGGCCCATTTAAAAGCCAAATAAAACAACTTTTCGCACCAAAAATCAATCGGAATGTACATATGTACCATTGTGAAGGGTATTTAAGATTCGGCCCAGCCGAATATAGCACTCTTACTTGTTTTTTTTAGTATAGGGAATGATTCGAATGATTTGACTCCTGAATGGGACGGCTTCATAACAGTTTAAACTCGTTTCGCTTTTTGTTAATTTTTCGAGTCTACTGATGAGTTGATTACGACCACCGAAATGTTGGCGGCATATAGACAGCTGAAAAGGACAAAAAACATTTGAAAGGTCTATTTTTGGACCTGAATTAATACATTTCAATTGGCTCTTAAAGCAAATAAATAATTAAGTTCATATTTGAATAACTTGTTTTCGTTAGTTGTCGCTTTTTAAGCACCCTTTTATAATCTTTTTTTGATCGTCCAACTTACTAATCAGCCGTTGGTCATATAAGAGAGCCGTAACCGACTCGTTTTAAGTAATCATGTTAGCTGGGTACGTAAACATATCTTGTATTTATGTATACCTGCAGAAAATTAAAAAAAAACAAGTAAGAGTGCTATATTCGGCTGGGCCGAATCTTAAATACCCTTCACAATGGTACATACATTCCGATTGATTTTTGGTGCGAAAAGTTGTTTTATTTGGCTTTTAAATGGGCCGATTTTTTCTGAATTTCAATATCAGATCCACTACCGGGATTTAACACAGGCTGCAAAACTTTTATTTAAATAATTCCTAATATGCTCAAGTTCAACCACTGGGTGACACCAATTCTTTTTAATATCAATGAAATAAAGAAAAGCAAAATGTATTTCTTAATTATTTATCAGTTAACTTTATAGTAAAATTTATTTAACAAAAAATTGCATATAATTGCATTATTTTTGAATTATAATGCTAAACATTGCCATTAAGTGTGATTTGCTTCTCAATTTACTTACGTATGTGGGTACATGCATACGTATGTATGTATCTATGTATAATAGAAAACTCTAAAATAAATTCTTTATTATTGAATATTTTCAGTGTGTTCCATAAAACAATGATTATATACATACATATATACATACATACATATTTACATTGCTTGCTTTTACAAAATTATTTTTTTCTTGTGCACGTTGTTGATGATCTATTGCGTATCATCATACACATGTGTGTGTGTATGTACATATGTAAGTACGTAGGGAAACCCAAAATGATTTTTTGTGTGAATGAATTTGAAGACGCAATTGTTTAAAAGAATTTCATTGCGTACCCTTTTTTCAACAATTCTTTATATCACTTTCATTTTCAAGCTCGTGTATACATATGTACATACATACACATTTTTACAACAAAGCAAAAAAATTGTTTATGCTAACATACTTGCATGCATACATACATATGTATGTAGATACATACATACCTACATGCATACAAATGTATCTACATACATACATACATACATACATACATACATACATACATACATACATACATACATACATACATACATACATACATACATACATACATACATACATACATACATACATACATACATACATACATACATACATTCATACATACATACATTCATACATGATCGCAAATATTATATACATATGTATATAATATTATATACATATGTATGTACCATTATGATTGATTTTTGGTACCAAAAGTTGGGTGCATATGGGCCGATGTCCAAAAATTTTCTAATTTTGCCCCTAAACAGCCTGTATGTACCATTCCGACAAATATTTAGTGCAAAAAAACTGTTTCGTTTAGCTTCCAGGCCCGACTTCTTGAGATATCGGGAGGCGCTATATCTCGAACATATATGGGCCGATGACAAAAAGATTTCCAGTTTTGCTTCTGACTAACCTATATGTATCATTCTGATTGATTTTTGGTGCCAAAAGTTGTTTTATTTAGCTCATAGAGCCGATTTCTTGAAAAATCGGGAGACGCTATATCTCACGTATATATAGACCGATTGCAGACATTTTTAAATTTTGCTTTTAAACACCTTATATGTACCATTCTGATCGATTTTTGGTACCAAAAGTTGTTTTATTTGGCTTTTAGAGCCGACTTCTTGAGAAAACTTGAGGCGCTATATCTCGAGTGTATATGGGCCGATGTCCAAAATTTTCCACGTTTGCCTCTAAATAGTCTATATGTACCATTCTGATTGATTTTTAGTGCCAAAAATTGCTTTATTTGGCTTAAAGAGCGGATTTCTTGAAAAATTAGGAGTCGCTATATCTCAGATATATATGGACCGATTTCAAAAATTTTCCAATTTTGCTTTTAAACACCTTATATGTTCCATTCTAATCGATTTTTGATACCAAAAGTTGTTTTATTTGGCTTTTAGAGCCGACTTCTTGAGAAAACGGGAGGCGCTATATCTCGAGTGTATATGGGCCGATGTGGAAAAATTTTCCACTTTTGCCTCTAAATAGCCTATATATACCATCTTGATTGATCTTCGGTGCCAAAAGTTGTCTTATTTGGCTAATAAAGCCGATTTCTTTAAAAATCGGGAGACGCTATATCTCGGATATATATGGGCCGATTTCAAAAATTCCTTCATTTCTAGGATTTAATGAGCACTAAAAATGATATGATTTAGTTTTTAAGAAAAAAATTTTTTTCAAAAATCTGAATACAAAAATTACACAAAATATCCCTCAAAACCCGGTTTTTTGAATATATCTCGGCTATCCGCGGACCTATCTTACTGAATTTCAATAGCAGACCCACTACCGGGGTTTCACACGTTTTAGCGAAAGAATGAGGTTTCTATCTCAAACCGTTTTCTCAGAAACGGTATTTCAACGACTACAGACGGACAGACGGACCGACGGACAGACGGACAGACGGACAGACGGACATCGCTCAATCGTAATCGCTATTGATGCTGATCCAGAATATATATACTTTATGGGGTCTTAGATGGATATTTCAATGCGTTACAAACGGAATCACAAACTTATATATACCCTTACACATTTATGTGAAGGGTATAAAAACTTTGATATATTTTTTGGAAAGAACGGGTGTTTTTTTCGATGTATAGAACTTTAAGTTCAAGATGGCGACCAAGTTAACAGCTGTCAAGTGATTTATTCTCAGTTTGGTTTGGCAATTCATCACGAATAGACTCACGCCTGAACAACGCTTGCAAATAGTACAATTTTATTTCGAACGAGGTTGCCGTTGTTTCCGATTTTGTTTAGCGATGAAGCGCACTTCTGGTTGAATGGCTACGTCAACAAACAAAACTGCCGCATTTGGAGTGAAGCTAATCCTCAAGTGTATGTCGAAACACCGTTACATCCAGAAAAACTGACTGTTTGGTGTGGTTTATGGGCTGGTGGAATCATTGGTCCGTACTTTTTCAAGAACGATGATGGCCAGAACGTTACAGTCAATGGTGATCGGCATAGAGACATGTTTACTAGCCTTTTCATTCCTGAATTGAATAAACATGATGTCCTGGAGATGTGGTTTCAACAAGACGGCGCAACATGTCACACAGCTCGTGCCACAATCTATTTAATTTATTGAAAGACATGTTTGGTGACCGCATAATTTCACGTTTTGGACCTGTGAATTGTCCTCCAAGATCTTGTGATTTAACACCGCTAGACTACTTTCTGTGGGGTTATGTAAAGTCATTGGTCTATGCGGATAAGCCACAAACGCTTGACCATTTTGTAGACAACATTCGCCGTGTTATTGCCGATATACGGCCACAAATGTGATATGTTTTTCTTCTTGTTTTATATCAAAATGTCAAACTCTGTTTTTTCCTTGTATTTTGTTTTCTCATTGTTTCACTTTCTGCAAAATTGGCAACTTCCTCAATGTGTGTGCATTCAATTGCGTTTACTTTACACAGGTACTTTGGTAAATAACTTGGCATATTGCTATTTTTGGAAATAAACCAGTAGCAAAATTTTCGGATCTTAGTTGATTTGTGAATGGAATAATTTTTAACGCATATTTTTTAACATAAATTTAAAATGTATTTGGATAAATATATTTTGAGAGCACAAGTATTTGGGTCAGAAACAATAGAGATTACGATTAAGCGATGTCCGTCTGTCAGTCTGTAGTCGTTGAAATACCGTTTGTGAGAAAACGGTTTGAGATTGAAACCTCGTCCTTTCGCTAAAATGTGTTAAACCTGCTGTTGAAATTCAGTAAGATCGATCCACGGATAGCCGAGATATATCAAAAAAACCGGGTTTTGAGGGGTAGGGTTTTGGCCATTTTTTTGGCGAGATTTTGAAAAAATTTGTTTTCCTAAAAAGTTAGCTATATCATTTTAATGCCTATTAGATCTCAAAAATCGAAGAATTTTTGAAATCATACCCGAGATATAGCGTCTCCCGATTTTTTAAGAAATTGGCTTTATAAGCCAAATAAAACAACTTTTGGCACCAAAAATCAATCAAAATGGTACACATAGACTATCTCAAGTTAAAAATTGGAAATTTTTTTTGACATCGGCCCATATACACTCGAGATCGGGGCACTAATCTGGTGGGGTAAGACCAAACAAAGAACAGCCATATCAAGACTGTGCAGACTACAGAGACTTGCATGTATGCGCATCACAGGGGCCATGAAATCCACCCCGACAGCAGGCATGGAGGCACTTTTCAACCTGACACCACTTCATGTATGTGTGCAGGAGGAAGCAGACAAGCGGGCTATCACCATCTATGGGAGAGAGGAACTAAAGGAAGGTAACCTTGTTGGTCATCTAGCGATCCTGAGGGGATTCAGAGACGTTTTGCATATGTCTCGGTCGAGTGATCACATGGATCCCATACTCTGCTTCAGCAGAAAGTATGAGGACTTCTTTCCTACGAGGGAGGAGTGCTGCTCAAACCCAATATGGTTACGAGATGACTCACAAAAATGGTACACTGATGGATCCAAGTCGATTCAAGGAGTGGGAGCGGGAATAGTGGGGTCTAGGGCACGCAGGGCAGTAACTCTTGGCGGGGACACCACAATTTTCCAGGCGGAACTGTATGCTATACTGGAAGCTGTAGGGGTCCTATCCGAAAGGGGACATACGGGAGTCAGAATCAAGATATTCTCCGACAGCCAGTCGGTACTCAAGGCCCTGAGTAGCTTTTTGTTCACATCCAGGACAATACTGGAATGTCACGATAGGCTAAATGAACTGGCCACTCACAATCAGATTACTCTGATATGGGTGCCAAGTCATGAGGGGCACAAGGGTAACGAGTTGGCTGACACCTATGCGAAAAAGGGAGCCAATGGGGCTTTTATTGGACCCACTCCATCCTTTGGCTTCAATTAGCTTCTCCTCAGGGGGGAGATCAGGAAATGGACAGCATCCATCACAGGAAAACTGTGGAACGACACTAGGGGTCTGGAACACTCAAAGAAATTTCTTAGCTTTGATGCCAAGAGGGCGGACCTCGCTCTAAAATTAAACAGAAGAAATCTAAGGACACTGTGTGGGGCGCTAACAGGACACTATACCTGCATGAAGCATCTACACAGAATGGGACTATCCAGCACGGCAACCTGCAGATTTTGCGGAGAAGAAGAGGAGACAATGGAACACTTCATTATTGAATGTGTATTCTGTGAATCTTGACTTGATAGCTTTTGTTCCAGTTGTCAGAAAAAAAGTAAGCACTTGCAAGAGGGGTGGATAAAATCGCAAACTATTGTCTACGCCATATTCTCTTAGAGATTTAACATTTCAACAAGTAAGAGTGCTATATTCGGCTGGGCCGAATCTTAAATACCCTTCACAATGATATACATATGTATGTACCATTCTGATTGATTTTTGGTGCCAAAAGTTGTTTTATTTGGCTTATAGAGCCGATTTCTTGCAAAATCGGGAAACGCTATATCTCGGGTATATATGGACCGATTTAAAAAAAATTCGAATTTTGCCTTTAAACATCCTATATGTAGCATTCTGATTGATTTTTAGTACCAATAGTTAATTTATTTGGCTCTTAATGACGACTTCTTGAGAAATCGGGAGAAGCGTTATCTAGGGTGTATATGTTCCGATGCATTAAAATGTTCTAATTTTGCCTTGGAACAACCCATATGTACTGTTTTGAGAAATTTTTAGTGCAAAAAATTGTTTCGTTTGGCTTCCAGGGCCGACTTCTTGAGATAACGGGAGGCGCTATATCTCGACTGTATATGGGGCGATGTCAAAAAATGTTCCAGCTTTGCTTGTGAATAGCTTATATGTAACATTCTGATTGATCGTTGGTGCCAAAAGTTGTTTCATTTGGCTTATAGAAGCGATTTTTTGAAAAATTGAGAGACGCTATATCTCGGGTATATGTGGACCGACTTGAAAAATTTTCAAATTTTGCTTCTAAATACCCTATATGAACCATTCTGTTCGATTTTTGGTCCCAAAAGTTGTTTTATTTAGCTTTTAGAGCGGACTTCTTGAGAAAACGGGAGGAGCGTTATCTGGGGTGCATATGGGCTTATATCCAAAAACGTTCTAATTTTGATTCTGAAAAGCCTATATGTAGCATTCTGATAAATTTTTAGTGCAAAAAATTGTTTCATTTGGCTTTCAGGACCGACTTATTTAGATATCGAAAGGTGCTATATCTCGAGTGTATTATTATTATTATTGCTAGGTCGGCCCAGAATGGTCCTTCGCACTGCGACCATGAATGATCTATTGTGCAACCCTTTTCTCTCACGAGTTTAATACATCAAGAAACAGTACTAGCTCCTTTTGTGGAAGCCCTTGCAAATCCTGTGAACCCAATGTATAGGCCTGCCAGTATCTTCACAGATTCTGTGTCGGTGTTGTTGTGAATCAAAGAGATGTCAAACTGTTCTAAATAATCAAATACCCGCAGGAAAACCTTTCTTCAAAAGAACAAACTTTCAATTATGCCTGTAAGTTAACACGTGATGCAAAATCTTAGAACAACAGAATTGGCCGAAAAATTTTAGCATTGATATACCACTCATCAATATTAGGTCAATTAGCGAAGAAGACTCATGTATTAAGTCGAAATGTGTTGGCCTTCTCTTATGAGATGTTGGCCTCTCTTACACATATAGATCGTATTATCTCAGAGAGTGACAACTGAAACATGTTGCAGTTGAAGTCACCAACTGTTACATTATTGGTGCGCTGAGAGAAGAGCTGAACGTTGTACTCTTCGAAGTCTCCGTAAGGCAGATATATTACTCCAAAAATCATATTTATATTTATTTCCGACTGATAGTTCAAGAAAGAGTGATTCACAATAACCCGGCACACCGATGACCTAAATAAAATTCGTGACTTCAAAGGACTTATTTAAACAAACTCTACAATAGGAGCGAATTACCACTATGCAAAAAGAGAATTTTCTTCCATGAAAAAATGGCCAAAACGTATTAAGATGAGGACATCCATATTCATATATTGTATTATATTTTATTATATTTTATGTTGTACTTCGAATTAGGTTCCACTCATCTTGTATAAAGTCGCCTTAGCACATACGATTCGTCCTAGCTAAGGTCCGTATGATACGGTAGGTACAGCTCCACAAAAATAAAAATTTCCTCTGTATTTTGTTTTATGTAATAATAGTATGTATGTCAAAACAAACAACAAAAACACGCGTACAACAACTTTCTGATAGTTTCATAATGAAAACGCTCAAAATTATAAGGATGGAGATGCGGTGACCTGATAAATAGGCCTTGGGCTAGCTGAATATTACTTATAAAGGGTCCGCCAAATAACTTTTTGTTTTTTTGAACCAATTAAACTTTGTATGGCTTCATAAGAAGTTCTTTATGCAAAATTTGTCTCAATGATGTCTCCGAAATGTTCAATTGCTCAGAATGATGGTGGATTGATGTTGATGGCGGTTCACCCACACTTTTTGCCACAGCAGCAATATTCTCCGAGGTACGCACTATTTTTGGATTTTCACGCTTTGGTTTATCGATGAGGATGCCAGTTTTTTTCACTTTTTTCACAAGATAACGAACATATGGAGCTGACGGTGCTTCTCTTCTTCCAAAATCCGTACACAATTTTCGCGCACATTATGCAGCATTACCATGATTTTCAAATTAATGTCGCAATATTTCCCAGTGTTGTTCAAGCGTATACACAACCATATTCGTTCATCGAAAGGATAAAACTAATTATCTGTCAAATCAGACATGACCTACATATGTAAGTGTTACCATTCACGAAATAAGCACCAGGTGGAAAAAAAAACGTTAGATGGCGGACCCTGTAAATATTTGGGTTAGTTTTTGTAGTAGTAGTACTCCATTATTAAGCACGCTATACATGTATGAAAAGATCTAATTTTTTTAAGGAAATACTATTATGGAAACCCAGCAATGCACTATTGTAGAATTACTGACTCACGTTTTTTTGTGGGCAACACCATTGCACTTTATTCACATAAGAAGAAAGAAAGATCCGAAATGCTTATAATTTTAAGTATTAAATGTAAAACGTGCTAAAACTACCAAAGCCAGTGTCCTTTCAGCCCAGCTCCCAGGCTTGATTGGCAGCCAAATATAATGCGAATATTGTTTGTATACTTAATAAGTAGTCTGCTTGAGTTTCAAGTGGTCCATCAATTGCAAATTGCCGACACAATACATCAATATAATCTTTGAGCGAGTGCTGACCTGTCAAGCAATGCTGATAAGCTTCCTGTGCGATACTTTCGACTTCTACGTAGCTACGTGGCCAATCGATAACTGCTCTTTCAATATCTTTTCGGGGTTGAGCGTCATAAATAGACTGTGACATATGAACTTCTTCAACTTCATTTATCCACTTATCAACATCTTTTGTTGATTTTGCCAGAGGGACTACTTGAGCAGAAGAGGAACGGGAACTTTTGCCGTTGCCTGTCAAAGCTGACCGCAATTTCATGTTTAGCAAACTGGGTTCACTTTGATAGCCAGAAGGCTCATCTAAGAAATATAAACCGAGTTTTTGTAGATGATCGTGCATTTCTTGGGAACGTTCTGGATTTAAATGTGGCGGTTCAGTGACCTTTAGAAATGCATCAACATCGCCCACTGCTGGGATATACTCTGGTATAAACGGTTGCAAGTTGTAAGGTATTTCTATATTTTGTGGCGTATATTTCAAAATATAAGGGAATAAATCTTTTATTTCCGGATCAAGCGATAAATTTTCCCATTTTTCAGGTCCAATCAAAACTTGAGTTCCTGCTATGACTGCGGGACCCTTCGATGTTTTTTTTGAACTCTGACTTCCTTCTTCAGATTCTGTTTCAGACTGCTCTGTCTCAATGTCCAAAGCCTTCGCCGATGGTAGATGCATTAACCTAGAATTTGCTGGAATACCATGTGATCGAATCAAATCATTGTGTTTTGGAATTTCATTCTTCTGCACTTCTAATGGCTGCAGTATTGAAACATTTTCCATTTGGAATTCACTATCCTCCTCCTCCTCCTCTTCGTCTTCATCATCATGATCTAAAATGTCCTGAAGCAAACCATCGTCATCAGTTGAGTTTATATGGGCCTACAATAAAATGTTGAAACTTTGTTAACATTAACTTACTACATTTACATGTTCTGCTGTCAATTTCAACAAATTGAATATCTTGTATTGATATGATAAACAAAGACATTTTAAATAACAAGCAATTCACATTGATCAGCTTTTGTTGAAGAGACCCTTGCCAATTCTCTTTTAACGCTGCACACAAAAAATTAAAATAGCTGAGTGCAGTATTCAGAAAAAGAATAACTGAACACTATTTTAAACTTTACTACTAGTCTTGCCAAACCTTTTTAAAGATAATGTTTTGGTACGGTTTTACATAGAGTACTCTAATGAGGTGTAATTGCATATGGGTTCTGGTCTAAGGCTGTCTATTGCATTGCGACCATTCCCACCAAAAGGATTAGAAGTACTTGAAAAATAGATAACTTTTAAGGAAACTCATTCGAATGACTTACCAGGTGTCATTTCTAACCACCGTTTTCTTTTCACTTAGGTCACTGCTTTTAAGTATGTACATAAGCAAAAAAAATTTACTAATATTTATGGAATTCCAATCATGTCATATTGTATTCTATGCAAAAATAGATTAAGAATATGTTTTAAAAGTGCTAAGTAGTTGCAAAAAATTATACACGAAAATAAGCGAAAAATGTGTAAAATTTAGACAATTTTGCAATGCGAAAAATAAACTAAAACTATTTTTAAAAACGATAGAGCTGCAGAGAACGTGAAAACGTACGAAAATTTTGCAAAACTAAAAAACAATACTAGAAATGCATTCTGAAAACTTTAGCAATTGCAGAGAATAAAACGGAAACAGAATTTTGAAAACCCGCGAAGGATTTGCAAAATTCGCCTTTTAAAAATGGTGAAAAAAATGAAAGTTTAAAAAACAGAAGTAGACCAACAAGAAGTTTTAAAACTGTTGTTGTGAGTTGTCTACAACAATATCAACATGGAACAACAACATCTGAAAAATTCGATCGGTGAACGAACTGATATTGGCACAACAAAATCATAATTGCTTAACACTGAAAATGAAACAATCGTACAATGTTCAGAAACTAAAATAAACGATTAATTGGGTCAACTGCACAATTGCTTAAAGGTGGGATCACACGATTGCCGCAATGCACCAATTTTACACAATTGTTATTGGGCTGAATTGGAGCATAATAAAAAATTTGTACCAATCAAATTCTCTGCAATCACATGATTTTACTGACATTTTATTGTTGAAAATTGCCGCAAAACAATTTAGTACCAATAATTGCCGCATTATAGTCACACGATTGCCACTCTGAGAAACAGCTGTTGTAGCTGATGACAAACTTTGTTTTCCCAAAAAAAAAAAAAAAAAAAAAAAAAATAATTAATTAAATTTTAAAAATATGGTTTGTTCATTCAAAAGAAAGAAAATTGCTTCGGCTATTATTATAATGTTGTGCGGGCTGAAAAAGCAAAAAATGAATAGTAACAACAATTGAATTTTACTGATTGAAAAGCAGAAATCATGTTTGGAAGACGCGTTTAAACAAAATTGAAACTAAATAAATGTATACGTACATACATATGTACTTATGTATATTATTGGCGCGTATTGTCTTCTTATTGTCTTATATTGGTGCCTTTTTAGCATTTTTATTGGTGAATAGTTGTATGTCAAGTGTTCACACGATTGTCGCATCAGGGTTGTATTTGATTGGGACAAATAGGAACAATATTCGCTTTGGTTGCCGCATGAACCAATAAATTGTGCTATCACACGATTGACATACAAATTTTAAACAAAAATTGGTGCATTGCGGCAATCGTACGATCCCAGCTTAACGCTGCAAAATAGGCAATTGTGCAAAACCCAGAAGTAAAATAAGAATTGGGTCACAAGTGTTTCCAAATAAGTTAAAAGTTAAAAGAAACAGGCAACAAGAAATTAATTATTGTTTTTGATATTAAGGTGGGATCACACGATTGCCGTAATGCACCAATTTTACACAATTTTTATTGGGCTGAATTGGAGCTTAATAAAAAATGTATCCCAATCAAATTCTCTGCAATCACATGATTGTGAGACATTTTACTGAAATTTTATTGTCGCAAATTGCCGCAAAACAATTTAGTACCAATAATTGCCGCATTATAGTCACACGATTGTTATATTATATGGCAACTGTGAGAAACAGCTGTTGTAGCTGATGACAAACTTTGTTTTCCCAAAAAAAAATAAATTAATTAAATGTTAAAAATATGGTTTGTTCATTAAAAAGAAAGAAAATTATTATTATAATGTTGTGCGGGCTGAAAAAAGCAAAAAATGAATAGTAACAACAATTGAATTTTACGGATTGAAAAGCAGAAATCATGTTTGGAAGACGCGTTTAAACAGTTTTGAAACTAAATACTTGTATACATATGCATATTATTGGCGCGTATTGTCTTTTTTGGTTGCCGCATGAGAACACAATAAATATTGGTGCATTTTTAGAATTTTTATTGGTGATTAGTTGTATGTCAAGTGTTCACATGGTTGTCGCATCAGGGTTGTATTTGATTGGGACAAATAGGAACAGCATTCGTTTTGGTTGCCGCATGAGCCAATAAATTGTGCTTTCACACGATTGGCACACAAAATGTAACAAAAATTGGTGCATTGCGGCAATCGTATGATCCCACCTTTAGTGTCAAGTCAGTCTGTGTTGATCGGTCAAAGTGAATAGACGTGTGGGTTTGCGAGCACTTTGCTTGAACTTAAGAAAGACATCAAATCTTTAAACTTTTATATATTTTATTAAACCTTTTTCATTTGTAACGTTGAAGTAAAATAAATGAATTGAATATACATATTTTATAGCCTCGGACTCCTTTGACATATCAGAAGTAGGATGCATTTACAATTGAATTTATGAAGTGAAAGAGGGGTTTATTGAAGGAAAATAAGAAGACTCACACGAACGAACACCCACACTAGTGCATACAGACAGCGAACACATGGCTCAACGTACAACGCAAACATAAGAAGTGGCAAGTAAAGAATAACGTTTAAAAGTGTCAACACTAAACAGAAGACAAAATAGAAGAAGTTCTATTTAAAACATAAAGAGTGTTGAAGAAAAGACAACGTTTGGAGAATCGAAGATAACAGATAAGGCGAAATCAGGCGTGTTGAACTTGGCAGCACAGACAAACTATGAAAAAGCAAATTGGGTTTTAAAAGCTGTCAGCCAAAAGCGAGGGGCAAGAAGTGAAGAAAAAAAAAGTTTTTTTTGAAAAATTAACGGCTGCGGAAAAAGAAGCCAGAAGGAAAAAAAGAAAAAGGAAGTTTTTAAGTGAAACAGGAAATATGAAAGTAAATTTGTACGCTTTGAAATTAGAAGAAATTAATAAACTTTTGAAGTACAAGAAAGTTGCAATGTCTGGCAATAAATCCGAGAAAATTTTAAGACTGCTAGAAGCCTTTGGGTCAGAAGAAATAGACATCGAGGAAGGAGTTCTCCAGGAAGATATGCGAGGGTTTGATGAACAAGCAAATGAATGGCGACGACAAATTGCAGATTTAAGAGGTATGGTGTTAAGTTTGACGCAAAGTGTGCAACAATTGGCAACAAATAATCGAAGTGCTGAAACAGGGCCACAGCCTCAGTCACAGCATGATGCTATCAGTCAACAGTTGGATGAAGAGAGTAGCGTGAATAATGGTGCTAGTGGAGGTCAAGTTTCAAGTCGAGAGGCACATACATCACGAGTATCAGGCAGTCTTAGCGATTATATAGTTATGATTCCTGATTTCAACCCTATTAAGAAAAGCATAACGTCAATACAGTTTATAGATAAAATTGAAAGGCTACAACAACTACATAAATGGTCTGATGAAACAATTTTATTCGCGGTGCACCATAAAATGAAGGGCTTAGCAAAGAGTTGGATAGATGCTGTACCAGTAATTGAAACGTGGGACGAATTTAAAAGATTATTCTTGAAAGACTTTCCTTGTAAAGTGAGTGTAGCTGATGTACACCGTGAACTGATGGCACGTAAACGCTATTCTGGTGAATATTATTATTCGATGATAGCCATTGGCCGTAAAGCAAGCGTCGATGACTTTTGGATTTTATCTTATATAATTAATGGCGTAAGTGATATGAATTTGACACGTACACTCCTTGCGATGAATTTACAAACGTGCAACGATCTATTAAATTCTTTTGAAAATATTTCCACAATAAGGCCAAATAAGCAGGTCAATGAAAAGAATTCAAATGATGTGGATACTGTTGCAATTGGAGCGAACTATGAACGTAAAGGGCCAAAATGCTTTAATTGCAACAATGTAGGGCACATTGCTACAAAGTGTCCACAGCCTCAAAGGAAACCGAAGTGCGGATTTTGTTCAAAGGTGGGCCATAATGAAAATCAATGTAGGGCTAAATCAACAGTTGCTATCGTAAGTGACGGGGAAAAAATCAATATGAGCCCACCGGTTTTAAAGAAAGTATTCCTTGATGGACAACAAGTTATAGCGTTCGCAGACATTGGCAGCAAATTTACTCTTATCAGCAATTCACATGTACCATCGACTGCGGTTAAAAAGTTAACGTCAACTGTAATGAGTGGTTTTGGAGAAGGGAAACGCCTACGTTTTAACAATCGTGTGCTCGTTCAGTAAGTACACCATTTTCAAAGCCACGAGAAATACAAAGACAACACCAGTTATAAGTGCACTTCTTGATGTGATGTCGATTTTTGGACAGCCTCTTAGAATTATTTCAGACCGAGGTACGGCATTTACCTCCAAAGAATTTCAAAACTTTGCGAAGAGGAATGCTTGATTCAACATATACAAACAGCAGTAAGAACTCCAAGGGCTAATGGTCAGGCCGAAAGAGCCAACCAAACATTTCTAAACTCCGTAAGATGCTCAACCGCAGTTCCGAAGGAATGGGACACAAATATTCCGAAAATACAATGGAGTCTGAACTCGCAAACAAACTCTACAACCAAGTTCTGTCCTAACGAGTTGGTATTCAATTTCGATCCCAGGGATTTGAGTTACAATCGAATAATCCAGGCTATGAACGATGACCTTAACGAAACAAATGCTATTGACAACAAACAAGAACAAGCTGTGGCAAATATAAAAGGCCAACGAGAAAAATGGAAAAAGCGTTACGATGACCGTCATATAAAACCAATCAAGTACAATAAAGATGACTTAGTCGTGATTGAATATGTTTCACAAGCTACGGGAGACTCACACAAGCTCGATCCCAAATATAAAGGTCCATATGTGGTAACGAAGATCCTACCCAAGGATCGATACCTCATCGAAGATTTACCAGATTTGCCCATAACTCGGAGGAGATATACTAATGTTATGTCAAGTGACCATATGAAGCCGTGGTGTCATTCTCATCCAGGGTTTGATCTAGAGACTGAATCCGAAGATGACGAGTCCTATGCAGGCACGTCCAATGTGGACGAGATGTCAGGAGAGACCAAGCTGTCAAGCCAGTCTGTGTTGATCGGTCAAAGTGAATAGACGTGTGGGTTTGCGAGCACTTTGCTTGAACTTAAGAAAGACATCAAATCTTTAAACTTTTATATATTTTATTAAACCTTTTTCATTTGTAACATTAAAGTAAAATAAATGAATTGAATATACATATTTTATATCCTCGGACTCCTTTGACATTAGGTTAATGTTATTGTAATTTAGACATAATGTTATTGTAATTTAATTTTTGTATATAAGCTAGTACAACTGAAAATAAAAGTAGAGAATGAGCTTAGAATTAAAGTTACAAGGTAGTCTTTTATTTCTGTCAATTCTCCCCTAGGAAATCACTGCGGCATTTTTGCCTTTTCCTAGTACGGTCGTTACTGCGGCACTAGTTGCCTCGACCACTATCCTGCGATCTCCACGGAGCTCTCCAGGATATTAGCTAAAGATAATTCAATTAATCTTAAAGGGTTATTCCTGCAGCAATTCCTACAGAGGCTGTAGGAATATAGCCCATAACACTGTTAAACAGTTCCATCAACTTAAGTTGATTAAAAATTTTGCAAAGTTTGTGCAAAATTAAAATGTATGGCTTTTAATAAGTTTCTAAAAAGCTGTTCAACAGTTTTAGAACAGTCTCTTAAGCTCCTTCGGCATTTTGCGAATTTTTCATGAATGCAATTCGCGCCTTTTCTTCAGTTGCGTTCCTTGCAACTGTTTGTCGCTTAAAAAAATATATACATACATATACTTTTGTGTACTTTTCCTTATTTTAAAAATTTTCTCTGATTTTTGCGCTTTTGTGTCAATCTTATTTTTTCAAACTGTTTAACATTTTTTAACTGTGATGCTAGTCTATGTTCGCTATATCAAAAAATAAACACTTTCAGTCGCTCTGTTCAGATGTTTTTCGCGAATTTTTACCATTAGGTTATCGAAAATATAATTTTAGCATAAACTAAAATAAAATTGTTTTTGGCAGCCTAACCCCAAAAATTTTTAATCGTTTCTCAGTTTTTATCAATTGGTTCAAATTTAAAATATCACAGTGAGCTATGACCGGGATGTTCACTGCAGTCTTATTTGCAAAAGTTACAGAATGCAACCCCTGTATTCCGTAACTTTTTTGAAAACAAAAATTATATTGACTGCGAGAGAAATAACAGGAAACATTCAGAGAACCACTTCTTAGAGAGAAATATAATTAGGTTTATTTCATTATTGAAAAATAGCATACATTTTTCCGCGTTTCATACAGTATGTTTTTTTTTAGCTTAAGGTTGCTAAAAGGCAAGCACTTCCTTCCAATGCTAATGTCAAACTTAGAACTTTTTCCGCAAGTGTTTCGTTTGATTAGTTGTTGTGATTACTCTACTTATTTTTCCTCACTTTGTTTTGCCGAGTTGTTGATCTGATGTGCCTTTCTTTTACGGTTGCACATCTTCTCTTGCGAGAAATGAGTCCAGATCCTTCAATGGGAGTACTAACAGGTGCCGGTCACCTAATTATACCCATGTATATACATACATACATGCGGTATTCTTGAAAATTAGTTCTGAAAAGTAATTCACCACTTCGCAAATAGTTGTCAGTCAGGGATCGAACCTGAAACCTCGACATTGTTGATTCTGTACTTTTGCCAAGCACCTCTTAAAAGCATTTAGGTGGGGAACTATACTACATTCTACATTTGTTGTAATACTGCGGTTACCTTGTGTATTAGTTTATGATGGACACAGACCAAATATGGTGGTGCTGATAAAAAAGTGCTACTAGAACTTACTGGAAATTGTTTCTTTTGTGACTCCATGCACAAAATGAAGTATGCGCTAACAGAATATAGATTTAAATATTAATTACTTATCACTTACCGGATCTTTTTGCCTAGTTTTATTCATCATGGAATTGCCAGGGGTATGCTGCGTGATTAGTCTTCCGCTAACTTTTTGACTTCCTCTGCCACTGTTGCTACCTCTACTTGAGATTCTTTCAATCTTGGTGTTATTGGGTGGCCTTACATCACCGCTTTGGATCGCAATCTCTTCGTCATAATAATTCATTTTTGCTTTTTATTTTTCGGAAAAATTTAACTTGTTTCTTAAACCAGTGATATTGGTTCGCAAAAAGAAACAGAATGAATGCACTTAATGTTTACATTTTATTGTGTTGCTAAGGCGACCAACTGCATATTGATTATTTGCAGGGGGGGTTTGAAAACAAATCGTATGAATAATATAATGATACATAATGTAATTTTTTTTTAATTTAAAACGCTGTAGACTTTTTATGCTGTTTCTGTTTTGATGAGAAATTTGATGATTTTCACTTTCTGGGAGAAACTTGTATTATTTTTGAAAGTTTTTCAGTCTGTTCCAAGGCAGCTCGATACCAGGTAGCCTTACAAGCCCAGCTGACTACTGCTTTTAGCTTGTAGAACTGTCAAAATACACAACACACACACACAGATACGCGAACAACTGGGTGACAGTAGTTCAAGATTTTTATCAATAAAATACATGCAGTGTTTGTTGTGGTTATGCGTCTACCTGGTGTCGAACTGCCTTCTTCTGTTCTCAAGAAATGTCAAATTGAACTTTTCGCATTTTGGGTATAAATAGAAATTTTTAAAACTTTTATGGAAAACCAAAGAATATGTAAAATTGCAACATCTGGCTGAATAAATAGTCATTTTACATTAAGGTAGAAATATTATGATAAAAATACATTTTTCGTTCTCTTTATAAAGAATTTCTTTAAAGCTAAAAGAAGTTGGTGTTTATTTAATACGTGCTGCAAAGCAGTGTGTGTGCTCATGACTAAAATAGCAATAAGTAATGAAACACTATTTTGTGTTTGTGGAAAAATAGTTTCTCAATTCTGAAGTAAAATCGATTAAGTAATTTACAATTGTAAATCATTAAGTTTGACCATAAAGTTAAATTAATATTCCAAAATGATTTTAATTATTTATCGGCTATTGAAGCCAATTGAAATGTATTACCTTAAATCTAATAATAGACCCTACTGTCTTTTTCAGACATCTATATGTCTCAGACATTTCGTTGAAGGTTTATTTGAATATTTGTGATACTCACTGTGTTCATAGGAACATTGGGATGTGTAGTAAAGTTTCATACATTCCTAGACTAGAAAAAACTTTCGAGCTGAGTATAGCATCAACGAAATGTTGGTGGCATATATACGGCTGAAGAAGCCAGATAACAGTTAATAAACTCTGTTTTATACCTAAGGTATTACATGTTAAAAAAAAGCGATCAGAAAATATTTGCTACAGAAATGAACGGCAACAGATAGCAAAAAGTACTGAGGCCTTAAGACCAAAGCACACAACACGCGTTCAACTGTTCTCTTAAGGTGGGATCATACGATTGCCGCAATGCACCAATTTTTGTTACATTTTGTGTGCCAATCGTGTGAAAGCACAATTTATTGGCTCATGCGGCAACCAAAACGAATGTTGTTCCTATTTGTCCCAATCAAATACAACCCTGATGCGACAACCATGTGAACACTTGACATACAACTAATCACCAATAAAAATTCTAAAAATGCACCAATATTTATTGTGTTCTCATGTGGCAACCAAAGAAGACAATACGCGCCAATAATATGCATATGTATACATGTATTTAGTTTCAAAACTGTTTAAACGCGTTTTCCAAACATGATTTCTGTTGTTTGCGTTTGGTAATTAAATTGTAGTATTGCCATTTTTTGGAAATAAAACAGTAACAAAGTTTTGCGATTTAGTTGATGAATGAATGGAATAATTTTTAGTGCAAATTTTCTAACATAAATTAAAAATTTTATCTTTATATTATTTGATCTTTATATTGTTAAATTAATTATTCAAGCTCTTGATCTTTGGTTTTTTATAAAAAATTATATTAAACAATTATTTATTTATTTTCAATATTTCGCCAACAATTTGTTGGCATCTTCAGGAAAATAATTAAAAAATTCAAAAACAAAAACAAATTATTAAAAAAATTTGATTAATAAACATTCAAAATAAATCAAAAATATTTTTCCCGCCTTAAAATGTATTACCAACATTCATGAACAACATAAATATAAAAAACAAAATACAAATTAACATACAAGTTCTACGACCAACATTTTCCATGTTAACGTATACAACATGTTTAATACTAAAAAATAATAAGTTAACATTTCAAATGTTGCTCATAGACTAACATAATGTTTATAAATATTGTCTTTAAGATATCTAAAACTTAAACAATATTAAGGTCCTACACCCATATTCATAAAAACTATTGAATGTTTCTTATACGTTTATTTGACAAATATTCCGTAGAAATACGTCAAATAAGAGCTTAATAAACTTACAATAATTATTATGAATATGGCCTCTAATCTTTTCTTAACTAAATATCTATAACTCTGAGCTAAATTGTCAGTATCTACTTTAAAATTTATTCTGTAACATTTCTAACATATAACGATTTTTATAATTATTTTCTGTTCATAATACTGAAACATTTTCAAAGTGAGGATAGTGATTTAATGTAGAACAATGAGAAGATAATGCTGTTCTTTGTGAATTAATATGCCTATTCTTTTGATCTGATTTGATCCCTAATTTATTCTTAGTAGTACCTACATATATAAACTTTATTGCAATTCTCTTGATCATTACCCCGACAAGGAATCTTGTACACTAAATTTGACATATCCCATTTATCAGTCCTATTATTGGTCTTACTAAAAATTCTATCCAATGTGTTGTAACTTCTATTAGCAATTCTATATTTTTCCTTGTTATATATTTCAGATCTTGCTAGTCTTTCTGATAATCCTGCTAATGGGATGGATGTATCCCATTAGAAAACTATTATAATAACATTACTAAAACATGTAAAGCCAATTTTGGTAAAAAGAAATTAAAGAACAAAACCATGGCTAAAATTGCTAGCTTTTAGGGTTCCGTACTCATCAGAGTGAAACGGAACCCTATTACCGAGACAAGTACGTCCGTCCGTCCGTCCGTCACAGCGTCCATTCTCCGAAACGGTAAGAGCTAGAGAGCTGAAATTTTCACAGGATGTTGTTGTACCTTGCCGCTACAACAAAAAATACTAAAAACAACAACAAGTCGAAAACTACCAGGTGTCCCCATTCAACGAAAAGTTGCAATTAGCTATAACTCTCGAACCGTAAAAGATAGAAAGCTGAAATTTGCACAGTGTATGTCTGTATAGATGCTCTACAACAACAAATGCTAAAGACAACAACAAGTTGAAAACTACCAGGTGTCCCTATACAACCTAAAGTAACAATTAGCCGTAGCTGCTGAACTGTAAAATACAGATAGCTGAAATTCGCACAATATATGTATTTACATATGCGCTACGACAGCAAATGCTAAAAACAACAACATGTCGAAAACTACCAGGTGTCCCTATACAACGTAAACTAACAAATAGCCGCTACTCTCGAACCGTGAGAGACAGAGGGATGAAATTTGCACAATATGTGTATTCACATAGGCTCCACAACAACACTTGCTAGAAACAACAACCAGGTGTCCCTTTACAACGTAGAGTAATAGCTATAACTCTCGAACCGTAAGAGATAGAGGGCCGAAATTCGCACAGTGTATGTATTCCCAGATGCCTTACAACAGCAAATTACGACAACAACAACAAGTCGAAAATTACTAGGTGTCCACATACAACATAAAGTAGCTGTAAAAACAGAGAGTTGAAATTTATAAAATATACATATGTATTCACATACGCCATTCCATACATACATTACACATACATACGTACGGAACCCTAAGTGTGCGAGCCAGCCTCGTACTTGACTTAATTTATTAGTTTTAATAGGTCATTTACGGTCTGCACATAAACAAATTCATTGTTTTAATTTTTATTGATTCTCATACAATTTTCTATGAGAATCACAATTTTTTTGCTTTGATGTTTTTTACTTCGAAAAGATAATTTAATAAAATAAAGTTTTAAAGGGGCAGCACTTTCACATCCCAGAACGCGACAAATAAACATGTTACAAAAAAAATTTGTCACACACATTCATGTCTGCTAGAAGTAGTTATAGTTGTACCAAATATCAAGTTATTCCAAGAAAAAAAAAGGTTTTTGTGCTGTGCGCTTCACAAATAATGCCCCATATAAAAAGTTTAAAATAAACGACTGATGCATAAATGTCTTGGCTATCATTATTTTTTTTTTAGCAATTAAAAGGAAATTACCAAGAAATATGAGCGCAGCGCGCCTTTAAAACTTTTCTTTATCTTGAAAAGAGCTATGATTTGAACTTGCCGCATTGAACGCTGCTGTTTTTCAATTATTTACAGCATTATATATCCATTTCAATAAAAATTTGCTTACCCCTTAATGCACCCTAATGAAATTTTGTGGAGACTATTTGAAGGGTGCATAAAAAAGTGAAACCCCTGTAACAGCTGATGATTTTTTGTGACTCATTTAAATGTTTTCTAACAGTCAGACAGGCCGAATATGACAAATAAAAGCGTTCATACGTACACAAACATAAACTGTGTATGTTACATTATGTTGTCATACACATATGCATACATACATACATATGTATATGCGCAGAAAAGTTTATGAGAGCAGCAAGGCAAAATAATCCTGCTCGAGGACTATTCTCTTAAAAACGCACAATAAGGGATGTAGTGGTGTAATCTCATTGTTTTTGAGTACGTACAACCTTTTCTGTAACATTTGCACTTAAGCGTATACATACATATCGATCATTTAATCGAACAACGTCATAGCACAAAAAATGAAATTTTGCTGTTAATGATGCACTACAATTTGATTCGTACTCGTATCTATGTACATATATCTTAACAAAACTTGCTAAGTGCGAAGAGAAATTATTCCATATGATATGTGGCAACATTGTGCGGAAGGGTTCCTTTATTTCAAATACACAGACTTTTGACACCTCTATTGAGTATTGTGATAACATATGTTTTTTTCTGTCACCAGTAAGGATATGTTTTAACTTATGGCAGTGTGTGATGGATACACAATTTTGCAACAATAACTTTATAGTTTACACTTTCGGCAACACTTTTACAAGTGAAAACTATCCATACTGGATGTGTTATTTATGAAATTACTTACCAATTAGGACTTGATTATGCTTTTAGGTGGTGACGGCGCCACGAAAGCTTTAATAGTTGGCATCGAGTTGATTTTTCTTCGTTATGTCGTTGTTTAATTAAATGGCCGCTATCTACATACATATGTACATGTATGTACATGTATGTACTGCTTGGTGTTTTACTTTTTCGTTAGCTGCATTTATACAACACTTTAATACAGAAAATTTTAAACACACCTCAAATACTTAGTGAGAAACATTGACTGTGTACACACATATGTTTTAGCTGAAAAAACTGAAAAGCATTTTTAAAATAACTTATTACAAATATTAAAAAAAGAAAATTAATTAAAGAACTTTTGAAGCGATTTCGTTTATCAAAAACCAACCAGCTTATGGTCTAAATTAAATAAGGCGAAAACACACAAAACTCTTTTATCCAGATACTCATCGGGAGCACGAGTACGTTAATTTTTTTTGTTTTTTTTTGTGTTACAAGTCTTTAGTAATAATTGTAATTAGAATAATTTTTTTTCATTCCCATTTAAAGTTTATCTCCTGAGGAACGTGTAAATAAAGTTGAACTGCTCGATAAAAATCATTGGGACTGGCAAATCTGAAATATCAAAAGATGAATTTGGGAGAACACTGTAAGTAGTTTATACATTTATACAATCATATGTATGTGCACGGAACCGATTTATAAAAACTATAACGACTTGAACGCGGATTGTTAATACAAACGCTTGCAAAGGCTGGACAGAAAACAGCTACGAGCCTTTTTGACCTCAAATAATAAAATTAAATACTAACTTTCCCATAAAATTTACAAATGTGTGTTCGTTCATATATACTTAGTTACGTAATATTTGAAAATTCACCAACTTCTATGGAAATAGATTTTGTTAGCTTTAAGTGCGACAGAATTGTGAAAAGTAATTACTGGAATAATCAATATTTTTCGCTCAAGAACTATTTGGTATGTAAACTTGGCGCTGGTTTGACGCGCCTTGTCATATGTATACTTGTAGAATTATTCTACTTTGTATGTCACCCGCAATACAAATAGTAACGTTCTACTTTTTTCCGATTTGGTGCGATTAAGGTGCACGCATGAGGTACTTAAATAAATTATAGCAATCTTAAGCAACTCTAAGGTTAATGTGATACTGACATAGTTAAACATTTACACCGGTATTCATAAAAAATAAAACGTTGTTCAAATACATTTTAGAACAAATTTTATATGAAAAATTTTTTGTAAAATATGTTTCAACACTGTTTTATTTTTTATGAATACCGTTGTTAGTGTATTTCATTTCTAATTTCTTGCCTTTTGCGTCGAAAGCAAAGCGTATTAACACTATGTGAACAAGAATGTGATGTTAGTGAGTTAAAAAAGGAATGGTAATTTTCTCAAGACGTAAGTTTTTGGCTATTTAGCGAAAAGTCGTATTAAAATAAGTGCGATACGGCCTTTTGTGTGCATTAATATCTCTAGTTTTTGAGCTATTTATTACCAGAAGTTTTTAATAATTTTTCTGGGACTACACGTAAAGAAAAAACATTTTACGATATTATGATGTCTATAACGATGCGAAAGGTTGTGGCAAACAAGATATTTTTATTTAAAATGCCAGAAACATTTTTAGGTCACCGTAAACACAGTTTTTGTTACAGTTGATCGTATGGTTGTCGCCATCTATGAAAATTGAAATATGTTTATATTTATTTGAAGAAAACAATATCTACAACCATTTTATAGTGAACATTTGAACATTCTTTGTTTTTGATCTAATAAACAAGCTATTGTTGATTTTAACAAAGAATGTTTCTCCGATTTGAAAATTTGCGTGTGGTTATTAATGAATATTTTTCTTTTATGGGAAAGAAGCAATAACAAATAAATTAAATAAAAGAACTGCAGTTATTAAAACCGAAATACGACAATTGTGCAACACAAATTATGAAACATATAAGGATCTGCTTTTATTGTTTCTGTAAGTAAGAGCTTTGAATGCTATATAGATTTGTATATACTAAGTTTTAGAATAAACAATTTGCTGTCGAATTTAACCATACTATTGTCGTAAGGAACCATTTTTTTTATTTTTTTTTTGTAAATTTAGCCAATATTGTAAATAATACAGTTAAATTTGATAATAAAATGGTTGGAAGTCACAAAAGTAGGGTTAGAATCGACTATAGTATGGGAGGAAGTGACAATATAGTTGAAAATGACAATAGTATGGTTGGACAGGACATGGTTAGTGACCATAATAATATAATCACTGAAAGTGGTACCAGCAACAATGTTATATTCAATAATTAATATTCCAACAATACTATGTTTCTCTTCGAATTGGTTACCTCAACCATATTTTTTCTTTATGTGTATGTAGTAAGCAATTTTGACAGCCTATAAAACTTTTGTTAATAGCGAAAACATTTACTTTGTTAACAGAAATTGCACTGCAAAGTAGCATTTAGCAAGTCATACCGGGCCATAGTCGCCAAAATAAAAATAAATAAATAAATTTAACACAAAAGGTACTTTGATCGATAAATAACAGTACAACTCGGAAAAGTTTTTGGTTGGCTAGTTCTCTCAGAATCTACCAGAGGCCGCCAATATCATCAAATTTAAAGATTAGTCAACAAAAACTAATAGCACATTTACACTAGTAATTCCTAAACTAGTTTGTGATCATAAGCTAGTTTCATAAACTATACCATTTACACTAGCATTTTAGACAGCTTACTTGATTTTATTTGACAATTTACAGTAAATTCAATATCAAAAATAAAATAGTAATATGGAGGCTTTTGAAGAAAAAAAATATTTATGTGTCTTTCATCCCGATTGAATAAAACTCATTGTAAAATTAATTATTTGGCGCGGAAAAGAAGGAAGCACCTCTTATTTTCATCATCCATGCTTAAATTTTATGTATTTTAATCATTCCAAGAATTGTGTAAGTTTTTAAATTATTTAATTTTAAAATAATTTTTTCCGTTTTATTTTTCCGTTTTATTGTTTTTCTTTTTCTATGTCAAATTCGCCTGGCCTTACCAGACGAAAGCATAAAAAATAGAGTCTCATTTGCAAAAACTGGTTGTTATCAACCAACTTATCTCAAAAACTAGTTAAAAACTTGTTTATGATTTGTATGGATAAACAAGTTTCTCAAACTAGTTTATCACGACAAACAACTTATAACCTGTTTAAGGCGTAGATGTAAATGCACTATAAATTGAATTGCTTCAGGAAAAAATTCCTGGGTAATTTTTCTTTTTCAAAGAAAAAGAAAACATCTGTTCTTTAAAAAGAAAAACCAAAAACTGGAAAATTACTAAGTTCTACGGTATACAAAACAATAAGATAATACAAAATCATACATTCAAAAATTAGTCTAATTATTTATTTGCTATGAGAGCCAATTGAGATGTATTAATTTAGGTCTAGAACAATTAATAAAGTCTATTTTTATACCCTTTGCCAAAAGGGTATGGGTATATAGATTGGTCATAACATACCTATATTCGGGCACCGATTGTGAAGCCACCAGACAACTTACTGATTTAATCTTACTTTAATCGTTTCATAAATGTCCCCTCTGCTTGGGGACTGAAAATAAGCAAAATCGGGTTAATAATTACTGAGATAGAGCAAAAAATATTTTAAATTTTTACCATATATATTATTTTATAATAAAAACAAAAAACAAATGTTGGGAATGTTAACATAGCAAATGTTAGACATAGAATTAGTTTATTTCTACTTGTGTTATTTTTTTTTTATATTGTTTTTATTTTTCAATTTTTGAATTTTTTTTAAATCAATCCACCTAGCAAATAAATTTTACTTTTCTTTACTTAATTGATATTGATTAAAAAGTAGTGAAAACCCAAGGGTTGAACTTAAGCCTGAAAAAGTAATTTAATATAAATAAATCAAAAATTTTTTCAACATTTTCAATTTAATTACAAATATTATCCTGAAGATGATAACAAATTGTTATCGAAATATTGAATAATATTGTAAATAAAAATTTTTATATAAAAACGATCTGAAGCTGTACTAAATAGTATTTAAAATAATTAAAAAAGATCAAATAAATATTATATATATATATACGATATATTTAAAAAATAATGCATTACACTTGTTAAATGTGTAATTAAAATAAAAATCCGGTTGTATGCTTACAATAGTTATCGAAATCATTACTCTTGAGGAATATAAAAATACTTGGAAAATAATTTTTTAAATAATTATTTTTTATTAATTTTTTTTTAACTTCTACTTTATAGTCTTTTGTATTGCAAAGTTTTCCATTTACCTCTAGTAGGATTTAAATCGCCATCGTATTGAAAAGGTACAACAAGTAATTTAAATCGATGTTGTGTTGTACTTAAATATTGTACCAGGTTATTATTTCTGTACGAATTTAGCATGATTTTTAATCAAATTTTGCTCATGCCAATTTTAGTTACCAAACATCAGTTAAACGCAAAAAAAAAAAAATAAAAATAATTTTTCATGTTCTGCCCATCTGGGATTCGAACTCGGACCTCTTGGCTTAATAGTTGGCGCTGTATAATAATGAGTTATATAACACAGAAAAAAAGAATTCGTTGTAATGTAAGGCAAAAAGTGGCAGATATATAAAGAGAGTTACAATGTATTGCAGGCAATAAGCACTTGCTATTTAAATTGTAAGTGAAGTTTTCGGTGGTATGCTACAAACATTAGTTGCTAAAATTAGATTGTTCTTTTAAGTAATTTATAAACATATTGGCCCATAACTATAGACATCGAAAAAGTATGCTTTTTAAAAAAAGTATGCAATTTTAAGTCACTGCTAAATAAAAGTAAGCCTTTTGTCTACTATATACGAGGAAAAGCCGACCTTACGCGCAAAACTTTCCTCTAAACTTAAAACCCGCAGAAGTTGTCTTTAACTTATTTAGCAACAGCTTTGCTCAAACAAATGTCACTTTTTTATGTAAAAGCTTTTAATGTAAATTTTTTTTAAATTAAGTAATTAAATTAATGATTTTTTAATAACTATTATTAATCAGAATTTTCGTTAAATTTTTACTTTTATTCAATTTGCTTTGATGTTTTTTTATTTACTTAGTAATACAGTCTTACATTTATGTAGGTGTGTATTTACATGTATACATAATTTTTGAGAGTCATCTCATTAGAGATGGGATTTTACTTAAATTTGTAAGAGGTTGTATGACAGATAACTTGGAATTTTCGATAAATAATGCTGATTCAGCTTAAAGTTAACTTTAATTTTGACTATATGTAGTTAGAAAAAAGTTAGCAACATGTTTTAAAATTTAAGTTGTTTCTAAAAAAAATCGACTTTAGTGTTTGACTATAGTTAACGCCCATGATTATTATTTTATCTAAAAAATGCATTTATAGTTCCCGATATTTGCTAATGTTTGGTCAAAATTCATAAAATTATAAACTTAGGGATATCAAAGTTCATATACGACCTAATATTACACATTTATATAGAAAAGCTTCTAACTACACTTTGGCAAAGGGTACATAAGATGCGGCACAGTCGAATATCGCACTCTTATTTGTTGAAGTTTACTTTAGGTCAGTTTATTTCGGTTAAATAGTTTTAGAGTCCATAGCGAACATAGGCAGAAAGATCTAGTTATGAAAAATGTATTGACTGGACATTTTCAAACAATCTAAGCAGTAGTGTAGCAAAAGTATATCTCACGATAAATAGCTTGTAGCGGCAACTTCCCCAAAATACAACAATGTAATTAAAGATAAGAAAAAGAAATTGCAATCAATAAAGAATCAGTCTAGATTTGACTCTCAACAAAGATGTTTGAAATAATTCCTCTACATGGCGATCCTGCCGTATTTTAGTAAAAATTTTACTAACAATTAATTGACATTGCGAAATAGAAAAACATTTTGTTGATTATAAAAAGAAAAAAAAAGTACATAAAAAAAAAAAAAAAGATTTTATTACAAACAGTGAAAATTCGCAAATAATGGAATGACATTTTATAGTAAAATAATAAACCAGTGTACATACGAACTTTCATGTTCATACATATGGACATGAATTAAATGCTTCCGTATGTGAGCTAAAAAATAAAATTAGTAGTGTCTAAAATTATATACCTATAAAAATAAGTATTTTTATAAAAGTGAAGCAAATGCAAGAACGCAAATGTATTAATTTGCATAAAGATACCTAACTAAAAAGACAAAATAAGCTCCAACTAAATATTTTACGAATTTGTGGTCTACAAGGCAGACTTAATTGCAGTTCCACAAAAGAAAAAAAAAAACCGCTATTTTGTATGTACCCAAAAAAAAAAAAAAAAATTAAAAAAAAAAAAAAACAGAAAAAAAGTGAGAAATCAGTTAAAACGGAATTTTTTTTTTAAGTTCGAAAAACAAAAATAAAACAGAAGCAGAAACTGAAAAGCAAAAAAAAAAAAAAGCATGGTAATTGAAAACAAAGAAAAAAAAGGAACTTACTCAAAATTAACACCTTGGAAATAGAATACAGAAATTTGATCTCTCAACAATGTAACGAAAATAAATAAAGAACAACAACAAGAATCATTAAGATGCAAACAACGAAAAAATAGCCAGTGAAGTAACATCGTCTAATTAGCAACGGCAAGGGATTTTGGCAACAGTCAACAGGCTTGTATTCTTATGTATATTATATTAGTATTTTAATAAATGTAGCTAAGCAAATGTTTCCACACAAAAGATGTTTATATACACACTACTAATTAGGCTATATTTATAAACAGTGTTTATGGTAATTGAAAACATTTTCTACATTACAGTGTCGAAAAAAAAAAACATATGAATTCATATTAATTGCCCAGAATATATTTATACCTACTAAATTAATACACAAAATACTTTTTCATTATATATGTTTAAAATTATAACAACTTTCACTAAAAAGCTTTTGGGTTTTTAAAACCAATTTAACTAAAAAGTTCTCATATATACATACATATATATTCGACAACAAAAATTTTAACAGAATAAGAAAAAAATAATAATTAAATAAATATATTTTTATACATATACAACATACATATGTACATAGATATGGTAAAGGAAAAACAAAAAGCTTACAGCAACATTAATGAAAACGGTACAATTATTAAATTTGATGACTATGAATATACCTATGTAATTTGATTTTAACATTGTTAAAATGATTTTAAAAATAATTAAATAAACATATCAAAATACATTTGTATGTGTATAAATAAATTTTAAGAATTTTCAGTCACAATTCATTATTAGGTATAAGAAAAATAAATACGCATGTAAAGATGGTAATTTACAATATAACTTACAAACACACATACATATCAAGAACTTAAATAAAGATAATGGGCCTTAACTATAGTCAAACACAAAAGTCGGTTCTTTTTAGCAACAACTTAAATTTTAAAACGTGTTGCTAACTTTTTTCTAACTATAGTCAAAATTAAAGTTGACTTTAAGATGAATCAGCTTTAAATGGGTGCCACATTATTTATCGAAAATGGCAAGTTATTTATCATACAACCTCTTACAAATTTAAGTAAAATCCCATCTCTAATGAGATGACTCTCAAAAATTATGTATACGTGTGAACACACATCTACATAAATGTAAGATTGTATTAGTAAGTAAACAAAACACATCAAAGCGAATTGGATAAAAGTAAAATTTTTAAGAAAATTCTAATTAATAATAGTTATTAAGAAATCTTTAATTTAATTATTTAATTTAAAAAATTTTACATTAAAAAGCTTTTACATATAAAAGTGACATTTGTTTGAGCAAAGCTGTTGCTAAATAAGTTAAAGACAACTTCTGCTGGTTTTAAGTTTAGAGCAAACTTTTGAGCGTAAAGTCGGCTTTTTCTCGTCTATAGTAGACAAAAAGCATACTTTTATTTAGCAGTGACTTAAAATTGCTTAAAGCATACTTTTTCGGTGTCTATAGTTATGGGCCAATTTCTTTTTGTGCCTTTTCTTTAAACGAATGTACGTACCCAATGTTAATTTTCAATAAACGAATTGATAAATGTCGGTAAATGAGTTCAATTTTGACACTTTCAAAGAACTCTTCGGAAATTTTTCAAAAATAAAAAAACGAATTCTTCAGAGCAGACCAATTTCAAAGAATAAGAATAAAATTAATGAATATACGAACTTAATAATTGATTCATATAACGAAATTATAATCTATACCAAACCTCATATCGATGAAGTAAAGATAGATATAAAACAAGAAGTTTATAAAAATTTAATACATTGCAGAGAGTTACTATTAAAGTGCTTCTGCAAATTAAACTGTAAAATAAAAGTGCCATTCGGTGAAGACTTGTTTGAACTCATACAGAGAGACATTTTGACTGACTCTGAATCGGAATTGGACATAGAAGATAGTGAAACTGACTCTGATACAGATACGAAAAAGGAAATTTTAATTGATTGTAATATAGCAGAAACAGGACCAGCGAATTATATCATAATGGCTTCAATAGAGGACAAAACTAAGTTCATTACAATGTGTTCTGGCATTATTCGTGACAATTACGATGGAAATCCTTTAACCCTTAATTCGTTTCTAGACAAAATAGAGTTGATTGAGGAAACAACGCAGTCCAATCTTACAAATTGTTTAATTTCATTTCTTAAATCTAAGTTGGATGGAAAAGCAAGAGAAGTTTTGCCTGATAACATAACAAGTGTTGACCATATTAAAAGTGCACTTAAAAGTAAAATAAGACCAGACAGCTCTAAAGTTGTCGCTGGACGTATTACATCTTTACATGTAAAAGAAAATAATTATGAGGGTTTTGCCAAGAATGTGGAGGAGCTCGCTGACGCCTTACAACGTTCGCTTGTTATTGAGGGTATGACGAAGGAAAAAGCCCATGAAATGGCAATAGAGTCGACCGTACAAGTATGTAGAAAAAACGCAAAATCTGACATGGTGAAAGCAATTCTAGCTTCCACTGTTTTTCAGGAACCTAAAGATGTAGTAGCGAAATTGATTATTGAGGAGTCTAGTAATGAGAAACACAGTCAAGTATTAACAATGCATCACACGGGACATAGTCAAAATTACTATCGGCGAAATAATAGTAATAATAATTTTCGCTTCTCGCGAGGAAGCAACAATCATTACTATGGCAATAGATCGCACCATAACTATCGTGGTCAGCAAGTATCTGGCAGGTTTCAAAATCGCAATTACAACAATCAGGGTAGAAACAATAGCCATAACAATAATTACAATACGAGGAACAACTTTCGTAGGCAACCAGCTTCTGTGAGGACTTTAAACTCGGAAGTCCCTCAGCAAGCAATGTTGAGGGAGGAAGAGAACTAAGCTTAAACAATAATATCACAGTTAAATCAGTATATACTCTAAACTTGAATTATTCAGATTTTATCAATTTACAATGTTCCGCAACAAGCAAAATTACTTCCTTTTTGGTAGATTCTCAAGCTGACATATCTGTCTTGAAATTTTCATGTATTAATAATAGCGAATTTATAAATAATCAGAATAAAATCAACATTGTAGGAATAAATCCTAACACAACAGAAACATTAGGCACACTCACTACAGAGCTGATTTTCCCTGACCAAGAAATATCGCAGATTTTTCATATTGTACCCGACAATTTTAATATACCATGTGATGGAATTTTAGGAAAGGATTTTTTTAAAAAGATATAAGTGCCAAATTGATTACGATGCGATGACAGTCTCTATTCACGCTTATGGTAGGAGAATAGTACTTCCAATTTTTCATAGTTTTGAGAAGAACTCATTTTTTGTGCCTCCTAGATGCGAAGTTTTTAGAGAAATAGATTTGGGTAATATTAGGGAACCTGTTTTTATTGACTGTCATGAAGTTTGTGAAGGTGTTATGATAGGGAAATGCATAGTAGATTTCAGAAACCCAGTAATACGGCTGTTAAACACAACGGGCGAAATGAAATTTGTACATAATCACAACATTAAAACTGAGAAATTATCGGACTTTTATGTTTATTCAATTAATAAAACAGTTTATAATAGCGATCGTGCGCAAACTCTAAAAAATATTTTAAATGACAAGGTGCCAGAGGATGCCAAGGATGAGCTGATAGCATTGTGCCAACAATACGTAGATATCTTCACCCTAGAAAATGACAAAATGACCGTAAATAATTTTTATGAACAGAAATTGAGGCTTAAAGACACTAAACCGGTGTACATAAAAAACTACAGACTACCACATACATCGAAAATTGAAATTAAACGGCAAGTACAAAATTTACTAAATAATGACCTGATAGAACCTAGCTCATCGGAGTATAATAGTCCATTAATATTGGTTCCGAAAAAGAGTTCGAATAATACCAAATCTTATCGCATGTGCGTCGATTTTAGAGCTGTAAACAAGAAGTTAATACCAGATAAATTTCCTTTACCGAGGATTGACGATATACTCGACAACCTTGGACGAGCGAAATACTTTTCTATTCTCGATTTATTTTCAGGTTTCCACCAGATACCACTTCATAGCGAGTCCAGAGACATAACGTCTTTTAGTACTGACCAAGGTTCATTCCGATGGAAAGTACTACCATTTGGTCTTAACGTTGCACCAAACTCCTTCTCTCGCATGATGACATTAGCATTTTCGGGATTAGAGCCTAATAAAGCCTTTTTGTATATCGATGATATAATTGTAGTAGGTTGTAGCAAGGCACACCATATAGAAAACTTGAGTATCGTTTTTGATATTTTGAGAAAATATAACCTCAAAATAAATCCCCAAAAATGTAATTTTTTCCGGCCGGACGTTACTTTTCTTGGACACAGATGTACTGCAAACGGTTTACTACCAGACAATACAAAGCTTGAAGCTATTAAGAAATATTCAGTTCCACAAGATAAAGACTCAGTTAAACGCTTTGTGGCTTTTGCAAATTATTATAGGAGGTTTATTCCCAATTTTGCTTCAATTGTAGCCCCTCTAAACCGAATCACGCGGAAAAAAGTAAACTTTCAGTGGGATGAAACATGCAAAAAATCCTTCGAAACTCTAAAATCTGAATTAATTTCACCTAAAATTCTCCAATACCCTGACTTTAGTAAACAATTTTTTATTACGGTCGATGCATCTAAAACGGGCTGTGGAGCAATCCTGAGCCAAGATGTAAATGGACATGATTTGCCAGTGTATTTTGCATCCAAAGCATTCAGTTCAGCAGAGCAAAAGAAACCAGTTATTGAACAGGAATTACTCGCAATATACTTTGCTATTAATCAATTTCGTCCATACATTTACGGAACAGAATTCATAGTTAGAACCGATCATCGACCATTAGTACATATATCTTTTTAATATGAAAGATCCGTCGTCGAAACTGACCAAAATAAGACTTCAACTTTCAGAGTATAATTTTTCCATCGAGTACATAAAAGGAAAAACTAACGTAGCAGCCGATGCCTTATCACGTATTTCATTCGACAAGATAAAGAACGCACCTAATAATAATATTTTCGCCATAACACGTTCAATGTCAAAGCAAAATCATAACATATCACCCTTACCTGATAATTTTGATAGTAATTTACAAGTTTACCATAAATTTTCACAGGATTTTAACAAAAAGGTTTCAAAAATCAAATCGGAGTTGTTTTACGATAATAATAAACTCACTGATATACGATTTAAAATATACAACAAGTTCAAATGTAAATTTCATATAAATGTTAAAATTGTTAACGAAACATTAAACTCAGAGGAAATGCTTTTGATGCTTCAAAAGGAAGCAAACAATAATAACATTTATAAAATAGAATGGGCAAAAAATGATCCATTTTTCAGTATTCACAGTACCCAAAATTTAATTAGCCATGGCAATAAAGTGTTAACAACTCTTGAGATTATTTTGGTAGAACCAATAGAAACCGTATTTGACAGAGATAAACGCTTAAAACTTTTACAAATTTATCATAACGACCCTATAATTGGAGGTCATGCTGGAAGAAAAAGACTATACGCTAAATTAAGGACAAAGTATTACTGGAAGGGCATGACTAAAGACATTGCTGCGTTCGTAAAGTGTTGTAGTGAGTGTACTCTGAACAAAGTTAGAAAAAGTAATAAAGAAGAGCTTGTACTAACACCAACCCCCGTCAAACCTTTTGATATCGTTGTAGTGGACACAATCGGTCCACTACCAATATCCGAAAGAGGAAATAGATATGCAATAACACTCATATGTGATTTTAGCAAATATTTGGTAACAGTATCCATTCCCGATAAGAGTGCAAAGACTGTGGCACAGGCAATATTCGAAAACTTTATTTTGACCTATGGACGAATGACAACTATTAAATCTGACCTTGGAACGGAATTCAAGAATGAAATATTTTGCGAACTGTGCAGACTCTTAGATATAGACTTACGTTTTTCAACACCCTACCACCACCAAACAGTGGGAACGGTCGAACGGAACCACCGCGTCTTCAACGAATATATTAGAGCATATATAAAAGACAATATAACAGACTGGGATATGTATTTAAAATACTTCACCTTCTTTCATAACACGACGCCTAACTCAACTTTTGAAATGAAGTACACGCCGTTTGAACTTGTTTTTGGGAAAGAAGTAACTATGCCAAAAGATTTCACAGTCCAACAAATTGATCCACTTTACAATGCAGACAACTATGCTAAGGAAATTAAATACCGACTACAAAAATCGCATATTATGACACGACAGTTAATAGAAAAGCACAAAGAGCGAAACAAAAACCTATATGACAAAACTTCAAAACCATGTAATCTAAAAATAAATGATTACGTGTTTGTGAAAAAAGAACCCTACGACAAATTTAACAATATATATGATGGCCCTTTTATTGTCAAGAACATTGATGGAGTTAATGTTACTCTATATAATGAAAACACAAAAAAACACAAAATCTTTCACAAAGATAGAATAAGAAAAGCAAATTAAACAAAAATCATATTTAAAATATTTTTATAATAACAACAAATACGAAAAAAAAGGAAAAACATGAAAAAAAAAGTTAAAAAAAAAAAACAAAAAAAAAAAAATTTTTCCCAACTTTCATAAGAAACAATTTTTCCCCATCTCTAAGAAAAGTATTTCAAACATAAACAAAATTTAAAATGTATTTCAATATTTATTTTATAGATACAGTACAAAAGGAGAAAAATCTAGATACTTTTACATCGACACATGTATATGTACATCGACTTTATAAAGAAAATCAAAAAGTTCAGAATGTGATACAAATTTACTGAATAAATAGAAAATAAGAAAGAAAATACAAACAAAAATGTAAAACAATAACTTAAAACAAAAAAAAAAAAAAAAAAAACAAAAAAACTGATAGCTGAAGTTTAATAATGTTACATATTTAATTATAAAAATCATGCATTAAATATTATAAAAAAAAAAAAAAAAAAAAAAAAAAAAAAAAAAACCTATATTAATAATAATAAACGAAAAAATATTGAATTCAACAGCCTGATCACCTGTTGGATTCAACATTTTTTCCCCGAATAAGGAAGGTGTAGCGGCAACTTCCCCAAAATACAACAATGTAATTAAAGATAAGAAAAAGAAATTGCAATCAATAAAGAATCAGTCTAGATTTGACTCTCAACAAAGATGTTTGAAATAATTCCTCTACAAGCTTTCGCGATGAAAATTTTCTTATGATTAAACGACGCTTGCCAATTACAAAAAAAAAAAAATCGAGTACGGCACACATTACACACTTTAGTAAGGGATATAATGGATTCAGCATAGTCGAATAGATTTTGTTTCAGTTTTGTTAGTAAATAGTATTGCTAAAAGGGCAATGGATAGGTTAGAGCCCGTTTTTAATTTAGTTTTGATGTTTTCAATCTTATAAAGTTGTATTCAATAAAAATGATTTTATGTTTATTAATTTTCAATTTTAAAAATATTCCTAATGCGGGCGGGCGTGTTTAATTTATTTTAGTTTTGAAGCCAATGTGTCTGCTGTAAGTTCACTTGGACACTGTTTCTTAAAAATATTGCTTTATATTATTTTAATTAAAAACAAAAAACAAGAACATAAACAATTATACAAACTACAACACTTGTAAGTTTTGGGAACCAAACCATTTCCCTTCTTTCTGAATTATGTGTAGCATTCAGAAAGATGAATTTCAGGAAGTAATTAATTCACATTAGTCAATGAGAATTACAAAAAAGTGCAAGAATAGAATTTCACACAAACTGCATTCTGTGTTTCTATGAAATTGTGTTCTTAATCAACCGTATAGTAACATACATATATTTTACTTTTCTACTATTTGATATAAATGGGCGTGGCCGTTGTCCACCTTTTACAAAAATTATAAAACATCTATGGATGTGCATACACATATGCTTTTACTTGCAATAGTGTAGAAGAATCGAAAACTAAATTTTTGCTACAATTGGGCGATGGACGTGTCTGCTGCCTGATTTTTATAAAAATTTTATTATATAGAATAACGTATTTTGTAACTGCCTGTGGAGAGAATATTTATTTCACTATATAAATTGGCATACAGCTAATTAACAAATATGTAGAATTGAGTTTTTGGTCTAAATAGACCACGCCTACTGTCGGTGTACGATTTAAAAAAAATTGCATTATTATGAATGAAAGTATTTTATCATCTGGATGTAAAAGATTTACTTAAAAAGTAACTAAAATTGAATATTTGGTATAAATGGGCGGTAGGCATGTTCATAATTAGATTTTTACACAAATTTGTAAATATCTCAATTAAAGAGCCTTGTAGCTGTCTGGATGGAAAGAATCTCCGGTTTCTAAAGCGACACTCAGCCACCGAAGTTGTTGTATATTTTCTGTCTAAATTTTTAATAACTTAAATAAACACACCCATTATTACTTTGTTATTTATATGCATCATTGTTTCTAAAGCGACACTCTTGAGCCCCTGAGCTGTTAACGAGAATTGTGGCGCAAAAATATGGAAAAAAAGAGTAAAACATTATTCTCGTAGGTCGATCTCTAATATTTAGAAGGATTGGCTTTGGGACTTCTTCATGGTTAGCGCTAAAGATATCTTCACTGGAAATTGAAGGTGTTCGAATGGGATGAGCTGGGATCAACGGAACCCGGTATATGAGATAGTTGTCCTGCTGCTGGACCGGTGATAATGGTTGCTACAATTAAATTGTATCTTAGCTATCTAACAGGTAGTCTAGTCCCGTTGCATATGTTGGGAGGGGTTATATATCCTCAGAAGCATGATCAGAACTCCAACTTTCAAACAAATTCCATGTGAAGGCTGTCCCGAAGGACTTAGTTACTCCTGTGGGTAATGAACTACGTCTTCGATATTAGTCACGGTGTCAATCGACTTATACTTTTTTATTTGGCTGGGGCTCTTTGAGAAATCAGATTGCATTGCATAAATCAGCAAAATCTCCAATTGATTTTATTTTTTGAGTGTAAAAATTTTCTTGAGTGTAAAACGCACCTAATATTAAACGCTAGAGCAGTAACTACTTACAATAACTACAGACTATAGTCCTACCAACGTTATAAAAAAAACCGCAGGCCATTATCGATGATAGCTTGCGAGTAGTAACCATTTATTTTTGACAAAAAACAAGTAAAAATAACCTTTTTCTTAAATTAAAAAAAAAAGAAGAGTTTGACAGCATGCCACTCCCACAATTATCAATAGTTTAACCAATTTTTTTTTTTGGCTACCTTAATATGGATATATTAGCTCCAAAATGGCGTAAAAACTTTAAAAATCGGTGACAAAAAAAATTTTGACTTTTGGCCAACGAAAAACGATTTTCATCCACTGTGCAACGTAAAGTAACAATTAGCCGTTACTCTCGAACCATGAGAGACAGAGGGATGAAATTTGCATAATATACATATGTATTCTCATATGGTCCACAAGAACAAATGCTAAAAACAACAACAAATGTAATACTACCAGGTGTCCCTTTACAACGTAAGGTAACAGCTATAACTCTCGAGCCGTAAGAGATACAGAGCCGAAATTCGCACAATGTATGTATTCGCAGATGCTTTACAACAGCAAATGACAACAACAATTCCAAAACTATTGGGTGTCCCCATATAACATAAAGTATCAATTAAACGTAACTCTCAAGCTGTAAGAGATAGAGAGATGAAATTTATACAATACATATATGTATTCACATATGCCATTCCATACGTACATTACACATACAGACGTACGTACGGAACCCTAAGTGTGCGAGCCATCCTCGTACTTGACTGAATTTATTTTGAAATATTGGACTATAAGGACTTTTAGTGTTTTGGTGTTTTCTTTAATATGGCTTCTTTTCATTAGGTAAGTGGAGATAGTTTCGGCTTTTTGCATTCAGTTTAGTTTGGTCGATGGTGTGTCATGTTTTGTAGGCTTTAGCAAAGGTAGAAATAGTTAAATACACTCTCTTTTTTTCGTTAATTTGCTTTACTCCGGCTACTCTTAACAAATACAATATTTGTTTCTCTTATAAGAAAATTTCTCAACAAATAGTATATTCTTTACAATCATAAGATAAATCAAATTTCAGCACATCGGGTAGTAAACAAAGCAAATATCAAAACATATAAGCGCATTAGAGCATTATTTGCAAATACACATACATTGGACGTATAAAGAGAATAACATTTTCATTTGTCTATTGTTTTTTTGAATTTGCTTCTTTTGTTCGTCATTGTTATTTAAACTTAACGTAAGTGTAAAAAGCAAATGTATTTGAATTTAAATACACTTGATGCTAACCCCTAATGTTTTCATTGTTAATACATGTTACGTATGTATTTCTTATATTCAGCCCTCCATATGAAACTAAGTTATACAGCACATGTCTAAATTTGTTTAGTGAAACAACCACTTTTCATTGAAATGAGAAAATGTCTCTTTATCTCTTAGAAATGCAGTGGTGGGTTTCAGAAATATGAAATGTTTTTCAATAGATAGACAATTTAGTTAAATCAAGTCTTCCATAGCATAAGGATAAAAACGAAAATAACAATTAAATAATATAAAAGCGACCAAATATAAATTTTTAAAACGAAAAAAACATAGAATAAAGAATCGATAAGATACGTGAAGATATTATTACAAAAGACAAAAAAAAAAAAATTATAAGATAAATTATATTAACATCTGTAACTGTTTAGAATTATGTATACAAGGAAAAACATAAATTTACTTGTATTTGCTTATGTACACATTATTAATAAACAATTTAATAAAATATGACGATGATTGTGCAAAATATCTGAAAAATGTCTGTTAAATATAAAAATTAGTGCACACTTTATAAAAAAGCAACAATGTAAAAGGGGTCGGCACTTTCCTATAAGCAAATTTGCGTAGTAGGGCAAAATTAACAAATACATATACATACATAGCAAGAAATTCATAATTTTATACTGCAAAAACTGCTAATCCCTATTGAGTTTTCCAATAGCGGTAGATATGTCTTTAAATAAACGTTAACCAGTACGTGTAATAAAATGAATTTGACTTAAGTAACATCGGCAGGAAAATAAATAGACATACATATATATTTTCTTGTGAAACATCACTATAATTATTGATTTAACTGCTTGAGGACATATAAACAAAACTAATAAGAATAGCTGCTAAAGAAAACGATTTCTCTTAGTAAACGATTTACAAAAAGAGTTGTGTACATAAAAAATTAAAAATGTTAAAAACAGAACAAAGCTAAAATAGTTAAGCAAGCGATTTCTTATCATGAAATAGTACATTGCAATAAAGCATTTCTAAGTCTTCCACAACAGTATTTAAAATACTGAAAACCTAGTATAGTACTAGTTAAAAGTCTTCCCTACTTTATTTATATACATATTTTATAGAACATATAAGAAAATTTAAAAAATTTATTAAGTGTAAATAAATATAAAATGTACACACAAAATATAAAAAAATACAAAAAAAATAAAAACCGAAACTAAAGTTATAATTTAATGTGATTTATCAGTTTCAATAAACGTAAACGATTATTCGACTAACACTAACACTAAAAAAAAATCATAATGTTGGCATCCCCAATACACAAATTCCAGACCATTGTCACTCAAAATCCTAATGTCCATCTAAAGCGAAAAAAGCGGCGAAGAAAACGAAAAAAATCGAACATAATTACTAATGTGGAAACAGATTTCTTATCGTCTAGAACTGCTGCAAATAAAGTGCTAAAACGCAAGATATTAAACAAAACCAAACAATACTATCAGCACGACAATCGATTAGGGATGAAAACAAATCCAAGGCGAGTTCCGTTTACTTCCTCAGAGATGTGTGGAACTTATGATGAAAACTCCATTGAAAGAGAAATACATTACAACGAAGTAGCAAAAAAATTCAAGCCAATACATAACATAACACAAAATAAAAACTCAATAAAACCAAAAAAAGCCTTTTCCAAAAACCACTCTCGAAAAGGCCTCAAAACAGATCACAAAAAACCATTGAAACAAAAGTTGGCGTTAATGGGAGATGAGAGAGACCGTAAGAATAATTCTACCACAAATCCAACTACTACTCTGGCTCTCATGCAACCACAAATTTGCTTATGCTCCTGCCGAAACGAACAGAAAAAATATAATGTAAGCTCTTGTAATAGAAGTGATAATTTTGGATTACAAACAGCTGTGTACGGAAACGTCAGTAACAAATTATCTGCACCTACTTCTAATGCATCCAGTGATACTACTGCCAGCTTAGTAAAATGTTCAGAGAAACTAGCAACTATTAATAATGGCTTTACGAAAATACTTGAGCACCTCCAAAACCAAGTGCCTACTCTTCTCTTTGGTAATATATTGGATAACACCAATAACGAATTGTTTGAAAACTTCGACAAATCAAGCAGGTAGAGTGGAAATTTATGTTAACAAAGTTTTCTAAGTTAAGGCCACAAACTTGCAATGCCTGACATTGCGATTTATTTATAGTCATCGCATAGGCCAATCGAATAGGAAACCACAAACGCTTAAACTCGAATGGCATTTCTGACGTTATGAGTGGAATACGCGTTATCAAGACGTCCGTCCCTTTATATTTTCCTGTTATTATTGTTCCTTCAATTAAGTTTTCTTATTTTTTTTTTATAATTACCCGAATTGCATTACAAAGTCGTGGGGGACTTCAATATTTCGAAGTAAACTAAAAGGAGCGCCAGTTTGTAACTGCAATTCATGTGAAGGAACACCAGGGACCAAATCGTCGCATTCGATATCGAATGAACTATCGAGCAAAAATAATGTAAAACAAAAACAAAATAAACAACAAACACACAGCATAAGTGACGGAATTCGTTCGATATCGAATGCGACGATTTGGCCCCTGGCAAATCAAGTGAATTCAAAAACTGAAGTGGATAATTGACAATGTCCACATTATTTGTAACACCAGCGATCGATTTGTATATTTACAAATTATCACCACTTCTATTTAAAACGCTACTATTGATGCAATTAACATCAATATTTTTAGCTGCTAGCAAAGCACGTTCACACAACCATTCTCTTATCATTACTAAAGTTTCGCTCGATATTTGGGAATATTTTATCAATTAAATTTTCCTTGGATTTTGTTAACTTGCAAAAGTTGGAAAAAAGTAATGCAATTTGTTATTTGGTCGATTGGCATTTTCCCATTTAGAAAGTAAAGAAGCAACTAAAAAAGTATAAAAATGTAGTTTTTACCAGTTATATTCCCTTAAAATTCAAAATTAAAAAAAAAGTAACTCCAACCCAAAATGCATATTTTACCCCTTTTAAACCCTTAAAATTCAAAACTTTAAAAAGGTATCCCATTATTTTTAGTGTGTTTTTAAATTTGTGTGCTACATTTGCTAGGTCCGAAGATATTCCGTTAGCGATTTTACCCATTTTTACCGCTTTGCCATTGGAGTTTTTGAACTTCATGTATCCTATAGTCCCTTGCAGACACGCAGAGATATACTGTAGCAATTTCCAGCAAATCGGTTTAGCCGTTTAGCTGTCTATAAGGAACAGAAAACAAACACACATTCACTTTGATATACATATAAGATACATACTGCAGCATTAAATTGCATTTAGAGGCTTAATTTAAATTAACTTATGCATTATGTGCTTCCTAATGCGCATTAAGTTTGATTTAAGTGCACGAAATGAAAATACATTTAGCTTTTGCAATGTGGTAACACCTGCTTCTCTTTCTCTCTGTTTACTTGCTGGAGAAAATAATATAATAACAACAACCACTAATATTTCGGATAACACTGTTCCGCAAAATAACACTTTTTGGTTGTGTTTTGAAGAAAAATATGTAGACAATATGTATTTTGGTGCTCTAAACACCAATCGGCTTTCAGTTTTTCTCTATCACGTAAGGATTATTTTTTATAGGCGTGGCTAATTTTGCCTCCTAAATTATAGAGTTACGCCCATATATTTAACCATAAATCGGAAGACCCTTCTTCAATTTGGTCATACAATTACAACATTATTGCAGGCAGGTAACAGAACTAAAATGTATACATACATACAAATTATTACAATTAGAGATAACTGCTTTAAATTGTGAATAAAATCAACATTTGGTTATTGAGTTTTCTGATTTATAGCTTATTTTATTTCTTAGACATGTTAAATTTAGGAAAATGTAAAATGCTGTCCTTTTTAGGGTTCCGTACTCACCAGAGTGAAACGGAACCATATTACCGAGAGTAGTACGTCCGTCCGTCCGTCACAGCGTCCATTCTCAGAAGCGGTAAGAGCTAGAGAGCTGAAATTTTCACAGGATGTTGTTGTACCTTGCCGCTACAACGAAAAAATACTAAAAACAACAAGTCGAAAACTACCAGGTGACCCCATACAACGAAAAGTTACAATTGGCTACAACTCTCGAACCGTAAAAAATAGAAAGCTGAAAATTACCAGGTGTCCCTATACAACGTAAAGTAAAAATTAGCCGTAACTTCCAAACTGTAAGAGAAAGAGAGATGAAATGTGCACAATATATGTACTCACATATGTCCTACAATAACAAATGCTAAGAACAACAACAAGTCGAAAACTACCAGGTGTTCCTATACAAAGCAAAGTAACAATTAGTCGTTACTCTCGAACCGTGAGAGACAGAGGGATGAAATTTGCACAATATCTGTATTCACATATGCTCCACATCAACAATGGCTAAAAACAGCAACAACTGTAAAATTAACAGGTGTCCCTTCACAATGCACAGCAACAGCTATAACTCTCGAACCGTAAGAGATAGAGAGATGCCTTACAACAGCAAATGGCAACAACAACAAAAACAAGCCGAAAATTACTAGCTGTCCCCATACAACATAAAGTAGCAATTAAACGTAACTCTGAAGCTGTAAAAGCAGAGAGATGAAATTTATACAATATATGTATTCACATATGCCATTCCATACGTACATTATACATACATAAGTACATATGTACGTACGGAACCCTAAGTGTGCGAGCCATCCTCGTACTCGACTAAATTTATTTTGTTTTTATTGAATGTTAAAAGCAAAAGCGAATTTTGCATGAGAACAATTTTTTTCGCCATTAATTTCTGAATGACTTTGAAACAGAAAAAGATAGAAACAAATTGTATGCCAGTATTTGAAATAAAATTATATAATGCGTCTTTTAGTGTGCTATTCACTAAAATTGAAAAAGGGTCTTCCGAATTATGGTGAAATACATATGTATATCTGCCTGACAGTGTAATTTGCTACGTTTTATTTGTGAATACAAACTTATATGAAACTTAACATTAAAATGACGATGGCAGGAGGAAAATGATATGAAGCAATAACATGAAAATTAAAACAAATATGTCCACAAATGTCTAGTATAGATCATGATACAACTAATATGGTAACCTCTTCCCTACAATAAGAACAAATTCAATAAAAATAACATGCATTTTGTTTTTGTACAACGTCTGAAAACTGCCACTTCTACATTCACAGAGAAGGGACGAACAGAGCTAATCGTCGTATTTTCTTTGTCGATTTTGCTGCCTTTCATCTCTGTATTCTCTTGACAGTTAAAAGTAGTCCAATAATTAACGGCTCAGCTGATGAGACAACCTTATTAATTGTATCATGGTATAGACAGTCGTGTAATACACTATACCAAACTGCTTCGACGCCCACACACCTCGTATGTCTGTCTTTCATTTGCCAAAATGCAAAACCCCACTTAGTAAATGTTGTTTTTTATTTTCTCCGGCAAATAAACAGAGAGGAAGAGAAGCAGTTGTTACCATATTAAAAAACTAAGTTCAATATAATTGCAATTTGCATTTAAACTTAAATGCACATTAGGAAGCGCACAATACGCAAGATAAGTAAAACTGATAACGTTAAACGACAAATTAAAACTTTACCCTGACAGACGATAGTTTTCGCGTTTAAGCACCAGGTTTACTGATCCGCCTACATTTCCATGAAACATTATTTTTATATTTTTTGGTAACTGAAATTTGGCAACTAAAATTGGCAGGAACAAAATTTTATTAAAAATTATGCTAACTCGTACAACATCTATTTAAATTTCTTGCTGTACCTTTTTATTATGATGGCGATATAAATCTTACCATAGGTAAACAGAAAACTTTGCAATACACAAAAAAAAGGTAGAATGTAATTTAATTAAATCGAAAAAAGAACTAGTTCAGTTTCAAAAATAGACCTTACAAATGTTTTTTGTCTTTTTCAGTCATCTATATGCCGCCGACATTTCGTTGATCATAATCAACTAATCAGTAGACCCGAAAATTTATTAAAAGAATGTTTGAAACTTAGCTACTTATTCCATAATTCCCATGAATCAAATGGCAATCATAAATGTTCAAACAGCCTTTAACACAGTAAACACAGTTAAAGGTTTTAAGCATTTGTTATTGTAGGCCATATGCGAGTAAATAATATATTGTGCACATTTCATCTCTCTGTCTCTTACAGTTTGAAAGTTACGGGTAATGCTTTTCAAGTTGTATAGGGACACCTGGTAGTTTTCGACATGTTGTTTTTAGCATTTGTTGTTGTAGCGCATATGTAAATACATATATTGCGCGAATTTCAGCTCTCTGTATTTTACAGCTTAGCAGCTACGGCTAATTGCTTCTTTAGGTTGTATAGGGACACCTGGTAGTTTTCAACTTGTTGTTGTTTTTAGCATTTGTTGTTGTAAAGCATCTATAAATACATCCACTGTGCAAATTTCAGCTTTCTATCTTTTACGGCTCGAGAGTTATAGCTAATTGCAACTTTTCGTTGTATGGGAACACCTGGTAGTTTTCGACTTGTTGTTGTTTTTAGTATTTGTTGTTGTAGCTATGTTCTATGTTTTATGAAAAATCAAACCTATAGGAAAAAGGGTAAAGTTCTGACATGAGACTACCTACATGTATACATCTAAAATGCCAGTCTCACCAACTAGCGGCGATGGCTCAACGGTAGTATTAGCTGCTTATCGACATGTCTGTTGCTGGTTCGATCCCTTCTTGCTCTTTTTGCTTTTTTTATAAAACAATAAATGTGTTAAAAAATTGTGTTGGTTTTTTCTTTGTCTATATCTCCGTAAACTCGTTTGTCCTTATTTTCAATCCTCAAGCAGAGGGGACATTTATAAAACCATTAAAGTAAGATTTAGATCAGTAGTGTCTGGTGGCTGTAGGAGTAGGTGTTTTATGACAAATCAATATACATATACCCTTTTGGCTAAGGGTATATATCGATTTATCTGAAAAGAATGTAAACAGCTAAAATTAAACGAAGAGAGAAAATCTGCAAAGGAGACAAAAATTTTAACAATATAGAAATGTTGACAGTTAGGCCTTTGTTGCCGCAGGGAAAAAAATCTAAATTAACGAAGACGTAGGGGTACTTATGTAATAATGTGTAGCGTTTATCTCTCGAAAAAATAATATGGTTTTGGTTTAGCTGTCACATATAAAATAAATAGAAGGAGTATAAAAGACGTTTTTCCGCGAAAATTGAGAGGATTAAGTGTTGAAAAAGTAAAAAGAAATCAAGTTTTGGAAAACAAAGAAAAAGTCTTCTGAAGACAAGAAAAAGTCAATTATATATAAAAAAAACAAAGATTTTAATCGGAGGTTTGAATACCATAGGGACCATACTGAGAAGACATACTTAAGTAAAAATCTTTTACGAGGAACTAATAACCGGTGCACCAATAATAATAATAATAATAGTTTATTCTAACAAATGACTGAATCATTCGGAGGGAAAGGTAACGGAATTATACTGGTATGAGAAAAATTAGACAATAAGAGTCACTGCAACCAAAAAGAAAAAAGTATTATAAGAAACCCTTGAAAAATAGTGGTAAATTCAGCCCGATGGTTGTGAAGCCCGTAAAAGCCTTAAGAAGTTAATAGTTAATGATATCGAAAATATCGGGAGTCACGGCATTGTAGTGGCAAAGGGAAGGAAGAAAAACTAATCCTTAGGGAGATCTTAAACGGTAGTCAGAGCGAAAAGCTAGCCGTTCTGTACATCAGCGAGCAATTAGATTTAAAAAGGTGCTAGTACTTAGTAGCTTTTGCACCATAGAAAACAAGGAAATGAAGTGAAGCCTGAAAATAGCGTTTTAATTTTCTGTAGCCGTCAAGTTATCATAGTTATTGATGTTGTTAGGTTTCAAAATTCATTTAAACAGCAACGATTTGTAAATAAAAAATGTTTTTTTTTTTGCAAACAAAATTGTATGCATTAATATGAGAAAAATGAGTGCTTAAATTTGAAAAATTTTGGTAAAAGGGGGTAGCTTGCAAAAAGGCCAAGGAATGTATTAAATTCTTTCCCTGTGCATTCCATAACATGGTAAGGTACGCACAGTGAGGACGAACACCGGTTTCTTAAAAAAAAAAAAACAAAATGAAAATCCATGTGGTATGTTGTTTGTGATCTGTTAGTTATATATTTTTGTTCAGTCCAAATTTCATTTCTTTTTTAGTCATGTGTTGCAAAGAACGGTGATGAAAGTGTTGGTGATGAAACTGTATTCCGTAGTAAGTAGAGCGTAACACATTTTGACATGAACGAAGACAGCCATTCGCAGTACAATTTAGAATATAAATGTAAATGAAAGAGAAGGGAAAGGAGAGTTAATAATAAAAAGTGTACGCTCTTAAATTCCAGAAACGCCAAGGCGACAAAATGCTTTGGCAACTTTTTAAATGACTGTGTTTTAAAAATCCATTATTTTGCGGCATCCTGAATGATCTATAAAGTTATATTAGTAGGCCAGTTATTTAAGTTATTCTCCTTTATTCTGATAAGTATTATTAATTTAAGTTGTTGTACATAAATACGAGTATAACCTCATTAGAATATTTGATTAATATATTGGTATTTAATCCAATTATTACGTCATGAAAAAAAATCCAAAATCAAACAATTTGATTATGCAGAAGGTAATGCAATTAATACTATACTGTTCTGTATGTATGTATGTATGTATATGTAAAAATGTCTCTCTTGGTATAATCCAATAATGCTTGTATAAAAACGTTAATTTTATTTTATTATAGAATTCGTGACTCGGACCATTTGGCAAAAGGTCAGCAAGAGAAAAGCCCAAAGTTACGACAGAAATTAAATGTTTCTGAATGTTTTGTTGATGGCTCAGCTTTGAATTTATATCATAAAGGTAGAGAAGATATAGCCAAAAACTTGGCGTTACAAATAAAACTGGACACGAAACGTGAAGAGATGGCTGCTGTGGCAACAAAAGAAACAACAAAACGTCATGCAATGGTTCGCACACCTTCCATGGAACATGTTTTGTCTGACGACAATGCTGCTGTAGCAGCTGACAAAAACTATAGCCCCTTAAAAAAGAAAAGGAAGAAAAAAAATAGAGAGAGGTAGGTTTACGAGAAGTAAAATAACCTATTTGATATCTACACAGTGTTTTTATTTGTCAAAGGTCACCCAGTCCAGAACGCAGGAAAGATAAGAAGAAGAAGTCTAAGAAAAGCAAGAAGGAGAGGTAAGCTTTAGGGCAGGTTACTAAACCAATACTTCGCATAAACGTACAAGATTCATTTATTTTTACTTTTTGTTTTTGTTTTATTGTATTATGTTGTTCCGATAGCATTTTATTTTGTATTCAAAAGTAGATAATTTGAACTAGTTTTCTATTATTATTTTGTATAGTCTACTTTAATTCCTATTTTGATTTTGATAACTTTTTGATGGAAACAGTTGTTAAACGAATTCTTTCTTCTTTATCAATTGCTTCATATTTTTATTCTCTACTTTCTCTGCATTTCCCAAGTAACAGAACGAAAAAATGTTATAAAGAAAAACAAAAATGAACAGGAATTCATTCGAACGAAAACGAAAGAAAAACGATTAAACTCAATTTTTTAGTTTTAGCTGTTTAAGTATTTACAATAATATTTTGCAAACTTAAAAATAAACTAAATGAAAGTGTTGTAAAACTTCAAGCTCCTTTACACATTTAAAAACTCAGAACGTGAACGAAAGGGCTAACAATTGTAACTATAATTTTATTAAACTAATATTACAAACTCAAGAAACTTCATTAATACTCTCTTAATATTTCTCCCAAAAATTTTTATTAATTCATTGTTATCTCTTTATTGTCTTATTTACGTTAAATATTAATTACGTTAAAACAATATTTTTAACAATATTTTATATATGTATAAAAAAAAACAAATATCCTCGGCTTTAACCATTTAAGACCTTAATGGGTAAGTAACCTTCATTATTTGCAAATTCATTTTTATTCATTTTATCGTTCTACAATACATTCATATGTACCTATTTTAAGTTTTTATATACAGTCGGCTACTGAAGTTTAAATGCAAACCTAAAGTCTCGCTTGGAAATTTTTAATGTTCGCTTTTGGAAATATTTTCCATCGAAGATTTTCTGATATTTTCTAATAGTCTGTCAGAATTCTTTTTCTTTTCGCACATCTTGCGCTAAAATAATTAACTATGTACTATGGATGCATTGGATATACACACATATAAGATGACAGGGCTATGCGATGAATTTCTAAGCGCAATTACATTTTTGTCCTTAATTTTCTTACTATTTTAATTATTGTTACACCGAAGTACATATTTCTTAAAATTTAGTTTTTAGCTATGAAGAGGGATAAATAAAACTCTACACCTCAAATGTGTGTTTAAGCTTTAGTATAGCGCTGTATATGTTTTCTCAACGCAATCCTAAATTTTTAAAATACTCACTTATGTCCAAAAAATCAGTGGCAGCTAATACGTCTTTTCACGTTCAACACATGTGTGCACTAGCAATTCTGTAAAATAGTAAACATTTAAACTACCGTTTACCAATCGAACTATAATTAGAAATACTGCAGAACCACGTGCTAGTTGCCCTTTTTGCCATTGTTCCCAACCACTATTTGGAAAAGCATTTATAATAAATGGTAAATTGATTTAATGACGCAAAATTTTAACTGAATTTAAATAAACGAAGACTTTACTAAGCCAGAGTTTCAACTCCCAGTGATTTTTTGGCCATAAAAGAATTTGGCTAACTGATTAGCGTTAAATTGTCATTCTACGAAAATGTGAGCTCTAAATTTTTCATCTTTACATATAACACAACTCAATACATGTATACATACATACACACTATTCTTTAACAATTTTTTAAAGAGAAGTTCTGTAACGGTTAATCTTACAGATATTTTTTAATTTTTATACCCTTTTCAAAAAAGAAAAAAAATACTTTCTTCGTAAACAGCTATTTTGGAACGCCCATATTAAAAACAACTCATTGACCCATATTGTAAATTGAGTGGCTTTTAATTGTCTCTCTTCTTCACTTCACCACAGGCCTTTATATGTATATATATATATATATATATATATATATATATATATATATATATATATATATATATATATATATATATATATATATATATATATATATATATATATCTATTTATATTTATATTTTTTTTATTTACACATATATTTATATATAGGGTCCGCCATCTAACATGGTAACACTTAGCTCATGTCTGATGTCACAGATAATTAGTTTTATCCTTCCCCTTAACAAATATGGTTGTGTATACTCTGTGCTAAGTGGGCCTGCAATCGACTTACGATGCCGATTTTGCCAAAAAAAAATCATCTTTTCAGATGAACCGGGTATGTAAACGAGCAAAATTGTCGCATTTGGGGCACAAAGAACACGCACGCATACATTGAAAAGCAGACGCACCCAAAACGAGTCAATGTGTGGTGCGGATTTTGGTCAAGAGGCATAGTTGGGCCATTTGTCTTCGAAAATGACCAAGGAGTGATCGTTGTCAATGGCGATCGTTATTTTGTTCACAAAAATTGAAGAGGAAAATATTGGCAACATTTGGTTTCAACAGGATGGCACTACGTGCCACTCAGCCGAAGCTACACTCGATGTTTTCAATCGTTTTCAAATAAAAAGAACTTATTTGGCGGACCCTTTATATGTAATTAAAATCAAAATCAAATTAACATTGATATTTGTTGTTTTGATATTATTTTAATTGAACAAAAAGCGAATGCCCCGATTATCGTTTACAACACCTAAGTGTTGTGTTGTTTCATCTACAACGCAACATACGACTCTTTTTGCGATTATGGTTTACAACAACTAGGTGTTGTGTATATTTGTAGAGTTTTTTATTTGTAGAGCATATTTCCACAAAAATACATGACTGAATGCAAAAAAAAAAAAAAGCCAAGTAAAGCAACTCTACCAGAAAGACGCACGCGTTTGTTGCTTTTATTACACAAACACCAGAGAAAAACAACAGATTTTGACATTTCTTTCTACCATCAAAAAATTGAGTTTTTTTTTTCGAGTTTTGTTTCTTTTAATGACGTGGCTACCTGGTAGAATTACATTGGTAGAAATAAAAACTAAAAAACGTTTTTGTTAGAAAAATGCAAATGAAGCTTGATGGCTTTATTAAAGCATGTTTCCATTACGAGTTGAATCACCCGCTTCGCTCTCTTTATAAGATTTACGAAGCATGCTGTTTACATGAATTACCTATGTGCTTCGATTTGACAGTTGTTTTTAATAAAGAAACAAAACATTTTCATTATTTGCAAAAATATTTATGTCTCATAAATTGTTCACAACAACATATGTACATTTTAATGTACATATGTACCTATAGATAACACAACTTACTATTTTCCAAGCTAATCGTTCCGAAGTTATTGATAATTTAAGAACGTTAAGCATTTGCAGCTGCTCTAAGAGCTGGGAACGTTTCTTGTTCAGCTTCATATGTAGCTTGGAAGAAATTCTTCAGGCCATAATGGCATTTTTCACAAAATTTTACTTATTGTTCATTGTCATTGTCATTTTCACTTTTTTCTTATTTTATTGCTATTAAAAAACTAACTTTCACTTTTCGCGGGATATTTTTGTTTTTTTTTTTGTTTTTCTTTCTTTTGTTTACAATAGATGATTTTGACAATTAGTACAGATAAATTTGCGATTAAAATTAGAGAAGACAGACATTTTGCATGCTTCGCAAGTAGCTTCAACATGAAGCAACTTCATTCGCTCTCAAAATTTTGTATGGCGAAGCACGTTGCTTCGCTACTGATTGGGGTGTTAATCACAAATAGAGAGCGAAGCATATGTCGTGGAAACATGCTTTTAAATGCATTGCAACTACCGAATACAAAATAAAACTGTTTTGAAATCAAGAAATGGGTAATAATTAGACGTGAAGATTTTACAATTTTTTCGTAATTTAACTTGTAGCATCAACAAAAGTGCACTTAATTAGGTTTCGTAAGTTTTCGACAACATCTTATTATGTGCTGTAAATTTTTGACAACACTTTCTACAACAGTTGTAAACCATAATCGGGGCCTAAAATAAATTTTTTTCTTGTAAGCCAACAGTAAAATTATTTAATTTACTTTGTTTCATTAACAAAAATATGTGTTGGTTGAACTGAAAATTTAGCTTAAGAATAAAAAAAACTTCAAAAACCCAACAAAAATGGTTGTGGACGCAATTAAATAAAAAACATTGATTTTGTTTCTTTCCTGCATTTATTAAAATTTGGTTTAATTTAAAAATATTTCTTAACACCTGATCACAAACTTATCTATATAATTAACACTTGTTATGAAGGTCATCAAAAACTAATCGGTTAATCGAACACATAAGAAACAGATAATAGAACGGCATACTTTTTAGTTAAGGTTTTCCATATAGCTACTTCGTAATATTGTTCAGTGAATCTGGTTTTTGGCCATTTAGCCAGTAATGGTCGAAATCAATTTATCACTCATATTTTATATTCTATTTATTTATAACTGTTTATAATATGGCTACAAGTGTACGTATGTATACAAATTCTAAATGAAGGGAGAAGCGTTCAAAGTTCATGTTTTACATAAGTTTGAGATCATCTGCCAATAAACTTCCAGCGGTCATCGCGAGAGCAAAAGTGTTTCTTGAAAGTAGTTTCTTTTTTAATTGAATTGGACTCAATCGCTACAGTTTTATTAAAAGCATTGAACGATAGAATGGAAATGAGAATCTTATTTATTAAAGAGAACGTCATCCAGATGTCTTAATTCGAGTTGCATACACTGTTCAAGTGGAGCCTTGTGTTCTGCGCCACACGCTGCTTCAAACTTGGTTCAATTGAGCTGATTTATCCACGAATATATCAATCTAAGGCTACAAGAGTTTAAGAATTGTCATTATAAGCCCTCTCTTTGAGGTAGCCCCATAAAAACTCTATGGAAGCTAAGTCGGGCGACCTCGGTGGCCATGGGATGTCTCCAAGGTGATTGATCTGTTTTTGGGGAAAAATTTTCCATAAGCAAATTCATCGAAGCTCTCTCCGTGAGTGCAGCCACCCCATCCTGCTGAAACCACTAGTGTGAAGAGTACAATGGATGTGATAGCAGGTTAGGCAAAAAAAAAATTTCGTTATCATGACTCGATACATTTCACAGCCGACATTCGTTGCCAGGCCTCGAAAATTTTCCAAAAGAAAATGGTCTAATTATCTTACGCTTGGATGAGGCAAAGCAAATAGTTACTCTGGATCAATGCAATGGTTTTGCTATTTCATTTGAGGGTTGTGAGTTCTTGGAGACCAGTAACGGTAGTTTTGCTTTTTGATACGGTCGTTTCAAATCCGCCTCGTCGCTCCAAAAAATGGGATTTGCAGTGCGAAAATGATTCAACGTCGTTTCACAAAAATGTTTGCGTAAGTCAAAGTCACTTTCTTTCAGTTCTTGAACGATTTAAATTTTAAAAGGATTGAGCTTCAGATCCTTTTTTAAAACTTCCCTCATAATTGCTATTGGAAGCCCCAGTGAAATAGCTTTTTCCGTATTGAAAGTCGCGGATTTTCACGTAAACTGCTTTCAACCAGTTCAATGTTTTCTGGCCGTAGGACATTCATAGTGAAGCAGTTGCGCGGAATCTCTGCACCCATGAATGAATTATATTTATACTCAGTCCATAACGTGTTCACCAAATACCGAACTTTGAACAAAATTGTCGACGAGCAACTACTCAAGAATCATTACTCTTAAAAAATGTGTTCTCAGCGAATGCGCAATGTTCACTCGACCACTACGACATCGTGCCTGATAAGTCCGCACAATCGATAGTTCCAACGGCGCTAACTTCCCCGCTCTCCGTTTATTAATTTTTGAAATAATCGTAATTAAAAATATAAATTTGCCACTAGACTCCCTGTATTAATGAAGTTTATTATATCTTATTAAAAAACATCAAACATTGTTTTTTTATTACTTTCAAATATGTTAATTTATCATTTTAAATCAAATTGTAAAAAAAATTGGTTACCGAAATTTTTCTTTTATTTGAATACAAAGAAGTCTATCACTACTGGCTATGTAATCGACTTACCAGTAGGTTTTGGTCATTAAGCCATCAATGGTTGAGATTAATTTTAGAAATCTGCAATAATTTTGCAAGTCGAAAATTGTGTATCATAAGGGGAAAATTGTATTGATTATTCAAATTTGAAATTGCAGCATAAGAGTTCAAATTTCAAGTTTGCCGTAATTTTTGACTTCATTCGCCAAAAAGAAAAAAAGAAAAACTGTCAACGGTCAACGCACAGCAAAAACTGGTATATGTTTGTCGTTATGCTGTCAAAAAAGTTTTTCCAACTTAAAGTCATGTACTTTTTCCGATATATATATTTGGGGCATTTTGCCCGATTATATAATTTGTTGTTTTACATTTTAACCTAAACCATTTCGACTTGAAGTAAAAAAGTAATCCTACACAAGTACTTTATTTTATTTTGCCCCTCTTCTTAAGTCCTCTGTTGTGGGCCACTTTTGTGTTATATCTTAAATCCTCTCTTTGGGATGTTTTTTCAAATTACTCAACGGCCACTCTGATCACAGCGAGATGACTTGATAGTATTTAGTAGTATTGTACTTGTACATACATACATATCGTCAGTCTTATTCAGAAAGGCTTTAGCTTGCATTTTTTCAATCCAAGACACTTTATTTCATCACAATACGCAAATCAAAGCGGCTACAAAAAATGGTACTTAGGACTATTCTGATTGAGACCAGCAATATGTAGCTTCTCACACGTTAGCAGCCTTGTATCTTAACCAAGGCATACATTTACTTTAAATGGACTATACATTTCTAAATGTAGAGTTCTGAAGCAGCAGTGCTCATACGAGAACTGAATCTTCCTGTATTTGAATAGAAGGTTTCTATGATGGCTTGTTTTGAATTTCAAACTTTTCATGCTAAAATGAAATGTACATATATATTTTTCTTCGGAAAATTTGGGAGCTGTTTAGAAATTTTAATATTATTAAATCAGAATATTTTACGTATCCAAAGCAATAATAAATTTTATTTAATTGTATTTGTAGTAAGCCCAAAAAATCGAAGAAGGAGCGCAAACGGAAAGATAGCGAATCGGAAACTATTGCTGACAATGACAAAGAAAGTATCGATCAGGACTCAGAATCCGATATTGCGGCAGAGGTGAAAAAGATTCAGAAAAAACCTAAAAAGGATAAGGTATGCTATTTAAATAGTACTAGAAAAATACCTAGATACATACATAGATTTTATTTACAGTACTTTCAATTCAGTTCAGTCTTTATTAATTATTTAACTCTGCTAAAGCACTTTGCTAAAATACTCTTCACACCACTGCTGTAAAAATTCAGACTCACTTCTTATTGTTGACGGTAACACAGTTAAAACAAGACCGCTCCCACAGCAAAAAGCGCGGCACTATTTCACATAGTTGCTTAAATTCCAGAACGTTCTAAGTCGAGAACCATCTTCAATTCCTAATGCCCGTACTAATGACTTGTACGTTGTCAATAGACAAATTATTCTCGTAAGTTCTTAGAGAACAACCTTTGTGCTAAAGCTTCAGATGTGACACCATTTTTCGAGATCCTTTTAGACCAATCGATAGTCGACCGTTATAATTAAATTGTATGGAGGTGTTTTCCTACTCTTTCACAGACGTGTACTTATTTCAGTGCTACTCAACCACTTGAATTGGATTAACCCATGACGCACGACTAGCTAAAGTTTGTTGTAATATATACATTTTATGTGAATAATATTGATCTGGGCAAACCTTGTATGTATATAAATAAATATAAACAGCTCAGTCCACACTAAAGTAAATGCAACTCTATACACACATATGGAGAAAGACGGCAAGCTGTCAGAAAATTGGCAAATAAAAAACAAAATACAAGGAGAAAACCAGGGTAGGAGAATGTTCGAATTGTTTTCGTTCTTAGACAAATTTAATAAATATGTTGAACCCTCATATTTATGCTGAACAATTTACTGAGGTGGCAACCTGTAATAATAAATATTAAATAGTAATAAATATTAAAAAGTAGTATTATGACAATGAATTTAATTATTAATTCGCTCTAAAAATTAATTTGGTCTAAAAAATACAAGACGTAAAATGCTTTCTGTATAAAAAGTTTGTTTGAGCATTTCTGATACTCATTTTGTTCATGAGAACTTTGGAATAAGTAATTGGGCTTCAAACATTCTTTTAAGATTTTTCAAGTCTACTGATGAGTTGTTTAGCAGCGACGAAATGTCGGCGGCATATAGACGGCTGAAAGAAGACAGAAAGCATTAAGGTCTATTTTTTAGACCTAAGGTAGTAGTATTATGACTTTAGATGGGAACTAATTAGCTACTTTGAAACTACTACGTTTCTCATCAGGCATTGAGCCCATTAAGAGAAGCTTTATCTTGGCTTGAATAGCTTTATCTTTATCTATTAGGAATAGCTTAATACAGAGTCTTATTTTGCCATCGATTTCTTAATTTTCGTTTGGCTTTTATTTTCTCCCGGATATGCCAAGGAATACTATATGTATGCATTGTGTGTGTTATAGATGGAGTTGAATCACAAGCCGCGTTTATAAGATTGCCATTGAAAGCAGCTATAGAGCTACATTCTGCGTGTTTAATCCTTAATGAAACATTTGTATCTAGTTTTATCCGTAGGATTTCTGTGAAGCAGTACATCAGTCGTATACTCAAGTACCATTGGAGAGTGATCTGAAGATAATTCAAACTATGATTTTATGCTCAGTTAATCATTACTGTATTATGTATTATGAAAATAGTTAGAAGAGATCTGGTTTTTTGTTAGTGTGCGTTGACCAATATGTAGCCCCTCCAGTACTTGTAAATTTTCTATTGTCTTCATTAATTAAATATTATCTTTTTTGGTGTCAAACAAACTGGGCATTCAAGGTCATTTGTTTATCTTCATTAATTAAAAGAAAAAACTACATTTTTTTTAGTTTTAAAATTATTTCGTTGGGGGTACTTCCAACTTCTTCAGGGGTAGATTTTTATTTAATTCAATTTTATTTAAATTAAGGAGTTTACATTATTTAATATAAGTATTTATATCACTGTTTTGCGATGTAAGCCGGACAATCGTAAAACATGAAAGCAAATAATCTATGAAACAAATAATTAATAAAGCAAAATATCACAGGCAAATAATCTCACTAATGTCGTTAATTGTCGTTACTTGCTTCTAAAAGATTTTTTTTCGGCAGTGTTAGTCTAGATCCCCAAATTGTATTTTTTTAATTAAAATCTCCACCCACTATAAATCGATTGCCAAGATATTTGAGGAGTTCAAGATATTCAACTTTTGAGTTACTACATTTTGGATGGCAATAAACGGTAGATAGTACAAGAGAACCATGTATGTCTTCTATTAAGAAGCAAGTTGTTTGAATAGTATCCCTTTTAAAATCTTGAATATCCTTGCATTTGATGGAGTTGCCGTATCCCATGAGCCGTGTTGTCAGGATGATTAATGCGGAATATTAAGTAATTCGGCAATAATGGCAATAAAGCTTTTTTGTGTGAAATGGGTTTCAGAGACAAGTAATATATCTGCTGAAAATCGGTTTAAAAATAATTTTAGTTGGAATGAGTGTTGAGCGTTCCACATTTCAATCTTAAGTTCACTTTGTCTATCCATCAAGCTTCGTCAGAAGAGCTGTTAGTTATAATGTTCATCATGTTTGACACTTGAGTTGCTTCATCATATCCTTGAGATCTTGCATATCACTATTTATTTGTGATGTAGAAGGGGTTGACATGTTTGTGGGATTGGTTGGCATATTTTGAACGCGGCTAATAGTGGTCGTTACCTTTAAACTAGGAGCTGGTCTCTGGCCTATTGCTTCAGTGTATGCTATTGAACGATCTATTCTACTTGTTACGTTTTGAGAGCGCTATATTTTTTGAGTTTGTTGTTACTGAGAGCGAATACTATTTCTATGTTTGTTAGCGGTTCCCAGCATTAACTGCACGAAATCTCAACATTAAATTTATGAACATTTTTCATAAGTTGTATGACAGATTTTATACACCTCCACAATAGAACCGAAATTAGTAAAGTCTTATGCAATTTTTCATTAACAATAAAATAAATGTATGTATGTATATGCATATGTTTTGTTTATCATTGCTTTCATTATACATATACATATGTATAAATATTCCGCTTTTGATTTCCGTGTCGTACATTTTTGAATTTAACTTAAAAATATTAGAACTCGATGAGTTTGCCGGTTTGGTTTATATTTTCTTCTTCAGCATAATTGGCAAACTTTTCTTTCCACGCCTCATTGAGTTTTTCCATGGAGATATAATTACCTTTAATTGTCCCAGCTTAGCGCGGGCATGCCTTTTAAAATCTGGCACATTTCAGTAAATAGATTCACAGCCGAATCAGATCCACCGCCGCAACACTTTAGAAAGTGATAGTTTCTTCTGATCAAGTGCATTGTGTTCACCGTCGCTGCTTTCCACAAAAGAGAAAACCCTTACGATAAACATTTATGTAGCACCAGAAATATGAAATACAAATAGTTTGGTCGGGTAAAAAAAATACAAACAAACAACGACAAAAGGAAAACAATATGAAAACCAAGTAACAGTTATATATTCAGCTAGAATTTTTAATGCCTTTCACTATCAACATTTCTGACAGCAGATATGATGTATGTAGATCGTTATCAAAAGTTTTTGTGTTTTGTACAGTTATATTACTATTGCAAAAACGTCGTAGAGCTATAATAAAAAAAATATTAACTTCTGTTTTTTGACACCAAAACTTGTTTAAGTTCACGTACAGGTCGAAATTCCTCAGAAATCGGTTTTCCCTGTACTCGGCTACATACAGTCCGATGTCTATATGTATGTATGTATATATTAATTCAGGTCCAAAAATGCCACCGACATTTCGTTGACCATAATCAACTCATCAGTAGACTCGAAAATTCGAGCAAATAAATAATTAAGTTCATATTTGAATATTCAAAAAACTTTTACTTTTTGATACCTTCAAAAATACAAATCGTAGTGACCGATGCTAACTCGTTCTATAGAGGGCTGTAAAGGAAAGTAAAAGAGTTGCAAAACGAAAAAAAAAATGCTTACTGTGTTAAAGGTTTGTTTGAACATTTCTGATTCTCATTTTGTTCATGGGAATTATGGAATAAGTTTCGAACATTCTTTTAAGAATTTTTCGATTCTACTGATGAGTTGATTATGATCACCGAAACGTCGGCTGCATATAGACGGCTGAAAAAGACAGAAGACATTTGTAAAGTCTATTTTTGGACCTGAATTAATACATTTCAGTTGGCTCTTAAAGCAAATAAATAATTAAGTTCATATTTGTATATATTAACGACCATGCAAAATAGTATAGATAATATTTTAACCTAATTAAAACTTGTTCGACCCTTCGGGGTTGTCTGGCTATATCTCAGCATACATAGGCAAGACGCATGAATGGCTTAATATCAACAAAAATTTTCTGAGTTAGGAAATTTTCTTAGAAACGACACTTCAACGGCCTACAGACGGACATCGTTAAATCGATTTCTCTCTCAATACTAATCCACAATACATATACTTTATGTCAGAAGCTAAAACTTAAGTACGTTACAAACGGAATTAGAAACTTATATATATATATATATATATATATATATATATATATATATATATATATATATATATATATATATATATATATATATATAGCCTTATCGCGGCTACAGAGGTTATAAAAAGCGTAGAAACACTATACTTTAGTACAGCTCACTTGAGTATTTTGCTTGCTCTACGACCGAAACCAAAGCTTAGAGAAAATTTACGTTTGCTCTTGCCACGTTTTTGTGAGATCAAAACTGTACTATGAGACCGCTGTACATATATTTTGTTTTTGTTACCTATACATGTATGTACTCGTAGAGTGAAAATGTAACTCTATTATGTGACTTCGCTATCCATCCGACCGTCTCGCAAACGGTTGGAGTTGGACAACTGCAATTTCCACAGGATATTTGGTTACTCGGCTTCCACAAGAGTAAATACTAAAAACAACAAATTGCTAAATACTATAGGGAGTCCCCATACAAGAAATTGTGAAATTTTGGTTAAAATCAGAAGTAATTTTTCAATCATGAGATAGAGATTCGAAATTTGCACAGGCCTATACAACAACATATATGTACATATATCAAAAATAAAAAAAGTAAACGTTTAAATGTTGCCCTTTATACGCAATAACCTTTTACATACAATATGAAAATTTATTTTAATTTTTGAACCGTAAAAGATAGGGACTTGTAAGTAGTTGGCACGCCTCTACAACAACAAATACCAAAAAATGCAAAAAGCTGACATTTAATTGGTGTTCTACAACAACAAATATTAAAAACACATTTCCCCATTTTGAACACGTCTTTGTTACATACTTTGAATATGGGGAATAACTCTTCTTGTTTTCGATGTGAGATTGTAACAGCTTTCTTCATATTTAAAGAGAAGTTGTCATGTTTTATGGCCAAATTTGACTAAGTTATTTGAAGTATTGTCTCTCAAATATGTATAATTTAAGTTATTATTAAATAGGTCATGCGTCTTGTATAAAGTTGATATTGTTAACGTTGCATAAAGCTAATATAATTCATTAGATCCTAAGTTTGTTTTACATACATATGTATGTACGTGCTGAATGGTAGTTGTGCACATTCGCTCTAGTCAGCAATTCATTGCTTTATTAGAGCTTATTGTTTCTAGTATAAATTGGTATACGTTTTTAGAATAAAGGGGCATAGACTACTTATCAACTAGAAAACTAATATGTTTCAATAAAACTGCCTACGATCTCTTCCGAGCACTCCAGGAAAGAAAATAAAATAAACCATAGTAAGAAAAATTCTAAAATATTTTTTTAAGGTCACTTATTTTTGGGCTTTCTAAAAAATTGTCAACTTTAAACAGTTCCAATAGCTCTACTTTTTATCTAATTGAATTGAAATCAGTAAGAAGCTCTTCATACGAAGAGTTCATATCACGAAATTTTGCATTTTTTACCACGGACTGTTAAATTAATTAATTTTTATTATTCGAATTTTTCATCTATAATTATTTTTTACCTACCACGCTATACAAAATTATTATAAAAGAAAAGTTGGAACAACAAAACTTAATTAAAAATTAACTTAATCATTTTCTCGACTAAAAGTTTGTTCGAACATTTCTGATTCTCATTTTGTCTATGACAATTTTGGAATAAGTAGTTGTATTTCAAACATTCTTTTAAGATTTTTCGAGACTACTGATGAGTTGGTTAGCATCAACGGAATGTCGGCGGCATATAGACGGCTGAAAAAGACAGAAAACATTAAGATCTATTTTTGGGCCTAAAAGAAATTATTTAATTTTTTATTTTTGTTTTTTTTTAATAATATTTATTTAAATTTTCACTACCTCTTAAACACAAAAAAACTTTCTCAATTCAGAGGAAGTAAAATCAATCTAAGTCCTAATAAACTAATCAACAATTTTTTATTTCATATATTTTGCCTTCTATTATTTAGAAAAAGCGGAGATACAAACGGAAAGAACTGTCATCTTCTTCTGATGAAGCAAGGTCGATGTAAGTATATTCCCACCTCCAACAAACACAGCGACGAGGTTAACGAGTGTATAACCAACGTTTACGGCGGTATATTTCTTGTGAAATCGTTGGTAATTCATTGCTTTGATGCGAAGAGGAAAACAAACTAGGGTCAGTGGACCATTCGATTCCTTCACAGGTAGCATGGCGAAAAACTGTTTGACAATAACTTAGGAGACAGCTATACATTTAATTCTTCCAGAGGATCTCTAAGCTACTTTTGTATCGGAGACCCCTAAAATAGAGAGATCGTTTGTTCGGTGAAATTGTAAAAGAAGAAAATTAATGTGCGTTGGTTACATGTACTTTTGACTGCTCCAGAGGCACAGGGGGGCCAGTTATGACAATAGGGATAAAAGTTATGCATACTTAAATTTGGTGTAGGATTGGATTATTTCGGGACAATATCGAAAAAGTAAGGGAGCTGATTATACATTTGAATTCACCAGAGGCACCCTCGAGCTCGTTATTTAACATGATGAGAATATTTCTAAAGCCATTTTTCTATGTCTGCCCCCTAAAGAGGAGAGGTAGAGGATAGCATTGTTTCGAGTAAGTGGCAAAAAATAACGGGGGTCGGTCGTACATTTGACTCCTCTAGAAAAATAGTGGGGGTAGATATCAGAAAAATTTATAAAAACATTATTTTTGTCAGGGAGCGTCCCCAATTAATAGAGATACAAGCTTGGTATGTTTGGGTTGACAAAACAATAACTTGCGGGACGCCTTTTTCTAATGCAGTTTGCCTAACATTTTTGCAAAAAATATAGTCCCATGCACACAAGGCACACTCCAATGTACATACATATGTACATCCATTTGTTTATACTTACCGACTAATTCATAAAAAAATTCTATTCAATTGATTATTAACGATTGACTTAACCAACAATGGAAGTCTAGTTAAGCTCATTATTACAACTTACCGATAGCTAAAGATTGTTGGCCGTAGAAGAATTTCACAATTAGTTACTGTCCCTTACTCTGTTTAGTGCCCAGTGCAGATACCTTTGATACTGCCCAGTCAACAACAATTACTCTAACATCATCAGTTCCACAATGTCATAAGGGACGGCAAAGGGAAGTGGCACAATTTACTACTTTAAGTCCGTAAAGGTGCTGCTGGCAAAGCAGTTTGTTTCAAATTGATACATTAACAGATCCATTTATAAAAAAATGCTTTGAGCTATTTTACATATTTCTACAAAATTTTTGTCTAATAAACGTTTTATAAACGTAAAGTACTTCCTTATAAATGGGCTAAATAAAAGTTACAACAAAGCCGGCTTGAACGAATTTACTCTGATCCGCTATCATTCCTTTGGTGGTTGTGAAATATTTACACATTTGTGACTAAATTTATACCAGGTCCCGGGGCTAGTGCAATTTTATAAACTTTCAGCTTGTCAAAATTAAGCTACGTTCACATTATTCAAATATTTGAGTGCACATATTAAATATTTCTTTGCTGCAGTCTGAACACAAAATAATTTTGGGGGCTTAGATAACAACTGACAGAGGAAATAAAACTATTTGCGTTTAAATAAATATTTGTTTAATGTGAAAGCAAAAGATATTTGACTCGTTTTTGGGCAAACATTTATTTGATCCTACACAAAAAAATTGTAAGAGAAAACACGGGCAAATAATTTATTTTTAAAATATGTATGCACTGTTGATTTAACCAAAAACAATGCAATGGATGTTGCATAAATATATATGTAAAATAGGTGTTATTTTACAAATTTATTCTAGGAACAGTAATAATGATACTAAACAACAAACTAGCTGACTTTTAGATGCAAATATCAATATCGAATAAATATTAATAACAATTGCGTTATTCAAATATGAACTTAATTATTTATTTGCTTTAAGAGCCAATTGAAATGTATTAATTCAGGTCCAAAAATGAACTTTTTCAAAAATGTCGTCGGCATATAGACAGCTGAAAAATACAGCAAATATTTTTTGAAAAGGTTCATTTTTGGATCTGAATTAACAATTGCGTTAAATAAAATATATAACAAATAAATTTTGTTTTGAAAATTATTAACAGTCTCTTTTAGCAAAACGTGTAAGCCTTTCCGTTCTTAAACTAATATTAAGAGCATAGAGAAATTCTCATATTTTATTACTTATTGTTTCCAGTATTTATGAACGATCATGCTTATATTTTTTACGAAAAGCGTAATTTCTTGGTAAATATTTTAATTAATAATTCTTGCAGATCGCCCACGATCAAAGTCGTCAAAAGTAAAAGTAAAAAAAGTGAAGCTGTTCGCGAAAATACATATTATAACTACCGATCTCGAAGCCGATCAAAAGAAAGATCTACCAAGCCAAAGTCTTCACAAAGACATCGATATAACCATCCTAGACGCAGCAGCAGTCAAAATAATAGAAGAAAATCGCGAAGCTACAGTCACAGCAACAAAGATTCAAGTACCAGACGAGATGAAATAAGAGAAACGAAAAATTTAAATGCAGGATATTTAAGTCGGTCAAGAGATCATTACAGTCGTGATCGTAGTGCTGCTTCTTACAATAAAAGTGATCGTGAGGGTAGAGCGTCAAGATCCCCTCTGAAGTCAGAACATGAAAATGAAGAAGAAAAAGCTAAAAGTCTTAAACGTAAAGACATTGATAAATACTTACACCGAAAGGGAAGAAGCCCTAGTACAGATAAGCGAAAACGGTATTCACCATCGCATTCATCGACAATTTCTAGAAAAAGCTGTGAGAAAATAGCTGCAACAGTTGGTGCAGCAATCGAAAGAAATTTAGTGAAACGACGCTCAAGAACACCAAATCAAAAACGTTCAGATAATCAGAGTAAATTAAACAAATCTAGATCAAGGTCATCTTCTGTACCAAATAAATCATTATCTCCCTTACCACATACTTCAAAAATAATAGAAACGACTAAATATGAAAAAAAAATTAAAAATCAGAAAAAATGCGGTGCAGCTAATCGCAACGATAAAAAGTCAAGGTCAAGAAGCATTTCAATGTCTTCTCATACAACTTCACCCACAGCAATATCGAAATCCAGAACACCTTCTCCTAAAATGGAACATTTAGATGAACAGTTCGTTCCCAAAAGCCTGCATACACAAAAGCTAAGGGAACAAAATATATATTCCCCGAGTACCATGAGAACTCCAACACCACAACAGGGTAGATCAAGATATGTGATTAATGAGAAAAGAAGAAAAGAGAAAAAATTTTCTAGCTCATCGAAAGAATGGGTTGAGTGCACAAAAGAAAAGACGGAGCAAACATCAAGAACTCCTCCTCCTAAAACTGATAAAAAACCACTAAGTCTTAGATCTTCAAGGGACTCGTCAGAACTAAGTTATTCACCCGCGCGACGAAATCCTGAACGCTATAGAGATATTTTAGAAATTACTAAGCACGAAAAATGCAAAGTTGATGAAAATGACGTGGACAAGAGAGAGCTAGAATGGGAAAGAAAAGAAAAGGCAGCAAAAAATGAGCGTAACCAGGCAAGACCGGTTGTACGCTTACAGTCCCAAAGTGATGATGAAAGTGATGCGACAGAACGAAATACTGAAAAACTTTTGGATGAATTTCAAGAACTACAACACAATAGTGAGCTTAGTGACTTGAAAATGTTAGAACATCTTAAAACTGGCCTAGCAGCCAAGGCCAAGGAAAAAATAAAAACTATTGAAAAAATGGCTGCATCCGGATCTTCGAAAATGTCGATAAACAGTGAGGGAGAGGTAGTTGAAAAACAATTTAAACGTGTCGTACGTAATTCCCTAAATGATTTTTTGACTGCAAATAATGTGGCTCCAGCTGTGGTAGCAACATGCTCCCCAACTACTTATAATGGTAAAGCGAACTCACCACCTGGGGCCATTTACCCCCAGACCTTGGAAGAAATCAAAAAGGAACAGGAGTCAGTCTTACAAATAAGCGAAAACTTTAGCTCTGTAGAAAATAACAAAGCTAGCGAGAAAGGCCAGGAGACTCAGTTAGAAAGTAAAAAATATTTATTGACTGCAAATGACCATGTCCCAAATTCAAGTCCAACAA